>JANVFT010000090.1:0-202025 GCA_028011325.1 Lentinula lateritia
ATAGGTAGGGAAGTAGACAAGGAAACATCCAGGAATCTGGGGAACATGAGGCAGGTAATCAAGATTAATACTTAATGAAGTTGGTGATAGGAAGGTTCCATATGTGTGTTGGGGGAGCCGTCAGGATATTCAGGTAATTAGGAAGGGTATTATGAGAAGGTAGGGTGGAGGAAATGGTGGGAGGTGTTGCAGAGGCAATTGGGGAGCTAGAGGTCAGGCGGAATGCAGGGCAGGGTGGAGCAGGGAGCTATGGCTAATGGGTCGAGGCATGACAAAATCATGCTGTGTGGTTGTGCCAGCACATAGTTCTAGCCCTCTGTAGGGGTCTGTGTGTTTCAGTTTTAATTTACTTTGATTCAAACCCCCAATTCTTAATATACCCATATCAATACTACCAAAGCACAAATCCTGCTGAATCTACCTTGATCAAAAGAATATATCAAATTCTTAGAACAATTCAAATTGATTGATTGAAGCTGTTTCCTTAGCTCTCAAAAGTTTTGTGGAACCTTTGACAATGCTACCCCTTGCTATAAAATAAATTTGATAGCAGTGAACTCACATATTGTGTATTAGATTGGTTGTTTGGAGTGCCCATTTGATTCCTTCCTTTCTCTTTCACACAAAAACAAGGCAAGCTTGTTAGGGTGCACAGTGGGGGAGGTCCCTGATCGTAATTGGGGGCTCCTCATGGCCGTATTACCCATGTTATTGAATTCAGTGACCTCATTATTCCTGGGCAATGAATGTTTCTGTGCAACAACCATCAGACCTAAAGAGCTTCCTATTCTGGTCTAATTGCCCCAGAGACCCTCTTGTTACCCCTTCTGGTTTGCAGTGAACCATGTACAAAGTCCCCTGTTATCCAAAACCAACCTGCAATGGAATTCCAAGACTCTTTCTAGATTGGATCCGGAAAGTTCCTAGGACAACATCAGAGTGGGTGTCATATGCATGCAATTCACCCTAATACGCTTCCCGGCCCGGCCTGGAGCGGCCGGACTTCGGACTAATCACCTTGTGACTTATTTATTATTCCGAGCTTTCATCGAGGTCTTATGACTGTATTTAGGAGGTATATAAGCTAGGATACTTTGTACGTTGTAGTCAAGCTTGAAATCAAGTGTACCACCTTATCCCACTCTTTAATATCTCTTTTACCTTTGCTTCCGAGCTGCTCCGGACTCCCGGATCACAGGAACTCCTGCTCATCTGGACATTATATCCTTGCCACTATATTCCCGGGGACACAACAGTGTGTGAAGGGTGTTGCTAATAGCTTCACCGACGTCCCACTCCCAGCAATACTCCGCTCTGGACCTCGGAGTTATCCCGGGCCATTTCCGGCCCTTATCCGACCTTAGAACCTCTATAGCTATTGACATGTAGGCACGGTCTTGTCAGTGGGCCCCAGCCGCACATCACTATGTGACTGGGTCTATTCATTATTTTTTGCAGTCTGTCTTTTTTTTCTTTCTACAATTGTTTTCCATGGATAAGAAATTTTGCTGCACCCTCAGTGAGAGGTTCAAGTTCTGCAAAATTGGTTGGTTCACTGAGCACTTTACTCGAAGAATTCTAAGACAATTTGGACAGTCCCGTGACCGTTACAAGTGGCATTTTGCTTTAAAGAACACTACGGTTCCTATTAGTCACTACTAACGGACCAAGTTTTCCCGGCCGAAAAATATAAAGGGAAATTTTGGAAGCAAACTGCCGATTTCCCCTCAGTCATTAATTCTCTTTCACGGGGAGATATGATTAGATTTGACGCTTGATTTTCCGTTTGTTTCCCATTTGATCAATATACTATTTATCATAGAATAAAGATGAACTTTCACTTTGGATAAAATGTGAACTTTCGCTTTAGATAAAATATGACCTTTCGCTTTAGATAAAGTTAATCTTTCGCTCTAGATAAAGCTAATCTTTCACTCTAGATAAAGTTAATCTTTCCCATAAGATAAAAATTATCTTTCACATGAGCCAAAGATTATCTTTCGCATTAGGCAAAGATTATCTTTCGCATTAGGCAAAGATTATCTTTCGCATTAGGCAAAGATTATCTTTCGCATTAGGCAAAGATTATCTTTCGCATTAGGCAAAGATTATCTTTCGCGCCAGATAACTTTCACATTGCGCGCTTGTAAAATTCTGAATTTTACTTTCGCGAATCCAAATAAACCTAAGCGCCTGTGGATGTAAGTGGCAACATCTCCCGCAATAGCCCATTTGGGCGAACAGTATTATACTTTAAAGTACCCAATTCTACAAGTATTGCTCTGGTATTTTCTCGAGATCGTACAGAGGGAATATCCTTTTGGACAAACGCAACTTGTTTCACTGATATTCCGGCAAAGACTCCAGATAACTGTCTGCGAAAAGAGACGCAGGCCACCCAGTTGGCGGCTTCCGGTCTGATTTCCTGCACCTAGAATCACCTCGAACCCTACGCTTGCTAGTCCTTCCGCTCTGCACAAAACGCTGCTTTTCGACCCGGGGAACTTTATCCACAACCTCAGCAATTGTTGTTAGATTCGGGTTGCGGAATGGCAGAAACATGGTGAGCTTCACAGCCTCTTCCAATTCCCGGTCATCAACAATTACCTTGTCCACGCCATCTTCATCCTCGGACATCCCTCCACTCCCTAGTTTCATAAATACTCGCAGTGCGAATGAGAAGAACCTGACACCGTTTTGATCATCTCTGTTCCTACACTCTTCCACCATGATTACGCAAATCTCACAGTGCACCTGCAATTTCTGAAATTTGTTTAATCATGAGCACCATCATGAAGCAGCAGAATATGAATCGTACCAGGTGTCGAGAATTGGTCTCCCCGTTTTGCTTGATACGAGAGAGATGGGAATCAACCAGTCGGTCTTAAATTTGTTGGGAGTTTTCTTTCGTTCCTCCGGCATCTAGTGTTATGGGCCTCCCCTTAATGATATCAAGATAGACTCGGTAGATACGTTCGCTGAACAATGCAAGCCAATCCATCTTATCTCCAAACCTCATGTCCTTGCAATTCTTGACTATTTCCTCTGCGTTTCTGGCCATGATGTAAGTCACCTGCTGATTCCAAGGCCAATCCGAAAGATGTTGTGTAGTTAGACCGCGCTTGTCAATGAAGGTGTTGCGAATCTTGGGTCCATGAGCCTGAGGATTCTGTTCAAATTCCTTCAAGCGGGCATCTGATACACTGGGGCAAATGAACAGCTGGTAGTTTTTACGACCACCCAATGTTTCCCGCATGATACGTCTTGCTAATTTCTGAAATAGTTAATTAGCAACATCTAGAGGGTCAATGATTGTCACAGTTTACATTCGCCTGATTCCTCTGTGCAGACCGTGACCAGCTGCTACGCACTCCTTTCTGTGCATATGCCTTCGCAACACGGCTGACACCATCTTCGACAGGAGTACCATCAGCATCCACATCTGAAGCGGAATCTTCGTCGGACGAGCATTAGGTCTAGAGGAAGAGGGAACCTGTATGTCCGATATTTCTGGTAGCCTAGGAGAATGCGCGGGACGTTTATCCTGACCAAATATATCTTCGAATGCTTTCCGTTTCCGTGCCATATATATGCGTTTCAAGATATGATGATAGGGAGCAGAGTACGCGTACACACACATGTACATGAGGCATTATATCGTGACATGATCTCTATCAGAACATGTATGAAAGCGCTACAGGCAGAATGATAGGGCGCACCAGTACAGACGTACTCACTTATTCAAGTTTTTTGAGAATGTTATATGATGTTTAGCTTCGTGGCCACACATGCTACTAGGCGCTTAAAATTATTTGGATTCGCGAAGGTAAAATTCAAAATTTCACAAGCGCGCAATGTAAAAGTTATCTGGCGCGAAAGATAATCTTTGCCTCACGTGAAAGATAATTTTTATCTTATGGGAAAGATTAACTTTATTTAGAGCGAAAGATTAACTGTATCTAGAGCGAAAGATTAACTTTATCTAAAGCGAAAGGTCATATTTTATCTAAGGCGAAAGGTCATCTTTATTGTATGATAAATAGCATATTGATCAAATGGGAAACAATCAGAAAATCAAGCGTCAAATCTAATCATACCTCCCCGTGAAAGAGGATTAATGACTGAGGGGAAATCGGCAGTTTGCTTCCAAAAATTCCCTTTATATTTTTCGGCCGGGAAAACTTGGTCCGTCAGTAGTTACTGAAAACGTTATAAAACACATATGTCATATGATCCCTTAGCTCAGCGGTAGAGCGTGAGATTCCAGTCCTCAAGGTCGTCCGTTCAATCCGGGCAGGGATCAAAAGGATTCTGCTTATTTTTGGATCATTCAATGCGGAGAGAGGTACATACCAAGAAGGTACGATAGATAAACTAGCGACACGAAGACACCCTCAAGCTATTCGGGTCATGCAACGTTACTGTCGAGATTGCAAGGGAATACGCCCTGGGTATCGGACGCGACAGTCTTTCAATTCGCGTTCCAGGTTAGCCTTCTCGGAGCTGAGGATATTGACCTTCAGATCACTTGCTTCTGCCCGTCTACTCAGCTCGTTACATTCAGTCTGAATGGTGTCGATCCTTGCCTGCATCACTCTCTTCCACGTCTCAACTTCCTGATTCTTGGATTTGAGAAGTTCATCCTTCTCTGATCGCAGAATATTCTCAAGTTTCCTCTCGGCTTTTCTTTCGTTTCGGCGAGCGTCTGTCTGAGCTTCCACTAATTGTTGCTTTGATATCGCAACATTAAGTTTCAGAGTATCTCGTTCCTTCTGTAGGATGCTGATTTCCTCCGCGAATGATTTATGAGAGGTTTCTAGACTTCGTTGCATGGCAATGTACTGCTTTTCGTTGTCGTGCACAGTGGCCTCAAGACTAGAAATTGTTTCTTTCAGCTTTTGGCATTCAGCTTGAGTCGATTGCTTGGCATGCTCAAGAGCACGAAATTCTTCAAGAGCACGAGCTGCTACCGAGATGGCTTGATCATGTTCGGCCTGCCGTTCACGGGCTTCAGCCTGAAGTTTGATACGAAGAGCACTGATAGTACGCTCTGAATCATTCGAGAGTGCTTCCCGCTCGTGGCGAATTCGTTCAACGTCACCTCTGAGACTATCCCTGCATTCCGTTAAAGCATGGATCTCATCCGCAAATCGTATACGCTCTGTGTCCAGCTCATGAAGGGTTTTATCCAAGTTGATTCGAAGAGCGTTATGAGTACTGAGAAAATCAGCGTGCTTCACTGCTGTAGTGGCTGTGAGTCCCTCTAGCTCGTGTCGAAGACGAGTAGCTTCGGTGATTGCGATGTCACGAGCAGTTTTAAGAGATTGTACCACCTGAGCAAATTCGTCCTTGACTTTCTCCAATTCACGATCTCGGTCCACAAGCTTAGCAGCAAATGATTCTCGTGATGCCAAAATTTCAGCATAATCACGCTCGACATCGGCGATCCTCTTTTGTGCATCCAGCATCTGAAGAGAAAGATGTTCCTTCTCTTTAGAAATAGCGGCATTGTTATTTGACATCGTCTTCAGTCGCACCTGCAACTCCTCACTCTCCTGCAGTAGGACGATTTCTCGAGCGGATTGAACACGATTTTCTTTTTGCATCGCAGACTGCAGATTCCGCAGCTCCTGCACTTCAAGTGCATGCTCAATCATGTCTTTCGCGTGTCTGTCCTCGAGTTCAGTGATAGCAGCGCAGTGGCGTTGACGCTCTGCATCTAGCACATGCACACTTGTCTCCAATTCGGTCGGTTCTTCGTCCAGTTCATCGTGACCAGAATCGTAAACCTCGCTATAAGAACCTTCTGCTGGTGAAGATACAGGTAATAGAAGAGAGACGCTCTGGGGAGAGAGGGAAGGATGCGAAGACTGAGATAGAGTTTGCGCGACGATTTGATCTTCGTCACACTCTGATTCTGCCAAATCTGAAGGACGCCAGGAAGATACAGCTTCTACGACTTGTGGTTCTTCACTCTCTGGGTCTTCGAGATCTGAAAACTCTAACGATTCTCCACTGCTTGTCGAGTCAGTGTCCGAGAAATCGACTGAGCCCTAAGGAAGGTGAACTCTAATTAGATACTTGAAGATAGATAGAGAATTGACCTGAAGTCAGACATACGTCTCGAGTCGCGTTCGTCATATCAAGCAGCTCGATTTCGACGTCCTGGACGTCAGCAAAATCTTCTGCGGTAGTAGCGTTAGAGTGAAAAGTTGGTGAATGAGCCATTCTTCAGGTCTGAGTATACTGAGCTCAGCTGCAGCGGTGAAACACAATAATTGAGATGTTGGTCGCAGAGAAACAAAGAACGTCCACATGTAACGCATGCACTTGCCTCATTAAATCCTCGATCACGGTTAGATCGATCACTTGCTCATTAGGGAGCCAGGCTATTGCGCAACGATTCTGTAAATGCTCTAAAATACAGCTTGTCATCATTAACGTGAATGCAGAATGGAAGATATGATAACGGAGAAAGGAAGAAAGATAAAGGACAATGTGAACAGGTGAGAAATCGTACATACGTACATACTACCTACTTCAGCAACACTAGCTTTCTGCGTCCGTATCACGTCGTTTCATGCCTTTTTAACGGCTGAGGCCTTCCAGTGACCCTTCTCCCCCTCGCAATTCGCTCCGCCAACCTCTCCACGATCGGACTATCGTCTTCATCTTCTTCCAGCGTCTTCTTGATCAACATCTCCATATTCAGGCCTTCACCCATACTACCCGCCCTTCTACTAGGAAGTCTCATACTAGGTGGAGGGAACATCGTCGTCGGGCTTGCGCTAGGTGAAGAGTCGGGCTCGAATACGGGTAAACGCTCGTTCATGAGATCAGACCGACGACTATTGATGGTGTAGGTTGGGATATACATAGCATGGAATGAAGGATAAAAACGCACGCATCGTCAAAGCTACGAATGTTCCTTCCAATCTGGGTTCCTTGTACGTTCAATGCGTCAGGTGCTACACGCAGACCTGCAGCCACTTGACTAGAAACATCCTCCGTAGCCACAAGTTCTGATGCTGCTTCTGATTCCTCTCTGTAAATGAGTATGGTATGAGATGATGTCGTGAGACGCCAGATGCAGTGTACATACCGAAGCAACTGAAATACTCTTTGCATCCGGCCGACAGCCATGATCTTGTTCTTGATGTTTTGCCGCCGTTGTTGATAGTCTGCCGGTGTCATATCGGCTAATGCTTGAGACTCTGCTTCCTCTTCTTCGCTGGACCCGTCTTCCGTGAGCTCTTCTTCACTACAGATACTCAAAATGGCGAGAAGCATCTCCGTAACTGGATCAGATTGAGGTCAGAAAAAGACGTCTATAAACAGAGCCGGAGGATGTACGTACTCTTGGCGCCAACAAATGGCAAACTCCAGGTGAACGCATCCATAAAGTTCGGTAGCCAATATGGATGTGGACTGGCATTATACTGCCTGATCGTAATGTTCTTGTTGGCGTACTTAATCACCGCGCCTCGATTGTGATACACATCCAGATAGTTTGGGGCAGAGAATATCGTGATGACCGAAGGGAATTTCCTGGTCGGCGTTTTTCGAAACATTGTGTATCCATTGTCCTGTGCTTCGTGTCCACGGATGATCCCTAAGAGATGTGTCCGGTCGAGGAACTGGCAGGCAGCGGCATACGTGAAGAAGTAGGAACATCCGCGAGTTGCGTTGTGAAGGAACGTGGTGCCTTTAGGAACGAGACTGTTGGGTTTATCTTCTTCGCCAAACCCTGATACTGGATCAGCCCATAGGAGATCGCAAAGGAGTCCATGAGATCCAGGCTCTCTGAAACGATCCATCTTGGAGGAGGTTAGAAAAGGTCAGATTTCTCGTTATAGTGGCGTACAGTAGCAATATCATTGAGCGTATTGAGCTCCGGCGATATTCCACCATGCGCGCAAAAGAATTTACGATCTACCAAGGCGGCGACCGGCAGAGCGCAAAATGATTCGATGCACGCCTCGTATACTTGTTCAGAGTATTTGTGAAGGCCTGAAATCAAAGTGAGTAGGACGCAGACGATGCCAGAAGGATAAACGCCTGACATTCGCGTTTGAACGTGAAATATTCAGTTAAATGGCGACATTCGTGATTTCCGCGAAGCAATACAAATTTGGTTGGATAAGTTAGCTTGAGGGCATACAGATACAACAGACACTGAAACAGGAAGTAAGCAACGACATTTCTTCACTGAATATTGGGCGCACTTCGATCCCGAAACAGCCTCTGTCGACATAATCTCCCAAAAATAGATAACAATTGTCGTTGAGTGAGCCTCCGACTTCGAAAAGCTTCATTAAATCATACTTTGGAGTAATGAGTAGGCAGACGAGTAACTGATCGATGAAACGCGTACATATTGTCCGTGGATATCACCGCATACTAGGAATATAATCAGCGACTTGTAAGTATTGAAAGAGTAGATGGCACGTACTTGTTACAGGGCTCTTTACATCCACCAAATTTGCCTCCTGCTTCAGCATCTCCGTTGTTTCTTGTAAAATGAACAGTGCATGTTCTTCCTCCAGTCTTCCCTCCTTGAAAAAATGATCTTTGAGCATGACATGATTTGGCCTGAGCTTGCCAACAGAGTCGGAAATGAAGAATTCCGCATCAGTGGGCTTATGCGTTGCCGGTTCATCAACCTGAAGAAGCAAGCTATCGGCATAAAATTGTGGAGGTAGAACTCTGAACTGACATTTAGGACATATCTGTCCAGAACTACAGGCTCAGGAAAAGATCCCGGTACGTTATTGTCTTCTAGGTTTTGAGTAGGTTGGGCATCCATGCGAAGACAATACAATGTTACCAATTGTGAAAGCGCCCAACAGAACTTCCAATCTATTTGCTAGTGTTTATGGAACTCTTCGACCGCTGTGAAAGAACGATGTGGATTTGGGACTCGAAGTTGTATAATATTCAGATATTCTCGTGGCGGTTCACATTCAAGAGCGGAAACAAGCTGTATTTCAGATAAGTCGGCGAAATCCTGAACGATTGTGCTTGAGGCAGTGCGGAACAGCTGTATTCTCTCCAGTCCTTTTCTTTTCCTTTCCATTTAGATCCCCGAACAGAAAGGATATTGACACGACTGATCTCAAATGTACGAAAAGCAGGAAATTCATGTAAAAACGAGCCTCCCTTTTTTACTACAGTTGTGCAAGCTCGAAATCGAGTCGTTTGTTTCCTGGTTACACTTGAAACAAATTTGTATATCAGAACTGCCGACACAGTAGAAAAAGCGTACTTTCTTGGTAATCTGCTGCCAACAGTCTTCGATCGTACAAGATTGTCAGAGTAATCGATATGAGATGGTGGAAAAAAGTCACTGACAATTCGAGCACGATTTCTGGTGGCAGACGCTCCGTGAGCTCATTCACTGGGATCTCTTCCTTGGGCCCTACATTGGAATAATATGCTTTGAATGACATATATTCAATCATCTTCTGCACAATTATCCCTCTAGTCAAGATTTAGTCATGTCCCAAGCGAGGATATCAGGAAGATGGAAAGGTAGTAACCGTTCTTGAGATCTATAAGTCCTCGTTCCTGCCTCGGCAAATCCCCCTGCGAGCAAAAGACATGTTGGAGATTTTCTGAAGATTAATACGAAGGGCTGGGACTTGCCCGTTTCATCTAACGAGTTCTTGATAGTCCCACTCATATTTGCTACCTTCCTCTTCAACAGGAAAGTATATCCATCGTTACTGATGATACGAACCCAATCTTCGGGATCTCCTTCAACAGAACCGTCCCTTTAAAATATGTTTTCAGTCAAGATTTGTGGAACAGACGACAGTGATGTGGCGTGCATTGGGTGATCCTCGTTCATCGCTGTAACAGTAGTGGCAAGTGAATATGATATCTTCCCCTTGAGTTTCCAAATTTGGATCTGCAACGTGGAAAACATGAGGCGCAAAATTGCCTCACCAGAATACTATTGGAACGACTTTCCGTCAATGACTCAATATCGGTCACTTTTGTGTTTCGTCCGCTCCCTCCTTCTGGTATAACTTCAAGCCTACCCACTCTTTAAGCTTTATTTCTCTTCATGATTGAGCTCCCTTTCGATCTTTGGTGGAAGATTTTCGAAATACTTCCCCCAGACGCGCGCGCACAGTTTCGTACTGTCAACCGTCTCTTCTTGGAGATTGCACGTAGAGTTCAGTACCGTAATCTTGTCATAGATGGATACGGGAAACGGACTAAGCGTTTGTTGAAAAGTATAAAGTAAGCTGTACTACCCGCAACGATAATTGGAATACATAATGATGCTGGCATATAGCTTGTTCTCGTTAGGCTACCACGTCCAGTCACTGCACATCCAACCATGGGCTGTTTCCAACGTGCCTTCGTCAAAAACTTACCGCGGACCTGGCGGTCGAGTTTCCTCCGTTTTTGACCATGTACATTCGTTTTTTGACTCTGACTATCCAACGCGCAGAGCCGAAGCTCTCGTCGGGAAACGAATGCGGAAGCAGATCCAACTGGTCAAGGAAACAGCAAAAACACTCGGGTTTGTTCAAGAATACAGTGTCGAATGGAATGTCGATAGACCTTACCATCCAGAATTCTTCACTGCTTTCTTGTCTTTGGTCGATGTTTCACCCTTCGGACGAACGCTCACCAAACTTTCTTTGAAGGTCCCCACAGACAGACTTGTCTGCTTGGCTTCCGTAGATCTTCCTGCACTCGAACAGCTAGATATTCAGCTAGTCACCATGTCGCTTTCAGAAAGGTATATCAACGATTGTTTCGACAACTTCGCTGTCTTTGTAAACAATTTATACGATACTCTGCGTTCGTTGTCGATCTCCTCTACCCATATATCCCTTAATCTCAATCTCTACCGCCTCTTCTACCTCCTTGGAGATTTCCCGCACCTTCACTCCCTGGGCCTCACGATACCTTACGATGGGGCCCATCTCTCATCCTTGAACAGTTTGCAATCGTTCATACAGAAGCACGGGCGGACCCTCCAAGAAATCAAGCTTCTGTGCAATCGCTCCGCTGCAAGGACCCGGCCTAATGACCCTTGTGCTAAATACTGGATCCAGCGCACCATTACAGATATATTTACTTTCGGTAACCTCTCGAATATCTGTAGCCTCGAACTTGCTCTTCGTCCACTGAGGAGTGAACTAACACCATTTCTAAATGTCCTTGCCTCTGTGGCCAATCAACTGGAATCTCTTGTCCTCACTGATGACGCTTTGACTCCTGATGAAGTAGAACGAGTTGTCGTGGTACTAACTTGCAAAATTTCTGCTGGTGCAAATGGAGGTGTCGTTGGATACTCCCATTTACGCCATCTGGCTATTCGTTTGCAATACCTATGTCTATTCACGGTAGACCTCATCGCATCGAAGCTTCGTTCATTACACTCCTTGAAATTGACCTTTTCGGATGTCAGACTTCATCACTACGACGAGGCCCAATTATCCTATGCTTATGCATATTCCGAAATACTGGTCAGTCGTATCCTTCAATTCAGGTCTCTTGGGTTCGCGCAATGTTGCTTACAGGGGATTCTTCCGTTCACCACAGAGGCTCTTTTATGCCGAACTAACCACTCGATGGTATTCGGAATGGAAATTGTCTTCATTGGCCATATCTGAATGCCCTTACCGTTTTGAATGGGGAAAAGACATGGAAATAGCTTTCACGAAGTGCATTCCAACACTCGTCTCATTCAAGGTGTTCTCTGTAACCTCATGAGCTTCGAGTTTTGCATCGGTGCATCAATACATGTCCTAGTTATATCTTCGGATTCCCTGCGCATTTATCATCAATGTATATCACCAACTGTAACAACTATTGTATGATATGTAAATAATGTATGTATGTAATATGTATATCCGCAAAATTTTCAACTGAACTGATAATCAAGATGTTATGAAAGGCACTGCAGCAAACTGCAATCCATTGCACATAGCGTAGCAGCGTTGACAGAGACTCGTCTCGCAGCATAATATGTCAAACCATGTCAAACTGTACAACATGTATGATCTCCGTCCGATCTTCCTGTTCAAAACATATTAGACGTCCCAGAAGACCGAGCGATCTGTACGGATGGGGAGTTACCGGGGATTCAAGGCAACTTAAGCTTGCGCAAATTTTGCAATAGGACCGTTGGAGCGCTGTTATAGCTGTTCGTTCCACAGCAAGGTGGATGTGGAATGAACGTCAAAACTGACTCATACTTTTTCATTTATTTGTGAAAGTTATAACAACAAAGTGTTTTGACCAAAACTCCCATCACTGATATATTATGCTGGCTGTAGCCTCTTCCTCGTTGCGAGCTGGACGAAGGGCTGCCATCGTCATTGGAGGCCAGCGCCAGGCTGCTGTACATGTCGTTCGCAAGTCTGGAACAAGGAATATACAGCAGTCAGTTGCGCAGACAGACCGAGTTCGTGATGTTGAACTCTTTGTAATTAAAAAATCCAATAATTGACTACCATTGCAGGACACTATTACTCGACTTCTTTACTCCCTAGGCTCAAAAAGAGAAGTTGAACGCCATCTGCGGATCTTTTCATCCGCTTCACATCCTTCTCAGCCAGCCAAGTTCGCGGTCATCAAGGTCGGAGGCGCAGTACTCGACCAAATTGATGAGCTTGCTCTCAGTTTAAGCTTTCTCTACCGTGTTGGCCTCTACCCGGTTGTCCTTCACGGGGGTGGGCCGCAATTAAACGGGCTCATTGAGCGTGCTGGTGTTGTACCTGATTACATTGATGGAATTCGGGTCACTGGTCAGTCACTATTACTTCGCTTGATGCATGATATGACCGGTTTATAATTGGATTACTCTCACAGACACCAAAACTTTGCAAATTGCACGTCGGGTTTTCTTGGAAGAGAACTTGAAACTTGTCGGAGCCCTCGAAAAGCTCGGAACTCGCGCCAGGCCGATCACTTCCGGTGTCTTCACCGCTGACTACCTCGACAAGGACAAGTATGGTCTTGTTGGAAAGATCACCAAAGTCGACAGGCGTCCCGTCGAAGCTTCTATTCGTGCAGGAGCCCTCCCTATCCTTACCAGTCTTGCTGAATCCCCAGATGGGCAAATCTTGAACGTCAATGCAGACATTGCAGCAGGCGAAGTTGCCAAAGAGTTTGAGCCAATGAAGATTGTATTCCTTAACGAGAAAGGTGGCCTTTTCCACGGGGTAACTGGAGAGAAAATTAGCGTCATAAATCTGGACGAGGTTCGTTCATATTGCTTTTTTGTTTTCGCCTCTGCTGACTGCATATTCAGGAATATGATACGTTGATGAAGGAGCCTTGGGTCAAGTTCGGAACGAAGCTCAAACTCCGCGAATTCAAGGAGCTACTTGATTACCTTCCTCGCACATCCTCCGTTGCTGTCATCTCTGCCTCATCTCTCCAGAAGGAATTGTTCACCGATAGCGGCGCAGGCACTCTCATCCGTAGGGGCTACAAACTCTTTAAACATGACAGCATAGAAAGTCTTGGGGCCGACAGATTCCGTCAGGTTATCCATGATCGCGATCCCGAAGTCATCTCAGGTGACCAAAGCGTTACGGAGGTGCTCAACCGCATTCAGAAGACGCCTTACACTATTTACGGCGATGAACCCATGGATGTCATCGCAGTCGTCTCACATCCTGAAGGCGAGATGCCTGTCATGTCGAAACTCCTTTCCTCTCGTAGTGGCGTACTGAACAGCGTTGTGGACAATGTCTTCAACGCTATCAAAAAAGATCACAGGAAGCTTTTCTGGACCGCTCAAGTCGACGACGAGAATCGGTCGTGGCACTTTGAGCGCGCAGACGGCAGTTTTACTCGGGGTGGAAAGAGTCTTTTCTGGTACGGTATTCAGGACGTGAGAGAAGTCGAGAAAGTTGTGCGCGACTTTGAGGCTAAAGAACGTATTGAACGTTCGTACCTCCCTGTTGGTCCAGGAGCTCCCCCGCACAAAGCCGGTGCAGCAGCAACACCTGCAGGTACTCGTGCGTTCTCGACTTGGATCAGGGGAAGGAATATTCCTGGATCTTCGCGCGGACATGCTACTTCTGCAGCAGACGCACCTAGCCCCGTGTCCACGGAAATTAAACGTCTCGGACTCATTGGTGCACGAGGTTTCACTGGTCAGGCACTCACCAATATTCTCTCGGGCCACCCCTACCTAAATTTAACCCATGTTTCTTCTCGCCAACTCGCTGGCTATCCTCTTACCGGATATAGAACTCCTGTCACATACAGTAATCTTTCCCCGGAGGATGTAGAGAGAATGGAGAAGGATGGCGAAGTAGATGCTTGGGTCATGGCGTTGCCAAATGGCGCTTGTAAGCCGTTCGTCGATGCTGTTGACCGTGGCTCGAAGGAGAGGTCTTCGGAACCGAGCGCGATTGTCGATCTTAGTGCGGACTACAGGTTTGAGAAGGAGTGGGTGTACGGGCTTCCTGGTGAGCGGCACGCTTCTGCTGGGCTATAAAGAACACTGTGTACTTATTTAAATGAAATTTAATCGTCTTTTTGTTTACTTCGTATGCTTGCCACAGAGCTCTACGGACGAGATGCAATTCGCGCAGCGAAACGAATTTCTAATCCAGGGTGCTACTCCACTTCTGCGCAAATGCTGATTGCTCCGCTGCTGAAATATGTTAAGCCTGGAGCATGGCCAACTGTGTTCGGTCTATCTGGGTATAGCGGCGCGGGAACTGTTTCGAGCAATGATCCTGACGGACGTCCGATCAGTCTACCAAAAGTCACTCCAGACTCACTCGGAGGAGGTGTTCGCCCTTACTCACTTACAGACCACATTCACGAGCGCGAGGCGGCGTTCCATCTATCTACGATGCTTTCTGGTCCTTCATCGTCGACGATGAAATTGGCGTTTATCCCAGCAGTGGCGCCATGGTTTAGTGGGATCATTTCAACGTTGTCGATGCCGCTTAGTGAACAACTTACCGCTCGGGATGTCGCCTCGCTGTATGAACAGAAATATCAAGGAGAGCAGCTAGTGAAGATCAAGAAGGAGGTACCGACGTTGGCTGATATTGAGGGCAAACATTCGTGGATAGTGGGAGGAATACAGGTGCATAGTGAGGGTGATCGTGTGGTCGTTGTGGTATGCTCTATATCCCATGTCGGAAAGTCTGTTTGCTCAAAATAAATGATCACAGGGTGGACTCGATAACTTGTTAAAAGGTGCTGCGACCCAGTGTTTACAGGTAAACAAATTCATACCCAGCCTTCTGACATTTGCAAATAATCTATCCTATAGAACTTGAATCTTGCTCTTGGGTACGACGAGTTTGCTGGAATTCCTAACTCTGCTTAATAGATAATCGTATGCTGTGCGATGTCTGAAGTGATTATGAGGGGAAAAAATGCGCGAACTATACATATCACCGTAGAGTGGAAATAATCTAGTTTACTTACTAGCCTGAGGACTAAACTGAGAATTCATTTTCTATTCTAAATTACGCGCCGCACAGCCACCTTCCCAATCGATCTCGGGCTACAACTCTTCTTTCTTCTGAACCATCTTTACAGTACACAGCGCCATCCAACATTGGAAAATCCCAACACCCCGTCACAATTTTGCTTTTGATCCTCGATTAACCCCGAGGCGTAAGCAGAAATCAGGTCCATAGGTTGAACGATAACATCCCCTCAACAGCAGGCGAACTTCAGAAAGATGTCTCTGGCTGGTTTACCCAAGGTTCGTCTACTGGCTTCAGCCGTTCTATCTGTATCTCTGACAATCGCGCTTCTTCTGAACTGGCCGAATACTTTTTACTCTTACCTCGCGCGCCACTGTACATCGATATCATCTGCTTACGACCACTCCTTTGTACACTTCATAAACAGCGTATCATCAAGGCTCGTCCATATTTTGCGTTCTCTTCTGATCTATCTCTAGACATAAGCAATCCCACCAGGAAACCGAACGTCTGGTCGCAGATCCTGCACCAGGAATCACTGCATCTCCTCACGACGACAATCTGAGGTACTTCGATGTGACGATACAAGGGCCGGAAGGAAGCCCATTTCAGAGTATGTCAAACTGGCTACTCTATATCGTTGTCCTCGACTGATATCAGCGTCCCTTGTCTGCAGGTGGGGTTTTTAAGCTCGAGCTGTTTCTCCCAGAAGAGTATCCCATGGCGCCACCTAAGGTCCGTTTCTTGACCAAAATCTACCATCCGAATATCGGTGAGTAATTGATGTCTCCGCCTGATCCTTTTAATGGACCTCTGTTTTCCAGACAAACTCGGTCGAATCTGTTTGGATATATTGAAGGGTACATACCTGATTCTTATCGAAGTTCTGCCTGCTCAATGTGATTGCTTGGCCTTTGGCTAGATAAATGGTCACCAGCGCTCCAAATTCGAACCGTTCTTCTTTCTGTGCAAGCCTTACTCAGTGCTCCAAATCCCGATGACCCCCTTGCCACAGACGTGGCAAAGCATTATAAGGAAAACGAGCAGGATGCGCAACGCGTCAGTCAAGAATGGACAGAGAAGTATGCTAGTGGTTGAGGGAGCCGGCCCTTCAGAAGAGGGAAGGTATAGAATCAGGTGTATGCTAGCTATGCGGTCACCTTGTTGGCGTTTGTTGTAACTCCAGTGTATTTTTGTCGAATTTTTTGTCCATCGAACAGTCACGTGTAGGGTGCGCGCGTTTCGGATTGGCAAGCTCAACTATAGTACCCCTGTACTCAAGCCTCAGCCTACTGAATTAACTTATCGGTGTGTTCCCCATACTTTGTAAACTAGGAGTATCCATAATCCACAGTGACATATTTAGGATTCATTCTCCCGGAATTTTTCAGAATCTTGGCCGTTGGCCGTTCACCTCGCATTATCAGAGCGGTCTCTGTGTCAATCTTTGGGAAATAGTCAACGTCTGGATGTCACGGTAAAATAACCCCAAGCTTTGAATATGAGAACCTTGGTACAGGAATTTTTCCAGACCCGGCATTGTCGACTCCTCGTGTGTTTCAGTTCAAACTTGAACTCCTCAACAGCTGTTCAAATAAAATTAACTGATCTTCGCTGACTCGACCTCGGTCAAACTTTCTGCCTGTCACTGCAATTATCCGCCTGCCCGATGGTGCTTGTACTGAATGTGAACGGACTCGAGTTAATGCAGGCTCTCATGAACTGTAAGCGTAGTCTGGTAATAACTATCACTTTGTCTTGACTTGGGCCGTGAGTGTGTTCCATTTCGCACTTCTCTCGCTTCCATCTTACCAATCGCTCACAATCAGACGACTTCGTACGAAGGAGCGCCATAGTATATAAGGTATCAGTTTCTTGCAGATACCTACATCATCGACCAGTTCTCAACAACTCTCATCACCAAATGTCTTCCTCTAGCACCAGCCCTATCGTACCTCCCTACTTGGAGAGGTTCATTACTGTACCCGAACTCCTGAAGTTCCATCTCGAAAACAACCCTAGCCAGCCTGCATATGTTTTTTCCCCCGAAGGACAGCATCAGGAATGTACCGACATCACTTACTCGGAATTTGTACGCGCCAGCCATCGTGGTGCTCATATCATCCGTGGTGGTCGTGCTGGCACTGACGGAGCGGTCGTCGGGGTGATTGCGTTGGTCGATACCCTTGTCTATCAGACAATGGTCGCTGCCATTATGCAAGCCGGTCGCGTTGTAAGTTCATCCCTCGTTTTGGTCTCTCTTGAGCTCAACTTAACCCTTTTATAACATCCCTAGCCCCTCTTGATCTCTCCTCGTGTTACCCCGGCAGCAGTGATCAATCTTTTACAAACATCGGGCTGCCACCGGATCCTTAGCACTCAGAATACCCTCAAGGAGCTGCTTCAAGGAGTTGAAAGTGAACTGACCACCACCGCATCGCCTGACGGAGCGTACCCAGTCAATATTGAGGAAATTCCCAGCCTGCAGGAGCTTTACCCAAAGCTTGGAAGGGAACAACAACAGGACCCATTTGAGCCATATCCCGCACCGTTGTCATATCCGAAGGAGGAGGACATCGCAATATACCTACACTCCTCCGGGAGTACAGGGCTCCCCAAAGTAATTGCGCTCTCTCATTCGACGTTGATCAATGGCTGGGCTGGGATGCGTGAGTTTTTCTTATATTGCCTTTTCTTGTCCGCTTGTGCTAACTGCTCTTTCAATTCTAGCAATCGCGGGGCATTTACGCTCACACAACATCCGCAGGTTAGGAGTCATGCCGCTCCCACCGTTTCATGCTTTTGCATTCTTGACTCAATTCATCTATCCAATTTTTGCTTCGATTTCGGCTGCTCTTTATCCGCCAGTCGTGACCAAGCCTGACGCTTTACCCATTACACCTACACCTAACAATATTCTCCCGCAAGTTCAAGCCACTAAGTCTAATTGTATCATGGTCGTCCCAGCCATGCTACAGATTTGGGCTCAAGATGAAGAAGATGTCAAGGTTTTAAAAGGGTTGAAGGCTGTGGTGAGTTTTTACCTACTCTTGGCACTGACAAGGCTGTTGTTGAACGATACCTGTTCCCAAGATTTTCGCTGGGGGACCTCTATCTCCCTCGACTGGCGACTTTCTCGTTTCACAAGGGGTTCATTTGCGTTCGTTGTACGGTGGAACGGAATTCGGTATCGTAGCTGACATTGACATCGACGAAAAAGAAGACGAGAATTGGCGTTGGCACCGATTTGCGAAGGAAAGCGACGCGCGATGGGTTCCCCAGGGAGATGGGACGAGTGAACTTCAGCTGCTTGTGAGCACATCCCTCGTGTTACAAGAATTAATTTCATTTTGCCACTTGTATAGAATACGAAGAAACATGTCTTATCGCTCATCAACATCACCGTGGACGGTGTTCCTGGGTATGCCACCTCTGATGTTTTTGCCCCGCATCCAACAAAAGCCGATCTTTGGAAAATGTAAAGTCTTCAATCTATGGTCCTTTAGGTCGCCTCCTAGACTCAGACTAATCATTTTCACAGTGTCGGTCGTGCAGACGATGTAATCATTCATTCCTCTGGAGAAAAAACAGTTCCACATCCCTTTGAATTTGCGGTAATGCGGAGTCCATTGTAAGTCGGAATAATGCAAAAAAAATTACTTATAACATTCATATTCGGGCTTTGTCAGTGTACGTGAAGCTGTCATGTTCGGCCGTCAACGAGACCAAGCTGGGATCTTGATCGAGCCTTCACTTGGAAATGAAATTGATGTAGATGACGAGGTTGCTGTGTCACAGTTTCGAAACAATATATGGTGCGTAATATCAACTAGGCATCCATGTCCTTCCAAGATATGGTCTAATTGTATCACCCTTGCCCATAGGCCGTTTGTAGAAGAAGCCAACCGAGCTGCTCCTGCGTACAGTAGAATTTTCAAAGAGATGATCCTGATTTCATCCCACAAGAAACCACTTCCGCGGGCAGCTAAATCGACTGTCTTGCGAAAAGCGGTGTATAAGATTTATGAGAAGGAGATCGACCAAATGTACGTCCCCCCGAAACTTTCGATTGGACATCGACCTGGATTTTTTTCAGTTACGATGCCGTCAATACTCATGCAGGTAGTGGGTCTATAGTACCCCCTACCAGTTGGGACACCGCGGGCGTCCAGCAGTGGCTTATGGTCCAGATTAAAGATCTATGTGGAAAGTCGTTGACACCACTCGAAGATGTGTTCGAACACGGTTTCGATAGGTAAGAGGAGGTATTTTTTGGAAATTAAGCAACTCACACTGGGTGATGCATCACATAGCTTGTGCGCAACCATCCTTCGTTTGCGATTATCCAGCGTACTGGCTTCAAATTCGTCAACACAAAGCATCATTCCATTCATTACCCAAAATATAGTATATTCGCATCCTTCGATCGAATCTTTATCCGATTTTATTGTTGGACTCGTACGCGATCCCTCTCAGAACAGCAAAGACACGAGTCATGAGGAAGTTATGGAGGAAATGATCCTGCGTTACTCCAAAGGGCTGGACGAGCCGTTAAATGGTGTCAAATCTGCAGCTCGCGAGCCCTTTGGGCATGTTGTACTGTTGACTGGGTCAACTGGAAACCTTGGTGCTCTGATCCTCGCGATGCTGCTCTCCAATAAAGCTGTCGCGCGTGTATATGCGTTGAACCGACCATCTTCTCAAGCTTCCACGTTGGAAAGGCACATAAAGCGGTTCGAGGATAAGACGCTAGACACCTCGGTACTTTCGTCGGAGAAGTTGGTGTTCCTTGAAGGCGAAACCTCGAACCCCCATCTAGGACTAACGTACCATGTTTATAATGAAGTATGTTTACAAAATTGAACTACTGCCTTCCGGTTGCTGACCGAATTATAGCTTAAAGAAAACCTCACGCATGTCATTCATAATGCGTGGAAGTTGGACTTCAATCTGTCCTTACCTTCATTCGAATCGCATATTCGTGGAATTCGCAATTTGATAGATTTGTCTCGTTCATGCAGATATGTTTCCTCACTGCGATTTTTGTTCACCTCGTCGATCGCATCGACGCTATCGTGGGATGCGAGTAAAGGACTTTATCCCGAGGAAGTCGTCATGGATCCGAAGTATGCTGTTGGAGCAGGATACGGTGAGAGCAAGTATGTATCGGAGAGGGTGAGCTTCATTTGCTATGGCTATTGTCCACGAATTCACGCCGGTAATGTGTAGATTTTGCGGGAAAGTGGACTTCATGCTTCCTCCTTCCGAATAGGTCAGATCGCCGGGGGTAAACCTAATGGAGCTTGGGCGACAAGCGACTGGCTGCCCATGATTGTAAAGTCTGGTCTGACTATGGGTATGCTTCCAGAAGCTATGGGGGTACGTCTTCTTTCCTGGTTAGAAGCGATCCTTGGACACTGATTGATTTAATTGTCATTAAGGTTATATCTTGGGTGCCAATGGATGCAGTTGCAGAAGCTATTTTGGATGTAGCTTTTGCTAAAGAACATGCACCTCTGAGCATAAATCTCGTTCACCCTCATCCAGTTACGTGGAATTCAGTGATGAAAGCGATTCGAGTGTCTTTAATCTCAGCTAAAGGGTTGAGCTCGAACGCCCTGCGATTAGTACCATTTAATGAATGGTACGCTATGCTCAAAGAAGCGGATACGCGTGGACCTGCCGAGAAGACATCAATCGAAATTGTAAGTCGATATATAGCCTTGATTATTCTTCAATGACTGATTGCAAAACAAAAGCCTGCTACCAAAATACCGGACTTCATTGGAGCTTTGGTCGAAGCCAATGACCGAGCTAGCAAGACAGGCGACAATGACACTGAGGCTGTCGGATTAACCGCAATGGACACAAGTAACATCCAACGTATCAGTGCACGGATGAGAGATCTAGAACCAATCGGTATACGAGACGCTGAGTCGTGGGTGAAGTATTGGGTTCAGTGCGGCATGTAAACGAACACATATTTCATAGTACTGTAGTAGTGCGAGTGTCCGTCTTATGTCCAAAGAGAGTAGTATTGCTTGGTACGTTGTAAACTGGGATCCTGTCCCGTACATTGGTAGTAAATATAGTACTCAATGATACGTATCGTTGTGCGTGAGGCTACGACGTGTATATGAAACCTCGAAATGTAACTAAGTAGCGTGTAAGTAACTAGCGGACCCCTGCGGGGTACGACCAACCTTGCTTGAAAATTTACATCATGCTAAGTGAAATTTTGTAGAAATCATTAGATGACATTATGAAAAATTATGTACCACCAAGGTTAGCAAGCGTTGCCTCCAGATTTTCAGTATCAATGAGGTCCCGTAACGCTTCTTCAAACACCTCGGAATTAAGACCCTTGTCTCCCAATGGTGCATGTAAAACAAATAAATGTATTTTGGGTAAGTTGAGGGACTAATGAACACAAATGGTTAAGAATAGGGTGCCAGGAGAACATATTACAGTTTAGATTGCATTCAGGAGTGAGGGGCCTGAGATGTACACAATATGAGAGCAATAAGAAGGACATCAGAGGTGAAATGGTTACCAAAGGAGCAATGTCAGTGCAATATGTAGGAAATCTTTGGTTCAACTTCCCACCTCTCTTAGAGATGGAGCCACATCATACACAAAAAGCAAACACAATTGTGATTCCAGTGGAGACCTGGCTACAAATCTGTGAGTTGTTGCAACACAAATTGACAGTGTTGGCGCAGGTATGCATAGAAGTGCATGCACCAGTGTATGAATAGATTTTCAGAAGTATAGGAATGGACGATTTTCCTGCGTTAGCCCATGCAGCTCACACTTGGACAGAAGAAGGAGGGAGAGTATTGGTCCTTGTTAAAAGGTTGCGGGTGGGCAAACGAGGTCACATTAATGGTCCTGATGATGTTCACAATGACACTGCAAATGATGCACGTACATGCCGTTCATTCATCGACAACATATCGAAAATGCGCAACTTGACGGAACTTGTGCTCAGAAATGTGGTCATTCCATCCAGTATAGTATCATTGGCGTCGAACAAAACCTACGAGAGCTATCCTTGGAGGGAGTGTGCATCGCCGGAGCAGATGTAGAGATATGTAGGGAAGACGTAGAAGTGGAGCATGTATGACTTTTGAAAACTTGTTGACATGGTCGGAACGGGGACGGCGATATCCTACAAGCGTGCAAGAAATTGAAGATATTGGAAATCAGTTGGGATAAGAACTGGAAAGATGCCAATAAGAATTGCGAGGAATGGTTGAGCAATACATGCAAATGTATAAAGATTTACTCCAATCGCAGTGCGTGGTTTATAGCACCCGCAGCACAGGACAATGAGCGGCGGAAACTGATTACATGGTTACGATTGTTCAAGATGACGAAGTCGCTGCACATTTGAGGTTAGATACCTCAATTCCGCAAAGGAGATGCAATGCAGGACCCGTTGTCCAATACAATTCAATTGTTGGTAGCGCCAATGCATTTCTTGAAATTGAGTAGGCACCTTGCAGGTGACATGGAGATACTGTGTAGGATGTTGGGTGCACTGAAGAACATTCGACAGTTGAAGGTGAACATTTGTAATGATGTGATTGAAACAGTAAGGTTGCTGAAAACCACAATTGAACGAATACGAGCTAAACGATCAATAAGGATGACGTGTTAGGAAGTATTGCAGATATGTTAAATTTCAACCCACCCATAGAGAAACTAACTATAGCAGCTAACGATACGCTGCGAACAAATATCTTGCACGAACATTTCCGGAAATTCCAGCAGATTAATATAGGAGATAGAGTGTGGACAAGCAAGCAAGGATATTGGAATGAAATTATAGGAGAGTAATGACAAAGGCCATTATACGAATGTGCAATAAAAGCAGAACGATACTTAAATAGAACGTGAAAACGAAAACTGAACAGCAAGCGCTCAACGTGCGAAAAAAATGCACGGGCGCTTGGTAAAGACGGGGTGGCAAAGGACCTAGCAAGCAAGGTGATCTAGAGAACAATAAGAGTGGAAACAAAGTAAACGCGGGAAAACGGAATGACATGTCGATCGTAATCTGTACGACAACGTTGCGTGTGATGGCGGGCTCAACGACTAGTCCATCTGCTCCCTCTACAGTACAATTGGTACATTTGTATTTGGGCTTGCAACTATAGACGTGATTCATGCGAATTGAGGATGTCAAGATTCAACTGACTAGAGCTTATTAGCAGCACGTCGAAAAGTTGCTCCACGTCGAAAAGATCCTGGGATAAAGTCGAAAAGTATGACGAGAACGTGATCAGCATCAGACAAAGTTGCGTTGGTTTGTCTATATTCTATGTACTGTACAACTTCTAGTAATTGCTCGTACGACATAATTTTTTGAAGAGAGGGTACACGAATATGACAGGCTTTGATGGCCCACACGGATGGATCATTATAGCGCAACCGGAGGCTGGGCAACTTTGTTACAAAGGGTAGAGGGCGGAACATTCTTGAGTTGTGGTCACAATGTCAGTAGCGTGATCAAACCGTGCTTTTTCGAAGCATGACTGTTCATTTTTCGTTTTCAAAAAGTTTTCGACGTGTTGCTAATAAGCTCTACTGAGAGTCACTGTTGCCTCTTGAATCGAGTCATGTTCTCTGAACGAGTCATAGAGCCATACTTATCTAAATTTAAAGGGAGACCCTCCGAGCAGCTCTTGAGAGTCCAAGATGACAAAAAACCCCGCTTTCTGGCTGCGATGCGAATCGAAAGATTTTGAGCGACGAGCAGCTTTGACTCCCAGCACAGCCAAAAACCTCATCGACTTGGGCTTTGATATCTTTGTAGAAAGAGACCAGCAAAGGATTTTCAAGGACTCTGAATATGAAGCGTGCGTTTACTACTAGTACATCTATTTCGGTGATTATCTACTGATATGCCGGGCTAATAGTCAGGGTTGTACTCTTGTACCGCACGGTTCTTGGGCATCCGCCCCTCTCAGTATACCCATCATTGGCCTCAAAGACCTCCCGGTCTCGTCGGAGCCCCTACAGCATACACACATCTACTTCGGACATTGTTACAAAAACCAAACTGGCTGGGATTCCCTTCTTCGACGGTTCCATAACGGAGGAGGCACGTTATATGACTTGGAATTCCTTGAAGATGCAACTAGACGCCGTGTCGCGGCATTTGGATTTCACGCTGGGTTTGCTGGAGCAGCAATAGGAGCCCTTGCATATGCATCACAACAAAAGGATGAAGTGTTGGGGAAGCTCAAGCCATACGACAACGAAGGGAAAATGATTGAGGATGTAAAAAGCGCCCTTCTAGGTGGTAGTGGACGGAATATGAAGGTCCTAGTGATTGGAGCGCTGGGTCGATGTGGGAGCGGAGCAATATCTTTATTCAAAAAGATTGGGGTCGACGAGTACGTTGCGGGAGTTACCATTATTATGTATGAACATGCTGATGCTCATTTTAGAGCCAATATCATCGAATGGGACATGGCTGAAACGGCAAAAGGAGGACCGTTCCAGGAAATTCTTGACGTCGACATCTTCGTCAACTGCATCTACCTTCGGGAGAAAATTCCACCATTCCTAACCAAAACCTTTATCGAAACGGCCGGAGAGGGAAGAAGACTTAAGGTGGTAGTGGATGTCAGTTGCGATACAACGAATCCGTTCAATCCACTTCCAATATACTCGGTCAATACAACGTTCACGAAGCCTACTGCCCCTATTGACATCAGGTGAATAAGAGTTCTGTTCTCCAAGCATCAACTAAGCCGACTCTTACCTTGTAGTTCTACTCTCTCGCCTCTCCATGTCGTTTCTATTGATCATACACCATCATTTCTTCCGCGGGAGGCTTCGGAGCAGTTCAGCCAAAGTTTGTTGCCTCTGCTGGAGCAATTCCCGGAACGAGGCTTTGTAAACACATGGGTAGAAGCCGAGAGACTTTTCAAGGAGAAGGTCGTGAAGGCTTTGGCGATATCGTAATTGGATGGGTTGAAAATCCGATATATGATAGGCAACCAGTTTAGACTTGTAGAAGCTTGTAGACTCTTGCAGACAAGCTGGTACTTCCTTGGTCACAGCGATGGCGAAACTCGAATTGCTAGTGCGTCGAATGGGACAAAAAATTGCTATTCAAGTTCAATGTTCAACGTTCACACGTCAAATTCTATGGTGCACGTCACCTAGCTGCCACTACCTGTGCACAAGCGTGGGAATATTACATAAGCGGCAAAATCGCCAGCTCACTACCAGACACGATGTGGACTGAATAAAATACATGTAGAATTAACGTTGAAATTGTTACGCTATAACATCTGCTAAGCATAATGCAAAGAAACTCATGCTTATGCAGGCTGGGCATGACAACATTTGAGGCTCAGCATACTGCCCAAGCCAGACCTGCAACCCCGAGATGTCAGCAATGAATCTGATTTGGAAGAGGCTGAACTGGCCTTGAAGATGGCCTCGAGGAGCTTATTTACTGAATCACTGACAATGTATCAGTAGATAAATATTACTATATCAGGAAATTTTAATATTACATAATATTACCATAAAAGGAAACGGCAAAAATGGCCCCATGATTTTCCTGAAATTCAACTTGTTCCAAAATCCCTCTAGAGCATTTCATCCTCTATCTATTTACTATCTTTTCACAAGAGGATCAAAGGATTCATCTACTCCTTGAGGCTGCTCCCACGCTTGTGCACAGGTAGTGGCAGCTAGGTGACGTGCACCATAGTCAGGCATTCAAGCTTGGCGAAGTGGAATCCTTCGGATCGGATATGAACGTGGAATCCTTCGGATCGGATATGAACGTTTGAACATTCACCTGTCTCGAAATCATGACACGGACCACATAGCTACTACATACTTACGATTTCTCTAACCTTCGTACTCGCCCTA
Organism: Lentinula lateritia; assembly: GCA_028011325.1. Taxonomy (NCBI): domain Eukaryota; kingdom Fungi; phylum Basidiomycota; class Agaricomycetes; order Agaricales; family Omphalotaceae; genus Lentinula; species Lentinula lateritia. The sequence goes on from JANVFT010000090.1 coordinate 26,337, forward strand.
AATTTAATTCAAGAGAAAAAAACTTGAAGGCCCGGGTATCGGTCCGGCATGATATTTCTCTTGTACCACCGACGCTCATCCTTGATATCTGATTGGACTCTGATTTTCACTATGTATGCCGCCTTTTTGACTATAAACAACGCTCCAGACTAGGAAAAAGCACCATATCGTGTCAAAGAATCGGCATAAAGTTCTAGTGTACCTCTTCTTAAGGCTGAATATTCGCAGTCACCCACCAATCAACAACTTACAGTATGGTACGTAGTATAAAATTTAACCGCTTCGCAGCTACCACTGATACACCCCAAAAGATACTTCTCAGTTTGGCAACCGTCAATGTTATAAATAACGCGGCATCTTGGCTGAAGTAGACCCATCATGGCGTTTACCCAAACACCTTCTCTCGAAAGCCCTATCACTGTACCGGAGCTATTAGATTTTCATTATGAGCACAACCCAACACGTCCTATCTACGTCTTCGCTCAGGACGAGCAAGGGATAACTGAGATTTCTTATCTCGAGTTTGTGCGCGCATGCCACCGTCTTGCTCATACCATTCGTCCACATCGTACTGGTCCTGAACGCGCTGTGGTAGCCGTTGTCGCATTAGTGGACACCCTTGTCTATGAAACCATCATAGCAGGAGTCATTAGAGCTGGTCTCATAGTAAGTTGCTTTTTTATTCTCATGGCCTGGGGAAAACATATTTCAGTTCATTCTCACAGCCTATACTCATTTCACCGCGCAACACCCCAGCTGCTGTATTGAATCTGTTAGTGAAATCGGGAGCGCACCGACTACTTACAACGTATTCTACACTGAAAGATCTTATCGACGGTATAAGATTGGAACTTCAATCGAATAGCTCCACTTTTGGATTCAGTTTAGAAGAAGTACCCAGTCTTGACAAGCTCTATCCTCATCTCGGGGCTGAAACTGCCGCAGACCCATTTCAACCTTATCCGACATGTCCTATTCCTCTTAGACCACAGGAAATCGCCATGTATTTACACTCGTCTGGCAGTACTGGCTTTCCAAAAGTCATCCCTCTGAGCCATGCCGCCATGCAAGTTTGGGGCGCTCTTCGTGCGTATTCTAATATGACCCAACGCAGCATCGAGGCTAACCGTATGACTGTATAGCTTCCGCGACGAACCTTCGTGATTACAAAGTGCCAGTCCGCATAGGAGCAATGGCTCTCCCTCCATTCCACGCCTTCGCATTTTACGCACAGTTTGCTTGTGCTCTCTACAGCGCAATAACAGTGGCACTATATCCGCCCATTATCACCGAGGCCAACATGCTCCCCATCATGCCAACCTCGGACAATATCCTTTTGCATCTTCAACGGACAAAGTCGAATTGTACGACTGTGGTCCCAGCGATGTTGCAGATTTGGTCTCGTTCGGACTCTGATATAGACGTTTTACGATCTTTAGAAATAGTGGTCAGTTCACGTTATATATATTGCGGGGTCTTCTAATAATCTTTACGCAGATCTTTGCAGGAGGTCCATTGCCTCCTGCGATCGGCGATTATTTAGTCTCGAAAAAGGTACACATCTGCTCAGTCTACGGAGGCACTGAGTTTGGTTGCGTCACCACTCTCAAGCTCACCGAGGACAGAAACGACTGGCAATGGCACAGATTTTCGGAAGAAGTAGAGATTAACTGGCTTCCGCAAGGGGATGGAACATTCGAGTGTCAATTCTTAGTAAATCTTGCTTTGGATACTTCCGAGACGAAATTGACTAAGCCTTGATTAATGATTCTCCTTACCTAGGCCGTAGACTCCCACGCACTGGCGGTCGAGAATATGTCAAATCCGCGAGGATACGCGACTTCTGACCTTTTCGTGCCTCACCCCACGAAGGAGGGATTATGGAAAATGTAAGCCACGACAAAGTGAATTTTCACATGAAATGCTGAAAATAGCTGTAGTGTGGGGCGGGTGGATGATGTCGTGGTCCTCAGTACAGGGGAGAAGTGTGTTCCGGCACCCATGGAGAATACATTATTGATGAATCCGCTGTTCGTCTTCTTTTTTACCATCTTCTTGTCGGAATCTTTGATTTTTGAATCAGGATACAAGGAGTGGTCATGTTCGGCCGTCAACGCGACCAGCCTGGCGTATTGATCGAACCTTCCCCTGGTAATGAAATCGAAGTTGATGATCCAGAGCAAGTATCTAACTACCGTAACAAAATCTGGCAAGTATGGTCTATCATCAGCCAATCCCTGCGGCGTTGCATCTGACTAACTCGATCTGCAGGCCAGTAATTGAAGAGGGTAATAGACTAGTACCAGCGTATAGCCGAATCTACAAGGAGACAATTCTTATATCCTCCCCTGAGAAGCCACTTCCTCGAGCAGCGAAGGGCACGATCTTACGGAAGGCGGCATATCAACTATACGAGAACGCAATCAACCGAATGTTCGTTTGTTCTAAACAGTGCAGTCAAGGCATATATAAACTGATCATGATTGCGTGGCGGCTTACATAGTTATGAAATCATCGATACAAACGCAAACAGTAGTCCAGTCGACCCTCCGACCAGTTGGGAGTCTCCTCAAGTACAGCAATGGCTTACACATCAGCTACAAGGCCTGTGTGGTGTTGTGCTCTCTCCTACTGTTGATTTTTTCGAGCATGGGATAGATAGGTATCAGTTCTTCCCTTTAGATCGCTGTATAATGACTAAGAAGCTGTTTTTGTCCATAACAGCCTGAGTGCTACGATCCTTCGATTGCGCATTGTTACTGTTCTACGGACCTGTGCAACATTATCCCCAGGATCACGAAGCATCGCTGACATTTTCGCTCCAAATACCGTTTACAACCATCCATCTATCCAAAGTCTTGCTGATTATATTGTTGATCTCGTCCACTTCGAAGGTTCTGCTGCTACACCAATCGTTGTAAATGATAATCATGCGCACATTCGTCTGATTGATGCTATGATTGAGAGATACTCGAAAGGGCTGGAGTTGGGTATCTCTCTCAACCCCGAATTTACCCCCGTCAACAACAATAATGATGTCTCTTCCCCTTCGAGAGTCGTCGTGCTGTTGACTGGATCTACGGGGAATCTGGGCACCCAGATCCTTTCACGGCTGTTGAAAGAGAGTTCCGTACATCTCGTGTATGCCTTGAACAGACGCTCCACCCGCGGGTCGGTTATGGAACGCCAGAAGAAGCGTTTTTTGGACAAGGGATTGGACAGCTCAATGTTACATACAGATAAGATGGTGTTCCTGGAGGTAGAGAATACACTTCCGAAATTAGGTCTATCAGATGAGGTCTACAATGAGGTGCGAACTCCATACAGTTGCCTCTGATTCAAAGCTCACGATCTTGTTCTCATAGTTGAAAAATAATGTGACGCTCGTTATACACAATGCATGGAGATTGGACTTCAACCTTTCCCTTTCGTCTTTTGAAACGAATATACATGGAATGCGTAATCTCATAGACTTGGCCCGGTCTAGTAGACACGCGACGTCATTGCGGTTCCTGTTCACATCTACTATAGCTACAGCACAATCTTGGGACACGGTAGAGAAAGGACCCTATCCCGAAGAGCTTATCATGGACACGAAGTATGCCGTAGGTATGGGCTATGGAGAGGCCAAGTACGTTTCGGAACGGGTAAACATACTTTCCATTATCTCCCCACTATCTCAATTTGACTCGAAACAACTTTCTTTTTCAGATCCTCGCAAAAAGCGGTCTCAATGCGACTTCGTTCAGAATTGGCCAAATCAGTGGAAGTTCCCCGAGCGGTGCATGGGCGATGAGCGACTGGTTTCCAATGATCGTGAAATCGAGTTTGAAATTGAATATGCTCCCTAATGCGAACGGGGTGAGCTCTTTTCCTCTGAAACACCCAAACTCTAATTTTCTTGAAAGGTCGTATCCTGGATCCCAATGGACGCAGTGGCAGATGCGATCGTTGACGTGGGTCTATCGAAGCCCAGTTCTCCCCCTTTTGCTGTGAATCTCGTACATCCAAATCCCGTCCCGTGGTCTCGAATGATACTCGACGTCCGAATGGCTGTCATCAGATCCAAACAGCTCAAGGCCGACGCGCTTCCTGTTGTACACTTTCATACGTGGCTCGAAGCTTTACAGGCAGTTGTTGATACACCAGGGATAGAGAATGAAGCCGTGAGTCTTTCTATCTAGTCGTAATCAGCCTGACTCGATCTTATGTGCTCTCGGCCCTATTAGCCAGCTGTAAAAATAATCGATTTTCTCCGAGATATGGCTCACGCGGACAAACGTATAGGCTTACACCAGTCCGAACATATGGAAGCTGTTGGATTGACCCCTTTAGTGACAACCAATATTCAACGCATTAGCCCAAAAATTGCCACCTTGTCTCCCCTTGGTAATTATGACGCTGAGCTCTGGGTTCATTATTGGGCAGTATCAGGACTGTGACTATTTCAGCAGTGGCGTATCATCACCGCGAACTATTTTCAGTGCAATGTTTCCGCAGAAAGTTATACAAGTTGCATATGAGTACATACAAAAGCCAATAACACAAAGAGCAATCCGTCCATTGTCTAATCAGTTCCGTTTTATGATAGCAAGCGAGCAAAAAAAACATCGTATCCAATGATGTTTTGTATCATGGTACATACAACTCTTTCCGCATCAACCACCCTTCGTCACCGGTCCACTGCAAATACAAATGTTTTGAGAATGCATGATACTCCAGAGTGTCTGTGTCGAGTTCCAGGTCCGTATCGATTATTGTATCATACTGGGGTGAATCGACGTGTCTTCTGTACCATGTATGCGTTGATGCGAAAAGTGGACATTCAGGTGGACTTTCAGACTCAATAGGTTCAGCCTCTGTAGGAGGAAGGTGAGGAAGATAATCCGAATCGGACCATTCGGAAAGAAGAGGAAATTCGTAGGGTTGCGTGGTCGTCTTGATGATGTGGATATTATGATCTTCTGAATCAGCCGCCTGTGTTGAGTAGGATCCATTTGGTGTGAAGGTTTTTCCGTCCAAAGAGAGAAAGGAGTAACACGAAAGAGATACAGATTCAGAATGTTGAGGGATGGAAGTTGATGTGGACCAAAGCTTGCGCTGCCAAGATCGTAAGGGACGTAGAACTATCAAGATCTTATCAGCCTCAGATGAAAAGGAAAGGCAGGAGCGCACTCGAAGATTCGTCCACTAGCATCACTTCGTCATCTTCACTAGTGTCCTCCGTAAAGCTCGCAGCGGGTGGCTGGTGAATTTGAAGGAGTTCTGGCGGGAGATGCAGACCGCAAGAGGGAAGAGCTTCAGTAACTAGAACTAGGTCTTCATTGCGGGTGTGAGCGCATATATCCATGTTCTTTGAATCGTTTTGGTCCGATGATGGCGCGAGAGATGTTTGAGGGGATCCAGGCTCGGACTTTTCGGAAAAAAGCAGTTGAGATGATAGATTGCAGTCTTCAGAAGATAGATCATGCGATACAGACAACGTATCGTTACTCGGAGAAGAACATCGAGACGCATCCGGAGAAATTGGCAAATCTTCATCGACAGGTTCGATTTTGATTAATACGGTGTCTGGAGGATTACCGACAGATAGGTGGTAGTTTTCGCAAGACAAACCGACTCCCCGATCCCGTGCTTGCCTCCGTCTAGCCCACCACCACTCATTGACGGCAGTAGGGTGTAGGTTCCTTGCGATAGACCATTCACGGCGTGATGATAGCGTTGGAAGACGTTCATCGGCTTCCCAGAGTTCGTTGAGCTCGTCAATATTGGCGAGTGGTATCGAGGGAATAGAACAAGGCATGGCCAGATCAACACTGATAACGATCTGATAAGGATAGATTAATCAGCGGTCAGCGTTCTTTTTCCCACTTCGGTAAGTCGTTCTATTCCGCTGAATTCAAGCCCGGCACTTAAATCAGCGGCATGCCCTAAATTGGAAAGATCCTGATGCGATCCCTCCGTTCAATGCAGTGACAGCGCTTAGCGCCTTTTCACGTTCACTTGAACTGGTTCATCCCATGCGTTGGTATGAATATATAGTATACACATGTTAGCTGGTAGGTGCTTTCAACAGTTGTGCTACAGGTCGGGATGCATTTGCGGTACACATTCTTGTTTCTCAGTTACTGTGTAGTGTATACAACTGTCATTTGATATTATTTCTCTGGGTCTGGGATGAGCAACCCCTGGAAGCTGCTATTAAATCCCAGCGTCACTGGCCTACATAATTGTTACTATGTATTTCGACTCATAAGTTTTGGTTCTGCACAGGTTCTGCATTAGCAGTCATGATTGACACTATTTCAGACAGGGTCCTTGAATGTGAAGGACCATGAGCCTGTAAAGATTGGTCACTATATTCCCTTGTATAAAGGTGTGACAATAGCTCGAGAACCCTGCAAGAACCAGCTACATAGGATCATACAATGGCTCGAATGATAAATCGGTACATGGTCGGTTGGTTCATGGGTTTGGTAAGGTTTGGTAATGTTATCAATATCGTCACTTGAACCATCCTTAAATCCGCCTTAAATTCAACTCAAAAATTTAAATGAAGTTAACGGCTAGCTTAAATTTGAACTTACTTTCAACTTACCACGACTTACCCAGCTAAACATGACTTACCACCTGCTTACCACCATTAGCAAGCCAAAGTATAGGTGAAATCTGGAACTGATTTGCCAAGTTTTTGTTTCTGAGTACTGACATTGAAGAAGCCTTATGGGCTATAATGACATTACTCTGCATCCTCTATGTATCCTCCGAGCATTGAGAAAGATAAAGCTCTGAAAGTGGATCGAGCTGTATCATTCAAGTCGCGTTGATTTAATCACATGACCAATGTCCATGCGCAACAACACCATTGTGCACTCACCTTTTTGGGTTGGAGTTCATTTCATCACTTGTTCACAATGAACTAACCACCTCAAAGCTGGTTACGGCCTGAAATATGGCGCGGCGCGTTCGGAACCACTGTGAACAAGTTTTGTTTTGCAATTCTGATATCACTTCGTCCTATCCTATCCTTCGTCTCGTTCTTTTTCCATTTCCATACTGTGCATTTATATGCACAGTTGCTTGTAAAGACTGACTTGACACTGTCTATTTACACCATTTACACCACTGTCTGCTCAATGGCTAATTCATGCAACATCAATATTGGAGGTGCTCATCGTCACCAACAGCCCCACAGTCAATTATGCACTTTTGCACGTATCTTTCCTGTTTCTCATCACAATCAGCTCAAACTTGGCTCAAAATTATCGTCGAAGCACCGTTCACACCTTCCGCTCAACGGCTAGTCAACGCGAAATTAATTTCGGAGGTGCTCATCGTCACCAACAGCCCCCAAGGCTAATTCTGCAATTCTGTACATACCTGCCTTGGTCCCCATCGTAATCTGCTCAAAGTAGTCTCAAAACTGTCATCGAAGCGTCGTCCACAATGTCCACTTAATGGTTAACCCACGCAACATTGATATGGGAGGTGCTCATCGTCACCGACAGTCCCCAAGGCTATTTATGCAATTTTGTACATATCTCCCCTGTTTCTTATCATAATCTGCTCAAACTAGGCTCAAAACTGTCGTAAAAACACCGTCCACAATGTCCGCTCAACGGCTAGCCCACGCAACATCAAAATTGGAGGTGCTCACTCCAAGGTCAGTTGGAGGAGATTATGCATATCTTCTCTGTTTCTCATCGCATTCTGCTCAAATTCAGCTCAATATCATCGTCGAACTACCGTCTACACTCTCCACTCAACGGTCAGTCCACGCGAGATAAAAAATACACGTGCTCGTTGTCACCAACAGCCCCCAAGGTCAGTTATGCACTTCTGTACATATCTTTTCCGTTTCTTATCATAGTCAGCTCTAACTAAGCTCGAAGCAATCGTCGAAGCGCCGTCTACACCTTCCACTCAACGGTCAGTCCACGCAAGATAAAAAATACACGTGCTCATTGTCACCAACAGCCCCCAAGGTCAGTTATGCACTTCTGTACATATCTTTTCCATTTCTTATCATAGTCAGCTCTAACTAGGCTCGAAGCAATCGTCGAAGCGCCGTCTACATCTTCCACTCAACGGTCAGTCCACGCGAGATCAAAAATACAGGTGCTCATTGTCACCAACAGCCCCCAAGGTCAGTTATGCACTTCTGTACATATCTTTTCCGTTTCTTATCATAATCAACTCTAATTAGGCTCAAAGCAATCATCGAAGCGCCGTACACTCTATCTATTCAACAGTCAGTCCACGCGAGATCAAAAATGGAGGTGCTCACTGTCACCAACAGCCCCAAGGTCAGTTATGCACTTTTGTACATATCTTCTCTGTTTCTCATCATAATCAGCTCTAATTAGGCTCAAATTAATCATCGAGGAACCGTATGCACTGTCCACCAAGTGGTAGGTCTACGCGAGATCAAATATTGAGGTACTCATTGTCACCAACAGCCCCCACGGTCAATTATGCAATTTTGTGCATATCTTTTTTGTTTCTTATCACAATGTGCTCAAACCAGGCTCAAGATAATCGTCAAAGCAATATTGACACTGTCCATTCAATGGTTGGTCCACGCGAAATCAAAAATAGAGGTGCTCGTCGTCACTGACAGCCCCCGAGGTCAGTTTTGCAATTTTGTACATATATTTCTCATCTCTCAGTGCGATCTGCTCGAATTAGGCTTGAATTCATTGTCAGAGTGCTGTCTACACTGTCTATTGTACATAGCATCAGTATTCATGTTGGATTGACTTACGACTTACTCTACAGCAATCTTGTTTATTTCTGCGAAACTCTATAATATCATTTCATTCTATTTAGCTATAGTGCACAAAATCTGGGAGTACTTCTTGCTCCAACTGCACTTGACAGCTCACTAAGCAGTGCTTATGCCCTGAGGTAGCACCATAATGGAAGGACAGACCGACGATCAAGATATGAAATACATTATGTTTCGGGGACTCACTCCTTAACCTCATTATATTATCTTCTACATAATGACCTCTAAACCTAAATCTCCTAAAGATCCTCGTAAAGCCAGCAAAAAACAGAAGACAGAAGAAACTATAACTGGGTCACCTGTAAAACGACTATCGGACCTTCGACGCGAGACAAATGTGAACACTACAGCTCATATCCGAGCACCAAACACAATTAAAAAGTACGAAGAAGTTATCAAGCGTGGTCGAAAGTGGTTAGAGGATTTTCTGGATGCTGAGGAAAAGGCAAGAGATTGTGATGAAAACGAAGAAGATGAAGATGGGAGTGACTTCAAGGAAGATAGGAGTACAGCTGCACTCCAACAAACTGCATCCGAATTTCGAGGCTGCCTCGATGGGAAACCCAGAGAATCCACTCCTGAGGCCATTGCTATGTTCATGTCTTGGAAATGCTACACAGAAGGTAGAAAGATAGCCACTGCAAATCAGATTCACGCTGCTTTCAAATATTACTATACCCACTTGTACGTGAAAACATTTGATGACGGCTGGTCCTTTCTCACCTATATGATTTACAAGGAATGGTGACAAGTATCGGGGGCCTTGGCGATATGATGGAGCTCAGCGAGAGTGGGTTGGAAACCCTTGCGATGCAGCACAGGTGGCAGATCTGCATGATGGGTGCAAACGAAAAGATGGCGAAGCTGAACGGCACCATTCCATGCCTGCCAGCATTATTGTTATGGAGAGACTCTATGCGTACTCAATCACGATCTGCCCAGATGACTATCCTGTTGCTGATGTCAAATCACTTGCCTTGAAGACCAGCCATTTACGATTTCGCGCATATGCTTCTCTCGGATTTACAATATGGACCAAGTCTGGCTATTGAATGATCGTGTCTCTCCCTGCTTTTCAATCTGATTTTCTGCCATGAAATAGGAACAGCGAGACATCTAACCTGCAGGCAAAACATATTGACCGCAATCCACTTCCGAGGCCAGGTGCAACTCCGAGTGACCCACCATTCATCCAGATCAACCTAAGGGATCGCAAGAACTGGCAAAAGAAGCAGGGAAAGAATGAAACACAGCTAAATGGTGCAATATGAAGATTTTGTCCATTGAGTGCACTGATTGATTGTCCTTTCAGGACATCGCTACAATTTATATCCTCAGAAAATCCGTGCAATATGCGCTTACACACACCTATCGATTTGGATGAGCTTTAGTGAGCAGTACATTCTCCGAAGAAAATATGCCCCCGAAGACTATATCTTTCCCAATATCAATGTGAACGGTATCACAATTCAGAATAAACCAGTAACGCCAGAAGCTGTCCAGAAAATGATCAACGAGTTCACCACGGCTGCTGGTGTACCTGGGGCATTTACAACCCATTGTTTCCGACGTGGGGGCGCACAATATCGTTTCATGTTTGCCCCTGTTGGTGAGCGCTGGACTCTTGCACGTATCCGATGGTGGGGCGGGTGGGCACCGAATGAAAAGGTGAGCTTGTGATCTTCCCATCAGCCATGATTCCTCTTAATGTCATGCAGCGTGATACATTAATACGGTATCTATTGGATGAGCTGAATACATATGAAGAGGATCACAGTGATGCTCTAGCTCCAGTTGACCGGAGAGCCTCCGAATCTCATGCTGGCGAGGCAGCTGAGATGGGTCCAGTATCTGCAGCTGAATGTCGTAACCTTTTTCAAATGCAATCCTTCTTCATTCAAAAGACGGTCAAGAACGAAGTATTTGCAGCGTTGACAACTCCTTCCCTGGTGCAAGTAGTTTATATAATATTGTCATCATTTCATCTGACAAGGACCACAGATCTTTGCCTTATGGAATACTTTCGCAGCAAATAGGCTCCGTCCCTGGCTATCGGCATACCAATGGCCCAAACATCTCTCCCAGCTTCATCTACCCAGCTATCCATTCTACCAACAGTGTTTCTATTCCCTCAGAAATCTACGCTCCTCCTCCTCCATTAATTCCAGCCAGCAAAAATCCCCAAACAACATATATTCAGGCATCATCGATGTCATCCTCTCCACCTGCATTTTTACCAGGCCTCGAACACCTACCTACTATTCCAAATATACGTCCTGGCCCTGAAGGTTGGAAACAAATAGTTCATGACTGGGAACATGCAGACCCGAACCGTCACCATCACTATGCACTTCGAGATTGGAAGACAGAATGGGCAAAGGCAACAAAACTCGCATCTAATTACAACAAACGCAAGCTTATCGCAACTGAATTTATCGAAGAGTACGTCTATCTGTCATATTCACGTTTCATGCAATAACATTCAATAAAAACAAAAATTCAGGTTTGAGCATGATGAAGAGAAATTCAAGCTTGCATATCCCTCATGTAAGAAGGGAATCGAACAGCTGTTACATGAGATTCGTAAGTCTCGTCAAGATCGAGGCCTCATCAAACAGCGTAGAGGCAAGCATTTGCGAAACCTTGATTAAACATATTCGTTGGACTCTTATTGGTCAAATATATGATATATACTGGTAGTTTCTATATTCTTTGTTCATACATATAATACAGATATAGAAGATAAATGATAGAAGATGAATGTCTGGACTAGAAAAACGAGTCAAGTCACCTGAAACATCCTCTCTCACTCCTCAATGCCTTGTCCTCTCATTGTCTGTCCTTCCTCCCTGCATTCAATCCTATTCCAATCCTATTCCCGAATATGTCGCCTCCTCGTTGTTGGTCCTTCCTCCCTACATTCAATCCTATTCCGCCTCGTTGGTGTCTGTCCTTCCTCCCTTCATTTGATCCTACTTCCTCCCTCTTGTTTGATTGCTAGCCTGTTTCTATTCCCTCGCCGCTTGTTCGCCTGTTGTCGTCCCCTGTTGGAAGGAATGCCATGATACTGAGGGCGACAGATAGAAAACGACGATGGGGAAAAAAAAAACCGCGAGCGGACAGCCGGCAGTCATGTGTCGACATCCGTCCCGGGATCCGAACCACCCCGAAATGAGACCGTGGGGACGAACCGGTAACGTTAGCCCGCTCACCCGATCAACCCCGATCAGTGATTTCACCGATTTTGGATCCGTACCGCGGCCCCGCCCGGCAGGATCATTTTCGCGTGGACCGTGGGCAGAACACGTTAAATTCTCCGGAATAAGTAACCAGAACTTTATAATGGATTGGTAAGTTGTTTATCAGTAAGCGACTGAGAGCCTCAAAGCCTTATAAATGCTTGTCTTCCTCAATACCCTTTGACCATGGCTCCCACCACAACGCATTATATCAATAAAGCCGCCCCCGGTGCACCTTTCTTTACCCCACTGCAAAGTCCCGCTAGTGGAACCGCGCTAGATCCTCAGCCAAATGGAAAGCCAATACCTAAACTATTTACGCCACTCAAGATAAGGGATGTAACTTTCCAGAATAGAATTTTTGTCAGTCTTCTTACAGTTTTAAATCCCTCCATATGAGCTCATAATTAGGCGTGATTCAACAGCTTGCGCCGCTCTGCCAGTATAGCGCATCTAATGGCTTTGTGACTCCTTGGCATATGGCCCATCGTAGGCATTCTATCTGCTTCACAACTCAGTAGATCTTCATAATCTCATCGCAGTCGGAGGAATAATCTCCCGCGGACCAGGACTGAGTATCGTTGAAGCGACCGCTGTCCTTCCAGAGGGAAGGATCACTCCAGAAGATAATGGTATATGGGACGATGCTCACATCAAGGGTTTTAGGGAGATCGTAGATTTTGCACATTCGCAGAACCAAAAGATTGCAATTCAGGTGCGTTTCTATCTGTACTTCGGCGGTTCTTCGTTAAACAAATATTTATTTTCATTAGCTTGCTCATGCTGGCCGTAAAGCATCTACCGTCGCACCCTTCTTACATCTCAACGCTAACGCAACACTCGTCGCTGGAGGCTGGCAACCACTTGGACCTTCCGCTATTCCTTTCTCTGAAGTCAACCAAACTCCGAGCGAGCTCACAAAAGATGAAATTCAACGCATAATCAAAGCTTGGGCTGATGCAGCTAAACGCGCTGTTGCTGCCGGTTTCGATGTCATCGAAATCCACAACGCGCATGGTTACCTACTTATGTCTTTCATAAGTCCTGCGACTAACCACCGCACTGATGAATATGGGGGGAGCTTTGAGAACAGGATCAGGTTGACGTTAGAGATCATCGATGCTATTAGAGCTGTTATTCCTGACGGGATGCCTCTTTTCCTGCGGTGAGAGAATTCTCTCATTCTCACACTCTAATCTGATCATATTTTATGATCATAGGGTGTCTGCTTCTGACCGTATCGAACATCTCGACGAGCCTAGTTGGACTAATCAGGACACCATCAAATTCGCGTCTATCATCGCCGAACATGGCGTTGACTTCATCGATGTTTCTTCCGCAGGTAATCACTCTAAGCAAGACTTCAGTAACCCTCGCGCGCAGCAGGAGTACGCAGCAGGAATTTCTCAATCACTCAAGGATAACGGGAAGCATGGTCAAATCTTTGTAGGAACCGTCGGTGGAATTACTTCGGGCGTTCAGGCAGAGAAATATTTGCAGGATGGAGTAGCTGATGTTTGTCTGGTAGGAAGGCATTTCCAGAAGAACCCTGGACTAGTTTGGGCTTTTGCGGAAGAGTTAGGGATAAGGATTAGTTTGGCAAATCAAATTTCATGGGGATTCTATGGAAGAGGATCAGGGAACACAACCAAGAAGACATAATAGAATGATCAGTGTATAGAAGGTGACTCGGATATTAGAAGAATAGTGCGTTTTCAAAGGTATGGCCATGACCCCTCTGATGTGCGTTTGCACCTGCGGGTGTAATCTGCAGACCCATTTTGGGCATCTGTCTCCATCGGTATATGTTTTCTTTGACCAAGTCGTATTTCTAGTACCGCTGATATCAGGTTCAAAAGTTGTGGTATATATCGTTGAATGATATCAGTCCAGCGAACAATGCAACTTGCAATCGTCAAATCGGAGAGGGTTCATTGCTGACTTGAACAGTGCTAATACTCCCTGACTGAGGTTCTTCCTGGGCTATGTTTTTTATCTAATTCTATCAATCAGGAACGACATGCAGTCCACCACAACTCGCCTCGGGATAGAACTGTTGTGTTTTTGAAGTTGATCTGTAGTATCGAGGGTACTAGTGGATGCAATGTGAGATGATTCGGAATCTGTCAGAAATCAGCTTAAAGGACCTTTGGCAAATACATCTTTTTCTAAGATTCACTAGTATTACCCCTTCGTGGCAACAATGAACTCCCTGTCTGCTTCAGAACAAGAACCATTGAACGACGGAAGGATCATATCGGTGAGAAGTTTTAATGCCAACAGTCGCCGAAGTTCCTTCGTTTAAGACTCTCTGGGTTTCGGCGCAGTACTTCCTCGGTACGTGTCACTGCTTCAAATATCACCCTTCCCCACTCATCGTTCAAAGAGCAGTATCAAGCATTGTACTTTTTTTGTACGATTGGATTCTCATGCTTCCGGCCGAGATCAAATTTGTATGGAATACAAAACTACGGCCTTTGAACGTCCTATATATTCTTCAAAGATACATGCCGTTCATCGACACCATCGCTTTTGCTAGTACAGGTCAGTCAAGCCCTTCATCAGGCATTTGACTACTTGTCGCTTAATTAGAACCCTATGCATGTTAGCCTCGCTTGTGAGGCCAATGAACCCAGATACATGTCGTGTCTTGGTGAATATCAGTGGATGCGAGTCTTATGTTCCTTTCTTACATTGCTAGTTGCTCAAGGCTATTCCAGGGATGTCTCTGGCTGGAATAGCCCTCACCGAAGGTGAATAGCGTCGTCTTACGAGTTTAATACGAGCAAGGAAAATCTCAAAATCTATTTATTAGTCGTTCTAACAGTACGAACTTGGGCATTATGGGAGAACGATATCCGACTCTCATTCGGCCTTCCTATATTCTTTGTGTGTTGCTGGGCACCCAGCTTTTATGTCCTCCATGTATTTCTTCAAACACAAACTTGTAAGCACGCCCTAAATTTCATTGCGAGGTGTCTATCTATAACGCTATATCTACATTTTAGTCATACCTTCGCCCTTCCCACAAGAGTTTGGCTGTACTTACCTAGGCGGACAATCGGTATTTTACTTGTGCTGGGTCCTCTTGACAGTTTATGAAGCGGGTAAGAGCTCATTTCAACTTCTTATCTCGGTCTGACATTACTTCGCTTTTATCCAGGAATGTTGTTGCTGATGTTAATTCCTGCCATAAAATCTTGTACGCTTCTTCATTGGGTTGATGTTCTTGCTCAATCTATGACATCTTATATGAGTAGTTCGTTCAGGAAGATGGTTTACGTTAACGCGCACAGTCTACAGAGACGGTGAGTGCTTTGTAGGGATCATGATGATCAACTTGAACCTCGCACTTAATAGAGATTTTTGTAGGCATCACTTACTACATTGTTTTGTTCGGTGAGTATATCAACTCGAATAGCATCTTGAAGTAGATACTAAATACGCGAAACAGCTTGGTCTGCCATGAACGTGGTTACTATAATCTTGCTTTCTGTGAGTGACTAGACATTTTTATCATACCCCCTAAACCATCCATCTGTGTCCCGCAACAGCATACGGCACTAGAAACCCTTTTCAACTCATATCAGCGCATGATCCACACCGTATTAACTAGCAGAGCGATTCTGCACATGCGACGGCAATCACACTGGCAGGGATCAGGACTAGATGATTCTGAGGGGTAGTGGATGTCTCCTACTAGTTCACTTCTGTGTTCAGACTGGCATTGAGCTCAGATTTTCTACTTTTCTAATGGTAGTACATGGTCATAGATTTTATATACTATAAACAATTAAATATCTCCCTTCGTCAAAAAACAACTTCAGCTCTGAGGTCAACATAATCTTGATGCATTACTGACATACGGTTGAAGGTCAACTTATAGGTTGTAGAGTTATGTGCTATGCATGGCATTTCCCTGCAAACGCAGTTGGTAAATCAGAAAATCCATAGGGTTAAGAGTCGATTGTATGATTAATAAATAATTATTCAAAGTACATATATGTCCGGATATATAATTGGCTCTCTTCCTCTATTGCGCAAGCACCGCCTATAAGTAGTCCATAGATCCAAACACACTACTTCCATTTATGAGGCTAGTCCAACAGAGTCCAACTCAATGCAAGAGTGATAATTCCATATCACTGGCTGTTCTTGTACGTTGTGTGTCTTCATCATCTAGTCCTGAAATTACATGTTCCTGGGTCACCACAATGGCTAGCGACCTCGTTGTCGAAAACTTGCGAGATTTGCTTCGCATGTGCAGAACTGCTCTGCTAGTGAGGACGGTATGCATCACACGCTGGTAGGAGCTAAAAAGATTTTCGAAAACATGCTGTGTGAGTCGGAGATAATTAGATCTACAGAGGTGTAGTAGTGTGTTGAAGTTGCTCACCGGAAGCAATAGTATCGCGACCACATTTACGACAGACCATACTTCATTGAGGGATTACACGTGTTGAACTTTTGATTCTAGATAGAGACTGTGTCGACACTCACTGAAAATTATGATGTAGTACGTGATACCTAAACATTCGGGAAAAAAAGAATTTCAGGTGTGCCAGGCTGGAATCTTCTTACAGGGCACTCACCATCTCTATAGACAACGCGGGTCAACCACCTTCCAGTGCGAACTGTACATATCGAAGAACACTCAGTTAAACGGATCAGCTGATTTTAGCGCACAAAAATCGCATACAATCTCTAAAACCAGGGATCAACATCAGAATCAGAATCACTACAAAGTAAAGGATCTTGGGTTATTATCAGACGCAAGGGAAAGAGGAGAGTAAGTTCTCACCAGCTTCGTAGATTGTCAGGAGGACCCAGCATAAATAAAGTACTGGTTGACCACCGAGAATTACGCAGCCAATCTCTTGCGGGAGGGGAGATGGTAAGACTGTTCATAACAGAAAGGAGGTAAGTTTTAGTATTGCGCCTTAGATAGCCCGTGAATACATGTTTGCGACCGTAGAAACCGATGCATTATGTAGAAGTTGGGTACCCAGCAACACAAGAAGAAAACAGGGAGGCCGATTGTCAGCCTGATATCTTTCCCCCATAACGCCCAGGTTCTCGCAGTAAGGACGACTGTAGATATGATGGATCATTCGATGAGCAGCATGACCAGTGCAAGTCCGACACTAATTACCGTCCGTGAGGGCTATTCCAATGATATACATCCCTGCATTCAGAGCTCCGCGTAAGCCGCCATATCACGTGATGCCTAAAGATTCACGCACATCCGCTGATGTTGTATAAAATACGACACGCCTCTGAGTCTATTGGCTGCACGAATGAGACTGAACACCATCCATTCAGCGACAAATTGGCGGGTGCATCAAAACCCTGACTTGCCCACGAAGAGAATTGCAACAGTGTCAACAAATGGCATATATCTTTGGATGATATAAAGGACATTCAAAGGTCGTCGCAGGCTGGCTGTCCAAACGAATTCTATCTCCGCTGGGAGCATGAGCATCCAATCGTACAAGAACATTACGATGCTTGATGCTATGTTCAAACAATTGCCAATAAATTCAGCGCAACGATAACCGCAAGGTTTTTACGCACCGACAAAATTCTGCCCGAACAAAAATCAGCTTTTCAGAGAAAGAAATTGTGATACGGCCCTTTACTTACCGATAACAGCGTCCGGTCACTAGAGTATGCTTGAATGAACGTGGTAGAAGAAACGGGGTCCATCGCTGGAAGTAGAGCAACAAGAGCGAAAGAGTAGGTGGAATGAGGGAAAGCAAAGGAAAGTTTACAACACTGCTCAATCGCTGCAGTCGGAGGTCATCTTAAAACAGTGAGAAAATCATAACTTGTCGTACTGAACAAATCATATCTCAATTCATCAAAACCTACTCGATAGTAACAAAGAATCAGAGAGCAGAAGGATCGATATCAACGCCTCAACTGTTCTTGAGGTAACTATTGCAACATAGTTCGTGAACAAGACCGGAAAGATGCATTGCCTACGTTTATTTACATTCATTTGCGTTACACATAAGACCGTGATAATGACGGCTTCTAAATATGTACAATTTCCGTTGTCGGAGTCGATGCCTCCAAGAAGAATAACATGCTCCGTATTTGATAAAGTGATACAACCAACTAGTTCGCTGTATCGCTTCGATCCAGCGCAACGATGAAATGCACTGACTAGTTTGCGTTCAATAATATATTTCCACTAACTCGCTTCCGAACTGCTCGATCCCAATTACTTTGAACCTTGGCCCATCATCGTCCGACCCAGACTGAGTAGCCTTTCCTTGGGATTTCTTGTTACTCTTGCTCGTTCCCCCCCACTCACTTCCCTCTCCAAACTCTCTCTTCCAGGCGCGACTCAATCCTCCTTCCCACGCATATAATTCCACCTTCCATCCTCTTCTCAAGGCCGTCCTGACCCCTCCCAAGAAGCCATCTTCATTGAATTGCCCCACGTTGCCATCTCCGGTAGCGAGAATTATCGTGCTACCTTTAGGTGGAGGGCCATCGATGGAGGCAAGCACTTGGTGAAGCTTGAGCTGAAGAAGCTCATCAACACCTTGTTCGCGATAGCGAATGCGTTGCTGTTGAACTGGGCTAGGTGTGATGATGGCAGGAGGGGCAAGAGATGTTGAGATGTTGAGGTTTGGAAATGGCGGTGGTGTGGAGGTGTGGGAGGTAGGGAGAGAGTGCGAGTAAAGGTGACCGGAGCTCCGCATAAACCCCGGCGACAGCCCTATTGGTCCCCCATTCTGCTCGCTCTCCGCCGAGCTATTGTCGGATATCTTTCGGCTGTGAAATTTCTTCCGGCCAACTCCCGTAAATGAACCAGGTTTGTTGTCATAATTATAGTTGTTGTTGATCTGATTGTTGTTGTTGTTGTTGCTGTTCATGCTTCCAGCTCTGTTCCTTTGGCGCCTTTGACTTTGAGACGACGACGAGTCTCCTGCGGGAGAATTGACGTTCCCCTGTGCGCCATTCCCCGAATACGAATTGTATGGGGACTCGTTACTCTGGCTTTTCTTATGGTAGCCCTGTTTTCCATTGCCTTTCTCTCGATCCATCCCATCCCCCGTATCCGGTACACGAGCAAAAATCCTCACTTCGAATCCCAGGCTTTCGGCACCGTCCATAGGTTGATAAAGTGGTGAGGAGGTCACTAAGATCCTACGAGTGATGGGCCGTCCACGCTCAAGAATGAGAGATAGAGCAGAATGTGATAGGTGTTTCGGTGGTTTAGGGTAGGGAGGGGAAAACGAATGTGGCGAACTAGAAAGAGGAGAGGTTGCGGGCATTTGTGATTGAGGATTTCTATAGGAAGATCCACGGTACTGGGGGTGTTGTCGAGGGTATCGCCGAAGATAATTCAGTAGTCCAATCAGTATGTTTGAGCTTAATCAAATAATGAGCAGAGGGCGAAATACGTAAAAGAGAATACACGAACTGATCAACAAATACATGAATCAACCTCTCATCTTTCTTTCCAGTTCTCTTCAGGGGGTCACCCCTGGTGTCTACGAACCCGCCTAACACTACATGTTTACTAGGACCCTCCGCATCTACAGAATCAAGATAGCCTGCTGGGCCTGACATTTGGAGGGAACCAGACGCAGCTCGCGGAGGAGACATCGTTCGATACCGTACCTTCTTGAGGTACTCTCTATCCTCAGGGAACAAGGCTTCCAACTTCTTCCCCAACAACTTAAGCTGCTGAACACGAGGCGAATCTTCGGTGACTGAATCTGTGGACTCATCCTCCTCGTCTTCGTCTTCGTGCTCATGACTAATGAGACGGAGTTGAGGTGTCGATCGGCTGTGAAGTAATCTGGTCCGACCTCGTCCACGGGCTCTACGCGAAGGGGTTCCCGGAGTAGAGCTAAAAATTACACTCTGCAATGCTCTCAATGGACTGGATTGCTGCTCGACAGAGGAAGAAGAGTCGTCTGCATCTACTCCAAGAGCGTCCGCATCTTCCGCATCGTTAATATCATCAGCTAATGCAGTCGATGCAGTGATAGTGGAAATAGAAGAGAACGTTGATACTGTTGGAGTGCGCGTGGTGGATTGAGCACGAGGCGTCTTATTTCGTTTGCGACGGCGTTTCCGACGGGGGTCAATTCCTGTCAACATCGCTGCTGTCGTTCCAGTCTCTCGTTGCGCAGTCCATCGCTCCCGCTCTGCGGCAATGAACTGAAGTGCCTCGTCGAGGTAGCCAAGTGAGGGTTGTTCTTCCACATCGAATAGGCCAAGATCTTGGCTACGAAGCTGCTCATCAGATTCATCATGATCATTATCATCATTGGTATTGTCGTGATCGTAGAAATCGTCGTCTACGGCCTCAATCTGCACCGTGCGTGGGCGGTCACGGTCTGTGGATTCAGCGTCGGTAGTGACAGGGTCAGAAAGAGAAAGATAGTTTGCAATGGGCCTGTGTGACCATACTGTCGATTTATCCTCGCGAAGATCACTGGAAGAAGTAGCTAGTGAACGGGATGAAGAAGAAGTAGTATTTGCTAGCTGTGCAAGAGTAGAATTGGCAGTCCTTAGAGGCGGCTGAAGGTTAGTCCATGCGCGTAGCACAGCGGTAAATGCCCCAAGGTCGGGAGTTTCTACTTGCTATTTGAGCAAAACTTATTCTGCATGGTGAATTGCATGGTATATACCACTCACCGTCTGAAGTAGGCTCCGAAGGCACGGAATAGTCGGAAGAAAAAGGACTGACGGGAGTTGGTGAACCTGTGCTTGTTGTAGTAGTGGTATCAGAATTTGAGCGAATCATTAGAAGAATAAAGATAAAAAGTGAAATATAGATGGTGAATGTACAAAATCAAGGTGCATGTTTTCCCCAAGGCGCTAGAAGGCGCTGCAGCGGGTGGGCTGGTAGATAACTCCGACAAATAATGTACGTAAGAATATTGCTTTTTGTCTTTGTTCGACAACAATATCTCAACCAGCTGAAGGGTTCCATTGTTATCTCATTAGCAGGTAGGAGCAGGTACTTCTTGCATCTATTTTATGCATGCGGCCCCTCCCGTAATACTTAGCCGTGAAAACTATCGTAATCAAGCTCGTTTCTTCAATTGAACACGTTTTTTGCCCATATTTTGGGGAAACCAAGTCACAAGCTACGTAGTTATATCCAGGATATATTCAGCTTCCTTCAATTTCAAGATCATGGATTTCTTCGTAATAAGCCAGCACCAAGCCAGCACCTGGCTATCGCCGGTCCGGAACTCCGACATATCCTCCGATATCGGAAAGAAATCCAGCTGCAGGCTGAGGAGTCATTTTTTGGACTTTTTCTCCCACTGCTAAGCGAACGCAGAGGCGTGTACGCACATATATAATCTAGCTGTGCAGTCTTGTAAGTGCCTAGGTCGACATACTCCAAACCATGCTTGCAACAAATTCGGCGGGATTCCTCATTTACGAGGGAGTTATGCCTCTGTTAAAGACGTGCGTACTAATAGCTTCCTCCCGTTGACTCTGCATCAACCACTCAACTTTTCTACACACAGCTACATTGCTATATTCATCGGCTACGTTGTTGCTCGGACGGGTTTGTTTCCTCCTGCGGCATCCCGAAGCTCTTCCCAATTAACTATGAATGTCGCATTACCTTGCCTTATCTTCTCCAATATCGTGCCAGCCTTCACGCCGTCGAACATATCCGCTATCGGTCCGCTGATGTTATTGGCTGTGATATACATTTTTGTGGGCTTTGCATCGGGGCTGATAATCAGAGAATTATGTTTCGTACCGAGGAACTTCTGGCAAGGGATCATAATTGCTGCCGGGATGAGCAATTGGGGAAATTTGCGTGAGTGATTTTCTCGTTTCCTGTGTCGTAGTCCGTACTATACATTACTTACTTGTTTGTAGCAACATCCGTCGTTCAATCTGTCACTGCGCACGCGCCGTTCAACGGAACCACAGACGTTGAACTCGGTGTTTCCTTCGTCTCCATATTCATCATGGTCTACCACATATTCTTCTGGGTCTTTGGTGCCGCCGCGTCTCTTCAATGGGACTTCCTTCCGGATGTCCCACAGGGAGAAGAAGCAATGAGACGGGTGAAATGGAATGAGAAACCTATCGGCGGATTGCTCTACCGATGGCTCTACCAACAAACGCAGGAGGAAGAAAGAAGACGGAAATCTGCGGCATTCTTAGGGAAGATGAAAGGATTCATTGGGAATAAAGAAAATTTAGGATCGAAGAGCCGTAATTCTTTGGAGCAAGAAAAAATTGAAGAGGACATATCTTCTTACCCAGAAATATTAGAGGCAGGTACCGCTAGGATTCGGCAGCAAGAAGAAAGCGTAGATCTCGACGTTCAGCTCGCCCGTAGAGTTTCCAAAATATCCACTCACCCCGCTCAACTACCCCAGCACCAATCCCAATTTAATTCCGCGTCCGCTTCACGTACACAATCACATAATTGCTCAGAAACGACTTTACCGCTAGAAGAAAATCTAGATGGCACAGTCACACATAATACCTCAAAATGGGAACGTCTCTTCCCCTCGTGGTTCGCCAAAGCCATTAAATCAATTTCGGTTATTATCACGCCAGTGACCATTACTCTGGCAATTTCCCTTCCCGTTTCAGTGATTCAGCCATTGAAGGCCCTGTTTACGGTTGCCACAGCCAGCGGAGGACCCGATTGGACTGGACCAGATGGCAGCCCTCCGCTAAATTTTATCATGGATACCGGTATGCATGAGGTAAATAGCCAATGCATGAGCTGACTTCTTGTGGCGGCTTTTTCTGCAGCGACATTCATTGGGGGACTATGTATTCCATTGTCGCTCATTATCCTCGGAGCGTCTTTTGCTCGTATGAGCATTCCAAAACGCCTAAGCACTTTACCGATACCAGCAATGATAATGGTCACATTGTCAAAGGAGGTTCTGGTCCCCGTTGTTGGTGAGCATAGGGAGTCGTGCACGCTCAAAGCGAAGTTTGGAATTTACATAATTCCTACTTCAAGGTATCTTCCTCACACAAACATTCGTGAACAAAGGTTTAATACCTAAAGATAATCTCGCACAGCGATTTGTGGCTATCTTTCTTAGTGGAACACCGACCGCTGTCAAGAAAGTATTATCTTTCTCATTTTCATATCGTTTCTGATCAAAAAAACAGTCAGTTAGTTGTCGCAAATCTGTATGCTCCCGAAGGAGGCATGGATACATTGACAGTGAGCGCCTACATAGTAATTTTTCGACAGACGTACTGATTGCGTTATTGGACGAAGGCATTCCTGGTAGTGGAATGTACGTGTTTGCCTATGATTATGCCGAAATGGTCAGCTGAATGGAGTATTTGAATGTCACATAGACACTTTCATGTTCATCTCCTCGACGTGAGTGTGTCCAAGTTCTATACCGCACAGTTTCTCATATAACGTTTTCTAGAGCCCTGACCGCAGTCGCCTTACTACTTCTATGAATCAGATCCAGCGTTCGCTAGGCTTTCCGCGACTTCAAAAATTTTGTGCACTGCAAACTAGAGTTACCTTGAATAGAGTAGAGTTTTTATACTTAGACGGTTGTGCGTGGTGGGAAGTAGTGGGTTGTGTGGATATTGTGGGAGTGGGGAGTAATAATCTTCCGACATTGGTTTTTTTTTACAGGGCAATTGTATGCTGGAATTTATGAACAGTAAGTAAACTAATAAAAGGTATGCATCAATTCACAATCGTCTTTACACAGCGATGGTTGAGCGCTCTCGCAGAGAGCAGTTGAATAACTTCGTTCCTTCCTACAAGGGAGGAGGATGTCGTCTCATGGAAAGCTTGCTTCGATGGCCACGATCCCCAGCATCCATGGTTGAAGTTTGTAGGGTATCATGAAAGATGAGAAATTAGATCTGCAAACGGATCTAGGGATTTAAGGAAGGTTAGGAAGAACTGTGGAAATTTGAGTATAATGAGGGGGATCCATCAAATTACGCTGCAAAGTACTCACTAGCGTCAGTCCATATAGCCTGGTCGCTCCCGTCAGAGTTTGGTGTGATGGTCAGAGCGTAGGTGGTATCAAAGGCACCTGCAGCCCAAGCAGTAAAACCGACGATATAGTCAGAGTTGGATTTGACATAAGCCAGTTCGCTTTTAAGACTGTAAAATGAAGATGAGCAATGTCTGCAAACCTTGGAAAATACACTCACTAGCTCTCGCATGATGCAGTGCTTCCTCCACCAGTCTCGCTGAGGAACGCCTGCCTGCCGTTGGTTTTCAGCCATCCAACTAGAGTAGTAAGGACGTCGACGTTATCCTGTCGTGTGCGAATCAGAAACAGATTAGTATAGGCGCACAACATTGTTGTAAATTCAACGCACAGTCACGCATTCCGTGCTCGTACCACTACCGTCCGAGTCGAGGTACTTGTGGACTGTTGTGCACTATACTAAGTACCAAACGGACCGCATTGTTACAAGGATCACATACCGTCAAAGAGCAGTTTGTCACTTCCACCGGAGGGGTCAGTTACATCCAAGAGGTACGGTCCAGCTTCTGTTGGCAGGGTTCCGGCAGAAGAATACGACGAGCCAGGGAGGAGCATATATTGGGAGGTTGCGCCTACTTGACGAATGGCTGTGACAGCAGCCTGCACAGAATCGGCCCAATCAGAAAGGGACGAGACTGCGAAAGGGTATCAAAACGTGGAGGGCCAATAATAATCAATGGAAGACCTACGATCGTGCGGCTCGTTCATGAGACCAAACTGCAACACAGATATGTTAGAATGGAAAGGGATTGGTTTCAGATGATTACACACAATAATGCGGTCATTACTTGCGTAATTTGTTGCAAGCTGACTCCAGAGACTGGCAAATTCGTCGTTGGTAGGCCCTCCTTGACCGACAACGGCGCCATTCCAACGGGCGTAGTTGTGCTAAAATGGGCTATGAATTTAATCTCGCGATATGTAATATATATCAATACCCACAAGGTCAAGAATAACATAAACATCATCCCCGGAAGCAAGAGCTGCTTGTACAGTTGCATCATATTCCGCAAAGAAGGTACTGTCGATGGTTCCGCCAACAGTAGGAGTCATCAATTGCCAGGCTGTATATTTATCAGACGTTGAACTTCACCAAATTGCACCAAACGTACCAAATGCTATATAGATTTACAGCGTTTGACAATCAGTTTGAGGTACCAGTAATTACAGAAAGCGCAATACCGAGTACTCACGAATACGGAAGACATTAGCACCCTGATTAGCAAAATGGGCATACTGAGACGATGGTGGGGTTACACCGGTCCCACTAAATGATCCATCCGTATACTGGAAACAGAAAGCAACGTTATAATCCAGTGAATTGGGCACCGAGACCATTGCTTACCACAGAAAAATCGTATCCTGCAGTGTTCACTCCACCACGGAATCCGAGTGAGCTTGAGGAGGCGGAGGATGTTGCAGAAGAAGACGCAGCTGCCACACTACTGGAAGTAGTGGTAGATTTTACAGACGAAGATGCCGTGGCGGAGCTTGTAGTAGTAGCTTTCACAGATGAAGATGTTGCGACGGAGCTAAGAGC
Organism: Lentinula lateritia; assembly: GCA_028011325.1. Lineage (NCBI taxonomy): Eukaryota > Fungi > Basidiomycota > Agaricomycetes > Agaricales > Omphalotaceae > Lentinula > Lentinula lateritia. The sequence goes on from JANVFT010000090.1 coordinate 51,909, forward strand.
AGCAGTAGATTTTACTGACGAGGATGCTGTGACAGAACTAGACAAGGTGGTTGAAGATACTGCTGCAACAACGGAAGTCAGGCTTGAGGTGGATGCTGATGAGGCCAATGTTGAGCTCGAGCTCGCAGTGACTGGCAAACATTGAGAATAATCTGAAAGAAGTTTGAGTATGATAGGAGATTCACAACATAGATAGAGGCCTACAGTCATTCTGATACACGCAACTAGCCCCGGAGACACAGGTGGTTGAGGTAGCTATCGCAAGCGTCACTAAATATAATTTGGGATACAAATTGAAACGAAACACACTCCAGTCTTGTCCTCCACCTAGTTAATTGTCAGCTTAGTGAATCAATTTCCAAGACCATCATACATACATTGAGCATACAGTGGGAGTGCACTGGTTGTCGAAGAGGTCGTGGTTGCGACAGCGACGATGGTAGATATTCCAGTAGAAACTGTGGAAGTGACCGAAGTAGAAGTGACTTGCGAGCTACTAGCCTGGAGACATTGATAGTAGTCTTCAAGCAGATTTATGTTCACGAACAGCGATAATTTTCAAGAAAAATACTGACAATCATTTTGATAGACGCAAGAGCTCCCCGATGCGCAGAGGGTGCTTCCGGCTAAAGATTTGAGCGGAAATCAATAAGATGAGAGGGCAAAAGCACTTAGAGGAACGTACTATACTCCAAACCGCCGCCTTGCAACGCGTAAGGGAATTTAGTACATGTTTCGGGAGAGCGGATATTACGACATACATTGACCATACAACTAGCATGGAAGAGTAAGCCAACAGGTTCAAAAAAATATAAGACCGAGGACTGACCTGCACTTGTGCTTCAACAAGAGCGAGACCGCTGGTCACAAATGCAATCGAAATCGATTTCATGGTGAATCCAACAGGACTTTTAAGGAATGTAGGGATGAAAGAGAGTGAGGCCAAGGAGGCAATCCGCAGAACAGAAAGAAAAGAAAGAGAGAAACTTTGATTTTTTCTGAATCATCACGTCGGCTTTATAGCAGATGGGTACGGGCTGATACGGGTCTGGAATTTTGTCAATTCCAGATTGATTCCAAGGATGTTCCTGGGATGTTCCTTGTTGTCGTCGTGGTTGCTAATGAAATAATTAAAGGCACCGAAACCTGACCGAAACTTAGCCTCAGTTAGGTACTCAACCGACGCGTTGAGTCAAAAAGGAAAAACTTTTACCGCTTCTGGACGTTCGACAAGATACCCGGGCCGGTAACTGAGCAGGTAACATTCTTTGTCAGTCTTTGTTGCGTGTTTAATTTCTGCCTGTCCGCATGTTAGTTCCTGAAAACATGGCGGAGACGGTGAGACTCCTTGCTCGCGAGGTAATGGTAAGTACAGATCTCTTCACAGTCTCTTACAGTGTGTGTAGTCTGTTATAGTGTGGCAATCGATATGCCTCTCACCATCGCGAATTCGATTCATATTCCCTTCCACCTCCCTTATACGCCTTATAAATATTTATACTATGTGAATACAACCTACGATACATCATCACCGTTAGGACCAACTTGCATAGACTGCCGTATAATGTGTAAAAAAAGTAAAGCAAGCACTGAGCAAATTATCAGTGAATTCACTCAAGAGCAACCAATTCCATTTTTCACCACCAAGGTATGTAGGCGGGATACCGCACAGCGTCGACACAAACTTCACACTCGATCGAACCAAACCTCTGCTCTCTCTTGTGCATTTTCTCCTACAGGTCCTTCCACCCCTTCTCTCGCTCCCCAAAAACCTCCCGTAACACCAAAGCCAGACACCCCATCCGAGCTGACAACATCGGAATTGGGAGCGAACTCGATAGTAATCGGAGCGTTGTCTGTGGCATCATACGCCCAATATCGTTGTTCCTGAGATTCCCCCATTCGCGCAGAGTCTGAGGAAATGATAGGCTGGAAACCACAGAATATGGACATTAGCCATGTCGGGGAGCGAGAAAAACGTGGTCGTTTGATTTACTCACCAAGCTTTGGGACCCTGACACGTTGAATAAATTACCATCGAAATGTTGCAAACGAACATGGGACAACCAGGCACTGTCCATGGACGCAAAAAAAGTCGGGACAGATTCAGACGTGTTGAGAGTTCCAGGAAGCTTTAAAGAAAGTTCATTGATGAGTGTTTTGCAGTTTGGGGTCGATTGGGAGATCGGTAGGTTCAAGGACGGTACAGCGCATAGTTCTAGCGTACCATAAGCTGGATGTACATATGTCCCAGCTAACGATGCGAATGGTACAAAAGGCATAGTAGGGTTGCGCGGTCGAGGTCTAAGTTTTTGGATTCGTTCTGCGTATGCATCTGCGACTACTTGCTTTGCCCTAAATTTAGATATAGAAATCGATCAGCAAAGGGGATAGTTGTTGGAAAATGGAAATAATGAAGTCTCTTACCTGGAGTTCCAGTCTGCGCCATTTGATGATTTCCATGAACACAGCGCCGTAGGCATCGTCGTTAGTCATAACAGCGACCCCGATGTTGCTGAATGGAAATCGAGTTATTTGAGTATGAAAACCTGGATGGATACGAATATCAGCGACGATATACAGGCAGAGAGGTGGTGGCAGGGAGACCTGACCTGGTGTTGCGCCTCCGTGCTATATAATGCAATAATTTTCAGTTGAGATCTCCAATGAAGAATAGCAGACGTTGATCGACTTAGATGAACTAACCTCTATAAAATCTAGAGCGGATGAGTCGTCCGAAAATCGAATACATCGATAATTGTAAACCTACTGTGCCCACGATACGAAGAACGCATTTGTCCGCCGCCATACACAACAGGCGCATATTCAGGAAAAGGACTTTTGTATTTGGTAAGACCTTTTGTGAACACTAGAAGCGGGAATTCCCCTCACGGTGTGCTCGTCATGAGTGTAACTCCGGTAGCGACCTTTTCAATGACCGAGGAAGGGATGACCTGCTCATTTGTTACAGGATTTTTGCCTTGCCGTAGGAGGACTTGAAGCCACGTTGCCTGAAGTCAACATTACATAGTGCCGAGCTAGCTTTCCAGAGAAAACTCAGGCATACCACATCTTTCGCACTGGATATTACGCCCCCTGCACCTGAAATAACTGTAAAAAAGATTGAGTGGTGAGGATGTCAGGATATAAACATTAAGACTCACTATTTCCATCATCTCCTCCATAATAATTCCAGAACGGCATCGCTCTCGGGGTACCTGCTCCAAGGACGTCCTCCGACTTATTTACTCCATCCCGTCCAAACCCATTAGCAAGATTTCCAGTTTCTTCCGCTATAGAGCCCGAGTATGTGGTAGCGTTGAGTCCTAGCGGGGTGAAGATATGTTTCCTTACATATTGTGTGAAGGGAACGTGCAGAAGAACATCCGGGATGTGAGAGAGTACAGTGTACATGATGTTGTTGTACTGCCATACATATCTGAATTCAGCGGAAGGTCTGAGGTATTTGAGTTTTGATATCTGTTTTCAGATGGCTATGAATATTTGAAGTAAGGGAACTTAAAAAGTAAGACAAACCAAAGATTGGGCGGATTGAGTTTCATGATAGGCAATGTCGTGACGAGGAAGACCAGTGCGATGACTCATGAGGTCGATGATAGTGCTTTCTGTGGAAGCAACTGGATCTGACAATTCCCATTCGGGTATGATAGAAGCGATCTTGGTATTCCAAGATATTCGAGGTGAAAGACTCTCATTGGAGACTAAAAGACCTGTGGCTGTGACGTCGAATAACTAGGAGAATATGAATTCGAATTGTGAGAATATGTATCATTCTGAAAACGCATACCTTTGAATTTGAACCGATAGAGAACAATGTATCTTCTGTGACCTTGCTGCCATCAACTTTGGCTATTCCGTATCCTTTTGTCTCTACGTTCCAGCTCCCATCTTCGTTCTTTTTAACAACAGCAATACCGACGCCTCCAGCAGAGTTCCAGTCTGCGATAGTTTTTTCGATGAATTCGTCGATCTGAAGAGTCAGGATATCCTTCGTGGTAGTTGTTGTGTTTCGGTCTAGTGCCAGCAACGGTTGTTGCTCTTGTTCTGCAAGAGCTGTAGCTACAATGAGAGTGGTGATTAACAGAGATAACAAATGCATCGCTGGGGGGAAAGTTGACCTCATGAGCGTATTTATATGAGCTATCCACTAAATCAGAGCTCGTTCCCGGCACCAAGGAGTCTGCCGCCGTAGTAGATTCGAATTCCTGATCATGAGTCTTCCCATGTCACATGGTTCTTCCCATGTCACATGGTTCTTCCCATGTCACATGGTTCTTCCCATGTCACATGGTGGTGAAATATTAGGCGCTTATTTCTCGAATCACAGCTACTTCAAATCGATGATCTTTCACGCACAGCGTTTTTCTAACAAAACCTTCAAATGCAGGTCCAGAACCCTAAAATCTTCTCGGGACTCCAAGCTCTATAACCCTCCTTCCCGATTGATAAGCATTCTTAAGCGTTTCTTGTTGTCCAAGCCTCAAATTCCCAGTACCGTCCTGAATCGAGCCCATACTACATAGACTACGAAGAAAACAGAAGAAAATACAGGCGTTCATAAACCTTAACTCTCAGAAGAAATCAAGATAGAGAGCAGGAAAGATATTCCAGTCAATACACCAAACTTTCAAATACCGATTATGAACAAATTTCTATCGAAATGCTGCAGACGAATATGTGGCACCCATGTCTTGTTCGTGTGTACAGAGAGTGCCGACGGTTAACAATTCAAGGAATGGAAGGGGCCTCTTGAGAAGCTCGATAATCTTGCTGGGCGGCACACGATTCAAGTCCAGTGTACAGAATGAGTTGCTGGACCTATTTTTTGAATGATAGACTAACCTTAACAAAATCTAAAGCATCTTAGATGGACTGCTCAGGTATGTTGTTGCTCACCGTTCCAATCTTCTCCTCCATATGGATTCCAGAAAGGTATTTCTCTGATTGAACCTACTCTATCCTCAACGTCCAGAGCGAATCATTCGCGAGGTTCCCGCTTTCTTCCGCCGCGGCAACCAAACCAGAATACGTCGTGGAGCGCATTACAAGTATCACATGGAGGGAACATTTACAAGGACAACCGCTAGTAGCTCGAAAGTACGGTGTACATGGTATTGTTTTACTGGTAAATCTCTCTGAATTCGGAGGCTCGAAGGTTGATATCTGTTCTCTCCGATTGTTTGTGATTCATGATAGACCAAAGCATGACAAGGAAGGGTCATGAGGACGCGGCGGAATTTGACAGCTCCCATTCAGGTATCAAGATGGTATATTGGTGCTCCAGGAGATTCAAGGTGAATTTCTGGTCAAGAGATTCGTGGTTATGACATCGAACAACTGAACAACAGGAAAATCAAAAAATTTTAAACATACGATAGCAGGCTTATTCAATCCAAATGTTCCATACCCTGAAATTTGGACTAATAGACTCGAAGAACAACGTATTCTCTGTAACCTTTTGCAACTTTGCTCCCGCCAAATTTCGTTAACCCGTATCCTCTCGTCGTCACATTTCAGCTTCCATCCTCTCTTCTTTTGTACTACAACAACTGCGATACCCCTAGGTCAGCTAAAACCTGCGCGATGAAACTCGTCTACCTCAGAAGCCAGTAACATCTGCAGCAGTTAGGAAACGCGAGAGCTGTAATTGCTGCAAGACCGGTAAACAACAGAGACAGCAGCAGCGTCATGTTATGATGATACCGGGAAGGGATGACAAAAGGATGCCAGCACATCTAGCGCATCTCATCGAGCTCCAAACATTACCTCAAGCCCGGTCCCGAAGCTTCATTCCCCAGCATTTGCCGCAGTACGTGGGTAGTAAAGTGCGTTGACGAATGAAATGAATCCCGAGAGTACGATGGTGGAACGGAAAGAAAAGAATCTAAAGTCCGAGAAACGATAAAATATGGGTTGATCGGACAACTGGACAAGAATTTCAAGGTATTCCGAATCCATGATGGATTGTAGGAAACATGGACGCTTATTGATCGGTCTAAGTAGGAGAGATGCTCATACTATAATCTCGCAAGGCGCTCATTACTCCATACCGGATGACATCCGACGAAAACAATCAAGGCGAACATCTCAGAAAGGCGCGAAGTGAAATTTCATTAGATGTACTATGTATGTGTGGTATAAAATTGGTTCTTTCTCGTGTGTGTATATGGGTTGAACGAGAAAGAGTCGAGGATATATGGGTGCTCTAGGTATCCTCTGGGTGGTTAATGATAGGTATCGATACATCATCCGCGGTGGAGTCCATGAATACTTGGTACAAATATAAGACTCCAAATAATAAGAAGAGAACTGCGCCTCCAAGTGTAACTGTACGAAAATAGCCAGTCAATCAACAAATGAAAGAATGGAACGCAAAAGACCTACTATGCTTCGCAGATATCTTGGTAGACACATATTTACCTCCAATAACAGCAGCTGCCGTACAACACCCGTGGCCAATTATAGTTCCGAGTGCGACAAGGTACGCGTTCTAAACATAGATAGTCAGGAGAAAACTCGGACAGAGATGGAAAGGAAATGAGGACAAGGAGATGAGAACGACGTACATGCGCAGCTCCCAATGCAATCGTGGCGATCTGACTGCGGTCTCCCCATTCGCCTAGAAACGTCAATGCGAAAGCCTTGACGAACACTGGCCCAAGGAACAAACTACAGAAATTCCGTGCACCTTCGACCAGAGAGGTCTTTTTCGATTTTGGTTTGAGCGTGGAATCCTTGGAGGCAAAGACCGGACTACGTCCTCCTTCTATTATTCCCAGCGGCACCAGATAGCCGTTGTCGAGAGAAGCTGAATCTACATCGGGTATCCCTTCATGTCTCGCCTCGTCTTCCTCAATTTCCTCCTCAGCTTCTTTCATCTCCTCTTGTGTCTTCTCATTCCCAGCCTTCATTTGCCTCCCCTCAATGAACATCTTTGTCCCAAACACTAGAAAGAGTATGCCTGCTGCGAGCTGCGTCCAGCGCCTTGGTAAAAGTGTAGGAAGTATATGACCCATGGCTGAAGAGAGTATGGACATAGCGACAAGAGAGCCAAAAGCTCCTGCGAAGACGATTAGACGAGGATTGGACATAGCGAGGATAGCCGCAATGAGAAATGTTTTGTCGCCGACTTCTGAGACTATGATCATGGCAAAGGATTGAAGGAGGGCTGAAAGATTTCCTTCGGGCTCGGTTGGATTAAGGACATTGTCAGATATTGGAGTGGTCATATGTAAAAACTAGGGGAGAAGGTGTGTAAGAGAGTAAGCATGGCTAGAGAGGCGTTGGTCATACAAAGGAATAGATGAGAAAAAGCCCTGAGAATTAGTTGATGGTCGTTCAAAGGAAAACGGACACATATAAGCGCCCATTAAGTCCGCCTAGGCGCTTGCTCTTTTACCTGTTTTTTTCCTTCATTAACTGCAAGTACATAACTAGAAGTTAGTCTAGAACTGAATATCAAGGCGCAGGGAGTTGGATGACCATTTTATCGCCCGGCTCCAGTCTTATGTTCCGGGTTGTAAAACTCGGTCTGTAGGCAACCATCATCAATGTTTCTTCTCCTCAGTCTGGAATCATTTCATGTACAACTGAGCGTAACCTAAAAGGCACAACTTCTCTGACACACATTCCACCGATAGTGAAACGAATATCCGGCCGTGCCAACGTCAACGTATCTCATTCTCCCAGAACTTCCACAGATCCGACTGTGAACGGGACTCTGAAAAGAGAAAAACGCGCGAAGCTGCTAGTCGGAGACGTACATCGACCGAGGTGCTATGTACGACAACATTCATTGCACATTATGCAACAGTCAGACTATGTCTTCTGTCCGGATGCACACGACAACTTTTCGCAGTTTGTCCTTCACAAGTTGGAGAAGGCCGGCGCGTGATAGGATATCAGGACAAGAGTAACTTGAATGTATAGTACTCTAGGTGAGTGTAGATGCACCTGGCAATGAATACATAACTCACAAAACAGAGTTACAGACTGCATGGAATGGAGCTCATCCAATATTCACTCTTCGTACGGTGATTATGAACAGCCACCGAAAATCCACCTTCTGACTTCGTCATCTCGGCCTTCGGGCAAGATGTCTTCAGGGCGACTCCGAATCTCTTCTTCTCAAGCAGGCCCGACATCCGCTTTGCATTGATTGAGATATCGGAAAACTGATCATCATGTTTAGTCCAGTACTGACATCCCCAATGCGATCACAGGCGTTATCCGGGGTAAAGAAATCAACAAAATACCGAGACGCTTTGTTTTAATCAGCTCCTATAAAATACTGAAGCCAATGAATCATTCAATCAATCTTCACTCTACGCTCACCCATCGACCACGACATTCAGTATAATATTCCTTATCCATGTCTTCCCTCAAGAAACCAGACTTATCCAACTTCGTCACCGTTCCCGAGCTTCTTCGCTTTCAACTCGAACACAACCCAAGCCAGCCTGCTTTTGTGTTCGCTCGTGAAGGAAAAGGCAGGAACCCGACGACTGGTGAAGTCAAGGATTCTAGCGCTGAAATAACTAGTCCAGGGAACGACTCCGTTCACACCGACATAACCGAAGTTACCTTCTCCGAATATGTACGCGCCGCCCATCGTGCAGCGCACCTTATTCGCCCCAATCGTTCTGGACCAGACCGAGCTGTAGTTGGTTTAGTCGCTCTCCTGGATAACCACGTGTATCAGACGGTAGTGGCGGGAATCATGCAAGCTGGGTTGGTGGTGAGTCCAATCAATGCTCATTGACTTATCTTTTGACATTTACAATTTATTTGATCGACGGTCTTATGATAGCCTTTGCTGATATCCCCGCGTCTTCCGCCAGCGGCGGTGCTTAACCTTCTCAAACTATCTGGGGCCCATCGACTCTTGATCACTGGAACGACGCTGCGCGAGCTGTTACAAGGCACGAAGGAGCTAGTTTCCTCAAACTCGGAGCTTCCATACGAAGTGATTTTTGAAGAGGTTCCATCGCTGGGACAGCTTTACCCCGAACAAGGAATGGTGAAAGCAGAGGCCAATTTGGAATATCCTTGGGTAGAATCTTCGTATCCTAAACCCGAAGAAACGGCAGTTTATCTCCATTCCTCGGGAAGCACTGGGCTCCCCAAAGCCATTCCGGTGTCACATGGGATGATGGTTCACTCGTTCTGTGAGTCATTCGCACTTCATAGACCACCCGTAACTCACCTAACTGCCATCCTCCACGTCTGCTCATATAGCCTCCGTTCTTACTGCCTACTCGACTTACAAGAATTATCAAGTCCCCCTCCGTGTTGGCGGCATGGCCTTACCCCCCTTCCACATCATGGCCTTTTTAACACATTTTGTCATGCCCCTGTACGCTTCAATGTGTATAGCTCTTTTCCCCCCCAAAGTAATCAAGCCCGATGCATTACCAATGCTAGCCACCCCCGAAGACACGATCAAACACTGTCAACTCACTCACTCGAATTCGGTGGTCCTGGTTCCAATGTTTTTACAAATTTATTCCAAGGAGGAAAGATATATTGATATCTTGAAAGGGTTGGAAAACGTGGTATTCGCAGGTGGCCCATTGGCTCCTGTGACAGGGGATTATCTCGTTGCGTGTGGAGTGCGGCTGAAGCAAGTGTATGGACTGACTGAGGTGGGGCTTCCTATCAAGATGAACTTGGAAACAGGTTTTGAAGATTGGGCTTGGCACCATTTCGAAGAACAAGCAGCCGGAGATGACCAACCACACATCAGATGGGCTCCGTTGGGGGATGGGACGTCTGAATTGCAGATTTTAGTAAGTTCCGAGTTCCAAATCCTTTTAATCTTCGTTCTTACTAATGAAAAATCGTACTTTCGATTAAATTCATCTTTGAAAAATGTAGACAACCAAGAAATGGAGACCAGCTGTTGAAAACCTTGAGGATGTACCCGGTTATGCAACTTCGGATATATTCACCCCTCACCCGACGAAGCCTGGATTTTGGGCGATGTAAATATTTCGATCTTCAAGCTTTCTGATGTCTTCTGAGACTATGATTTAACAGTGTCGGACGAACAGACGACGTGATCATACATTCATCTGGGGAAAAGACCACGGCACTTCCAATGTAAGTGATCCTTTGTCAAAATGTAGATCTTATATCCTGATACATTATCACAGTGAACACGTCATTATACAAAGCCCTTTGTGAGTTTTTCCTTTTCGACAGTGGGGTTTTTCGCCGCGATGTTGACTACACAAATACTACACCCCTTAGGATTCAAGGCGCGGTAGTATTCGGAAGACAACGCGATCAAGCTGGGATACTAATCGAGCCTACGCCCGATAATCAGCCAGATGTTACCAACGAAGCTGCTATTTCTCAATTCCGGAATAAGATCTGGTATGCAATATAATCCCATTCCCATACTCGTCCATTTTGCTCTGAATCCTCACTCACTGATGAACGTATACAGGCCATTTATAGAACAAGCGAATGAGATATCCCCAGCTTATTCCAGGATCTACAAAGAAATGATCCTCATAACGTCTCCAGACAAACCTCTTCCGCGAGCTGCGAAAGGGACTGTTATGAGAAAGGCAGCGTACAGCCTTTACGAGAAGGAGATCAACCAGATGTGCGTTCAAACAAGACTGAATTATACGAATTGACATTCTCTAACGGGTCCCTGGCTTAGATACGAAGCAGTAGAATCTAATACCGGAAGTGGTTCCGTAGCTCCTCCTTCCACTTGGGAGCTTCAAGATATAGGGAAGTGGATTATGGTTCAGGTGGTAGATCTTTGCGGAAATAGACTAGAAACGTCTGATGATTTGTTTGAGCATGGGTTTGATAGGTGGGTACCATCCTCCTTCCGCCGAATGCTATCTTATCACTCATTCAACTTACAAGCCTTTCCGCTACGGTCCTGCGTCTACGGATATCTGGTGCCCTGCGTACTTCTGAAGACCCCTCAATACGTGGAGCTGCCCAACTGATAGACCAGGCTACAGTGTACAAGCACCCTACAGTCGAGAGTCTGGCAAATTTCGTCGTTGGCCTCATCAATAATTCTGGAAAAGATGCTGATCCCACCATTGCAATATCGCAAATGATCGAAAAATATTCTCAAGGAATGGATGTCCCAATCGAATCCTTGACTAATGGCGTTGGCTCTCATAATAAGGGCGTTGTCGTCCTTCTTACAGGATCTACAGGGAATCTTGGTGCTCAGATGCTCGCTTCATTGATCCCTAATGACGCTGTTGCCCGAGTGTATACATTGAACCGGTCGTCGACGCGAATGTCAATGTTGGATCGCCACAAGGAGCGTTTTGAAGATAAATCACTTGATACAAACCTTCTTTCCTCCAAAAAGTTGATTTTCCTCGAAGGGGAGGCCTCTCAGTCGCATTTGGGCCTACAGTATGATTTGTATAGCGAGGTGCGCCGGCCCCAACTTGTGTTCCTCGTCACCACTCCTTACGTATTTGCACTAGCTTCTACAAAACATAACACTCATCATACACAATGCCTGGAGGTTAGATTTCAACCTAGCCTTATCGTCCTTCGAACCGCAGATTCGTGGTACTCGGAATCTCATAGATTTTGCGCGCGCATCTACCCATGCCTCATCCCTGCGGTTCTTATTCACCTCCTCGATTGCGTCTACTCAATCCTGGAACACAGCAACACAAGGATCGTATCCTGATCACATCAATGGTGATCCTAGGTTTGCGATTGGAGGTGGGTACGGAGAGAGTAAATACGTTACGGAGAGGGTATGTTTTTCTAACCCCGACCCGGATAATTCTAAATGTAATCTAGATACTGGAAAAGAGTGGCTTACACGTTACTGTCCTTCGAATTGGGCAAGTTAGTGGCGGCAAGCCAAACGGAGCTTGGGCGACGAGTGATTGGCTCCCGATGATGGTGAAGTCGAGCTTGGCGCTGGGCCTGTTGCCGGATGCGCATGGGGTGCGTTGAATTCAAAAACATCCACTTCATGACTCGTCTGTATTGAAGTGTATATTTTCCTCAGGTTGTTTCATGGGCACCCATGGATGCGGTATCAGACGCGATTCTAGATGTGGCTTTCACTTCGGAAGAGGATATACCCATAGTAGTCAATCTGGTCCACCCGTTCCCCGTATCTTGGACATCTGTGATGGAGGCCATTCGAAAGGCCTTGAAAGCGGCCAAAAACCTGGATGACCCTAAAGCGTTACCGTTGATCCCGCTGTCTGAATGGGTCGCAGCCCTAGAAAAGGCAGCGAAGAATAGTAGTTCTCCAGAAAAGACGTCCATCGAACTGGTGAGTTTTATGTAAATGCAGTACTTGCCGAAATCTCCTACAACTGTCGTCATAGCCTGCCTCGAAAATCCTTGGATTTATTCAAAACATGTTGCAAGGCGATGAACTCGTGGCGAAATATGACGGAGATCTTTCGACTGTGGAAGCTGCTGGACTGACCTCTCTTGATACATCAAATGCTCGTCGGATCAGTCGTAGAATACGAGGGTTGGAGCCGATTGGGCTCTATGACGCGGAGATGTGGGTCAGATATTGGTTAAAGAAGGGTCTATGATGGCGCAGGTGAAGTCTCCTTTTGACATGGGATTACGTGGACATAGAAGTAATAATTCAAACAACTCGCCAATCGAACATATTGTACATACTCCTCCGTCATCCCAAGAGCGTTTGTTTGGAAAGCATCGATCCATCGACCTACTCAATAGCAGAATGAAGCATGAGCGACCGGTCCTCGGGGTACAAGCGTCGTGGGCATGAGTTACCTATGAAGACCAGCTAGCTTCCATCTAAGAATCTTGAGTACTGACAGGGCTTTCGGTAGATGTCGACGTGAGCGGGGGCAGACAACGAAGAATCTTTGTCAAATCTAGTTCAACGACAAATTAAGAAAGTATTAACTCAATTAGGCTTACCGGATCGCCCAAAATGAGCACAAATACACGACAGACCTCGCCTGGTGGACAATCTGCGTCTGTTGAGCAAGTCGAAGTGATTTGAGGCACCGCAGATGTCGCACTCGACAGGGCGCACAGAACCATTGTAAAGAGAAGGTATTTCATGGAGAATGTATGTGCTGCAGGGACCAATAATACGGAGCACTTCAAGGCTACTTCGTGGGGTAGGTCGATGTAAAAATTGTTCTGGTTTTTTTGGTTTTTTATACCATACCGCTACAAGATTATGGCCGTCCCTGCCCGTCCTCATTCAAAGTGATCTATAGTATTGGTGTTTCAAAGACGCGGGACCATCTTCCTATTTACATAAAATGTTCAAAATGTCAGATATGCTCAAAAGAAGCAATAAGTAGTAACAACTCGATTACCAGTATGCATACAGAGGATGAAGATTCTATACATAGTCAGAGCACCAATTACAAGTATGATTTTTTGCTGGTTCGAACTAAGCATCCTTCAAAGACCAGACGCTTCCTTTCTCCGGATGAAGGCGCTAGGGAAGACTATTCAGCGCAACTCACTTGTGAAACTCGAACGGAACTTACCTCAGCTGGAATGTCATAGGCTACCAACGCCTCTAGTACGCCCTAACGGTGTCACAATGTCGTATGAACTTGATATATGGAAAAACGAATAGACGTGGAAGGTCTCACCTTGCCGCCCCATTCCTCAATGGCTTGAACCCTTTCGGGGGTGATGAAATCCCGTTCTACGGAAGTACGGGCTGCAAACACCATTTGAGCAGCGGAAACATAGATTTTAGAGTCCACAGTGACAAGCGGAGCAGAGGCACTTGGGGAGCCTAAGTTCACTCTAGATGGAGAAGAGTCCAGGGTGACGGGTCGGACAGGACCCGTGGTTAAAGGTGGCGCAGTGTGATTTAAATTATTACTTTTAGACATTTTCGGTCGATGGTTCCAGCACTTCGCGAGGTGATAGAGGTGATGAGTTTCCATCTGAAAGAGGTATGAGTAGAAATCGACTGTGATTACAATATCTTACTTCAAGTGTACCCAAGTCGTCTACCTGTTGCAAAAGCTCCTCCACTAGGTGAGTATTATGATCTGGAAAAGAGGTCAAACGTCCTTGGGAAGAGTAGAAGCTACAAAGATGATGATTTTGCGCGATGCTTCATGATATTGAGCTAAGCCTGACCTATCAGCACTAGCATTGACTAGATCTCCCGCCACTACCGTCTGATCGCCATGCGGGCGCGCGTTCTCAAGGGACTTGACAACCTGCGCATTCTATTTAGCACCTGGAACGGACTACTGAACAATATCATGATTACAATCCGGTGGAGTTGAGGGTCGTCAGATATCTGGAATCGAGGCAGTGCGTTGAACGATTGACCGTACTATCAGAAGAGTATGAAGAATAAGACTCACTGGTTTGCTGATTCTGTATGCCTTTTCTTCGCTCGTTTCGTCATCCTCAGGTTTCCCAAAATCGAAGTCAACGTTCCTTGTGATACCAACACATGCTTTTGGCACAACTACGGTGCCGACGGGAGCAGACGTATGAGTGAGTGAGCCACAGGAGCCCAGGCTGTAATGTTTTGTTTTCAGCGTTAAGCAAATATCAAATCAAAAATATTGCAAAAGGCAATGTCTAAACTCGAAAATCCAAAGAAGTTTGGAACGAACCGAATGATGACCATGTCCCCAGTGATACTTTCTCTTGCCTCTCGTACGAAGAAATCCATGTTCGGAGCACCCATACCGATTGAGATCACAGAAACCGGAGTACCTGCACCATATTTCGGACAACTGTAAGCGTTCTTCCATTGTCAAACTTGCGGCAAATGGACCTTTGTATCTCCCAGTTATGGTTTGAAACCCTCTTTCACTCTCAATTCGAAATTTCTTTGGTTCTTCATCGAGATGGGCTGCGATAGTGAGTGCCCTTGAAGGCGATCCGACTGTGATCTGTCAATCTCGTCAAGCCGAAATCGAGTGATTGTGAACTGTGAACTCTGCAGAACACGACTGACTATTCTATTGGCAATCTCTCCAGGTCTAAGTCCTAGGTGGTATACGCGGTTATCTGCCGTCCGCGGAAAATCTATTCACGAATAGCGATAACAGATTGTACAAATGCGAGAACAAATACGACTCACTCGCATCTGTGAGTTTATCCTTCATCCGGGCCTCCCAATACTATCTGTTCAGATGTGTTCGAGAGTGGTAGGATTTTTGGAGCTGCTTCTGAGTCGGCGGTCAATGGAATTTAGTGGCAGAATGTAAACAAGAAATTAAAATTTCAGTTTTATTGGAAATTTTTTTTGGACCGTCCGAGAGTCAACGACAGATACGTTCGATTTCAAGAACCTCTACATATGAGAGTATCTTATTTCCATAATATACTCGAATTATGTCGATCTATCGATCTAGCGAGAGATGGGCCTGTAACATCGCAGAGGTGACAGTGATTTCAATGAAGACGAGAACGAGCAGTTCATCCATATACTATTTGACATATGGGAGAAACATTGTTATAATTCGATGACAATTTCAGATAATGTTCAAAACGATACTGTAACACGAGCATAGGGAACAAGGGTTATATTCGCTATCAATCCATACTGTTGATTTTGTGGGGGAGTTGGGTCGGTCGAAAGGCGCAATTGTCCCAAAGATTCAATTTCTGGCACCTGAACAGTGAAAATTATCATCACGAGCCCGCTACTGCACCGACAAACTACTCAAGACTCACCGCATTGACGGCATTGAGCAACGTACTCGCCACATCCACTATGATCGTATTCGTTCCATTGACCACCAACTCAGAGATGTCTATCACTGGATGTGTCGGATCCGCGGTCGCAGCCTGTTTATCATTCAATCGTGCCTTCAACGTGTGAAAGATTTCGCCAAAATCCAGTAACAAGCCCACCCCACCGTCGTCTGCATGACTCCACTCAAACGAAGTGATATATGTTCCCACACCAGAGATATTGGTAAGACCCTCAATCGAGCTCCAAGGAACCAACCCCTGGGTGAGATTTATGGCAGCCTGTGGTATAAGGACAGATCTATGGTCACTGAGATTTTGAGGGGGCGTCCATGATGTGACGTTCAATTGCCATCCACCGAGCACTTGGCTTGTTTCGCCTTCGAGTGAGAAATTAGCAGACATCGTTTCACCAGCTTCAGTGATAAACTGCTTCATCCCCTCATCCGGAGAACGCAACTCGAACTGTTGACTGCCAGAAGTAGACGAAGTAGTCAACGCAACTGCTGTGACATTGGGATCGGCAGAAACAAGATGTCCGTTTGGAATAGGGACGCCTTCGAGAGAATCGCCTGATGTTACAGCGAACAGCGCCGTTTGGCTAGGTGCGAGCGAAATTGCAGGGATAGAAATGTTGCCAGAGCTTGAATTGGATGAGAGGACGACTGGTCTGACTTCGCCACTCCATGGATCCAAAGCAAACGGTGAACCTTCGAAACCAGGATTAAGTGTGAGCGTGAAGTTGATCGCTGAAGTGCCTTGATTGAAGAGGAAGAAGTACGCAGTTCTCGTCTCGGAGTCATTATTATCTACCTCCCGAACGACGCTATACAATGTCGCAGAAGGTGGATCAGCCGCCACAGCTGGTAAGACTCCCAATGAGACTAGGGCAGACGGGACATCACTCTCGTCCTCGACAACAGCAACAGTGGCCTCCGCCGTGAGCTGACTCATCAGCGATTGAACCTGCACCATCGACGCATTACCCGTTTCGAACCCTGGTATATCACTCGGTACGTCACCTACAACGACAACCGGGAGTCCATTTTGGGCATAATCAACGAGCCTTTGCGCCGCATCAACAGTGATATTATCCTGACGACCAAGGATAAATGCTTTATACGCAGGTCCGGCAGGTGCGAGGCGAGAGTCGGAAACTGTTACACCTGGGAGTTTGAGGTTTTCGGGACTGACATATTCATACGTGTATCCACTGCTTATGAGGAGGGAAGTTCCTGTATACGGGGGAGGGGTGACGATATTATATCCTTTCCGGTAGATGCCAAGATCGACTTTGGCGACTCCGGCTTGGAGAACATATTGTGTTCGAGCCAAGTAATCCAAATATTCCTTGTAATAGTCCCAAGCAGGCATGCGTGGCCCATGCATATCAGCGAAATCATACCTTCATATTGGTAGATGTTCAGCGGTCACACATTGAGGACGTGGTTTGCTAAGTGCTCACCCGAAAGTAGTAAGACCTGGCCAAGTTGTGTTCGGATAGTTGCCTGAATACGGAAAACCATGGAGCAATGCAATGTTCACACCACCAGCATACTGAGTATTCGCATCCTGCAGTAACTCCATCATACGGAGCGCATTAGCTTCCCCAGGTCGAGCACCAGTTTCACTAGAGAATATGGTGCGATTCCCCAAATGTACACCCCCAGAAAGTTGACGTGCTTCGTCAATAGTTGGTACTCCAAGGGACTCAATTTCAGGCGTGTCGGGAATAGCAGCACTAGCAGCTGTGTCCAGTCGGAAGTTATACGCCGGCTGGTTGGAGAACGACATCCCAATAGATCGCGCCCATTCAGAGAAGTTCCCCATGTAATCAATGTAGAGTGAGGTCTAGGAGACTATTAAGTCAAACGGTCAACATATACTTTCATGATCAGCTACGTACCAATGTGTCTTGATAATCTTCCGTGAATTTTTCCCAATCAAAACTAGTGCCATAGTCAAATGTTTGATTCCGCTTTGTCTGAGCATCTTTCAAGGATATATAATGAGTATATACATATATTGGTGGTCAGCGGAATAAATAGCGACTTACTACTAGGAAGTGTGTGAAGTACTGGAAGCGTGATGTTGACCTCGTATCCATGCCTTTCCAGGAACCTTTCCGAAAAAGTGTCCGTCCAGAACAGTTGCGCCTGATACTCCATGCTATCTTCCCACATATACTGTCCAACTCCAGGAAGGGCTAGCATTTCTGCAATGTCTGCATTCGATAAGATGTTGTTTTGTATGAACGTCGTGGAAATGTTTACGCCTTTGACAGAAAAATGGTCAACAACCCAGGATCCCCACGAGCCAGGCTCGTTGGGGTCTGGACTATTGAACCCAGGACGAGCTTCAGGATATCCGTTCCGACGCGAAAAATAGGAAAGGACCACGTTTGTCCCATTTGAAGGTGGTGTCCATGAGACCGTCATTGAGTCGCCAGAAGACTGCACCTGACTCGTGAGGTCCTGCACTGTATTGAAATTCAAAGAAACCCGTGTGCTGCTGATATTTGCCCCGTCAGCTACTTGTGCCCCGATGACACTAACGAGTTGCATTTGCGAGATGTTCGCACTCGCTACCGTGCCATCGAAACGGAGAAAGGGAAATATTTCGGGTTGGGGAATGGGTCCGTTAAAACTTTCTCCAGCGGCCAGGAAATGCGAGCCAAACACAAGCTCAGTATTCATTCCTTCCATGTCGACATCTTCTGGTAGCACTGGAACGCCTGCTCCTTGGTCAGGACCGAGGGTGAAGTCGATGGTGAGATTGTTATCAATCGCAGCTTGCACCACAGAGGCCGTTACATTGACGAAACGGTCAGACCCAAATGCAAAGTCTGTGGGATCGAGGATAATAAGGCCGGTAGACGATGATACAGAGCCGTAAGACTGATAGCTGAAAGGAACAGGTCTCAAATTGATTTCTTCGAAAAATTTGCAATCTGAAGAAGTGATACCTCAAGAGCTCGAAGCCTGACGAGCCTACTCGTGCTATTTCAGCAATGTCAAAGCGAAGCGTATCGACGTCGACGCTCGCATCTTCAATCCAATAACGCCACTTTACGCCAGTCTTTGGAGATACAAACGTGCCTCTGTTGACAACAGAACTGGCACTAGCAATTCCGGCCAACATTAACAGCGGTTGAAGAGTTTGGACCATTTCCTAGCTTTCTACAGGTCGTAAAAGTCAGCAGATGGCCATTTTATATACCCACTGGGAGCGCCATAAGCAGCTCAGTTCCGTTCGAGGCGTCGCTTTGCTCCTCACTCCCGGGCCTTCGCCTGTGTATTTCCATGATATCTGGCCAATCAGATGTCGAGGGCGAACAAGCTTCGTTCATAGTATTGATATTATTGAATGAGTGACCTCTGGAGCAGAACAAATGACCAGTCCAGGTGGACAACGACTGAGTAGGAGAAGTTTCTTCGAAAACATCCTCTGCTTGTCCGATGGTGTCCGACAACGTCATGAGCTAAGTTACGAGTGACGATAAATGTCACACTTGACACGTGCACAATCCAACTCTCACGAGTCTATTTCCTCGTATCTATCGTGTTTTACTTCGTTCGCAGCTGGCTACGGTAATATAACACGAAACAATCATTTATGGTGCCAAGTACAGGAGTTCCAATGAGTGCACAATCTGTCTTCACTCTGGCTCGCGAGATAGATTCACGAATCACCATTGTCACTGGTTGCCAAGTCCACTGAACCTATACACAAGTCTCCTCTGGAATATCGCCATATGCGAAAGCAGTCCTAAAACCCATATCGGCCAACTAAAAAGATGCGGCTTCAACACAAAGTTGAATACATCAATCATGTTTTTAGTGAGCCTGATATTGTCTAATCCACGCATTCTTCGAGAGGCAGCATATATTTCGAGGGCCGTCGTATCAATCGCGTCGAAATCCGACTTCAATTGTCCCTCCCTCTGTTTGATGTGTTCCACTAGAATAGGGCCAAGACCAGTTGCATCTCGTAGGCCCAAGTTCATACCTTGGAAATTTCGGAAGAAATTAGTAAACTCCATTCGAAGAACCCAGTTTCGAGTGAAATACTCATCTGGCCACCCACAGGTGAATGTACATGGGCCGCATCTCCCACAAGGAACACAAGTCCTCCGTGTACGCGTTTGAAGAAAACGTCGGCGAGAGCGGAATGTGTTCGGAAACGAGTTGACCAGTGTACTGTCGAAATCCTCACAGGTTTTGGATTGACTTTCGGATCGGAGCATAGACTGAACGGAGCCTGTTCATCCATATTGCTTTGAATGTATTCCAAAGAAGGTTTCGATGGTGGTTCTCCCAGCGCTCGAGGGACGTTGAACCCAATACGATACACAGTCTCGGATGAATTGTACAGTAGTTTGCTGACCGCAGGTTTGCCCAAGGGGATTAGGACGAACATCCCAGTCTCCGATAGGGTTGCAGATACTCCGGAGGGGAGAAGAGCGGCTTGATCCTCTGAAATAGAGAGAGAAACGTCTGCTAGAACCATTTGGGCTACTCGGTCATTGATAGAATCATCGACTGATTTACCGTCCGGATCTGCAAAGTTGATACCAGACAGCTGGCGGACCTATCAAGTGCGTTGACTTCTAGTCGAAGGATCGAAACCAATGTACTCACCATAGACCTAGCACCATCAGCACCTATGACATACTTTGACCTCACTGTCTCTCCTGACTCGAATAGGATATCAGTGCCTTTGCCCTCCCCGCTATCTTTCATTCCCACAACACGCAAAGGTCTCTTTACTTCGACGCCCAATTCTCTTAGCCTCTCCTCCAATACATGCTCCGTAGCTGTTTGGTCGAGGATCAAAACAAATGGGTACTTGGTGTAAGGGGCATTGTAATGAAAGCTCGCTTGAAAGATAATCGAATTTCAATCTCCTATACTCCAGCTTGCGCCCTGGATTCCCAGTTCAACTAATCTGGAAGCACATCCATAGGTACCCAGAGCCTATTGGGAAAAGAATGAGCACGGGTGGTGGTGATAATATATCACTCACCTCAAGGGTAGCAGCATGTATACCAATTGCTCTCGAGGTATTTGCTCCTTTCTCTACACAATCTACAATTGTGAGGTTGGATGGCTTGATCCCATTACAGATGAGTGATATTGCAGCCGCTAGCCCAGTGGGACCTGATATGAAAGGTGCCAGTAGGTCTTCTGAATAGACCTGGTGGAGAGTGAAGGCACCTACCTGCTCCCACAATGAGAATCTGAGTTTCTATCGGAAGTAAAGTATCTACTGTCATTGTGATAGACAGCGAGAAAAGAATCAAGCCGTTCTTTCTCCCGCATGTAGTCTGTTTATATACCAGATTCTACTGCGAATTTGAACGGCGGGACTAATTTAACCGTATTTTTGAAAGTTGTGGGGAAGGGAAGTACACAGTTACCGTAACAGGTTTCCGAGTAAGCAATCCTGTCAACTGACGCCGATATATATGTAGTGGCATACTATCACCAAGATACATACTCGGCGTTCGTGAGTCTGCTTTACGGTTTGAGGTCTCGCTTTAATTTTGCAAGTCCAGGACTCATCGACCCCTCAGAACACTGTACAAACATAATGCGCTGAGCATACTATGTATTATATTGCGTTTGGATCAGAGCATTTCCAGTGCTGAGCCAACTTCAATGACCACGACACACTAGCCTCGAGTATAAATTATGCTACTATTGCACCTCGTCACCGATTTCCTAGTCCACTCAGCCTATAAACAAGCCTACTCTGGAATATCGCAAGACTTAAAAGCAATTTGAAAATCCATAGTAGTAGCCTGCTGAGAAGATGAGGCCTTGATACAAAATTGAGGATATTCGTAAAATCTTTAGTGAGCCTGATATTTTCCAGTCCGCGAATTCGTCGAGATGCTGCATAGTCTTCCAGAGTGGTCGTGTCAAAATCCATATCACTGACATCCCAATTTCTTGCGCCTGGAGCAGATAACTTGCTCTCTCTGCGCCGGATATGGTCCGCTAGAACGGGACCAAGACCGGCCGCGTCTCGCAGGCCAAGGTTCATACCTTGAACATCCCGGAGTTAGTAAGTTTCACTGAACTCGATATGAGCTACTCATCTGGCCACCTGCAGGTGAATGTATATGTGCCGCATCTCCAAGAAGGAATACGATTCCTCCATGAACACGTTTGAAGAAAACCTCGGCGAGGGCAGAACGCATGCGAAATCGGGTTGACCAATGTACCTTGGTAATCCTCACTGGATTTGGATTCACATCTGGATCGGAACTCAGAACAGATGGAGCGTGTAGGTTCGTATTGTTTTGAAGATATTCCAAGGATGGCTTCGAGGGAGGTTCCCCTAGTCCGCGAGGGACATTGAACCCAATGCGGTACACAGTTTCGGATGAACTGTATAGCTGCTCACTGACAGTGGGTTTGCCCAAAGGAACCAGCAAGAACATCCCAGCTTCTGAGGCAGTCAACGATATGCCAGAGGCTTGGAGAGCTGCTTGATCTTCTGGAAGAGAAATAGAAACGTCTGCTAGTACCATCTGCGCAACACGAGGGTCGACAGAATCATCGACCGATTTACCATCTGGATCTGCGAAGTTGATACCCGATAATTGGCGAACCTACACATAAGTGCATATGTTAACTTCTCTCGTCACGGTTGCATAATTTAAGGTAGACGGATTCAACTTACCGAAGATCTAGCACCATCAGCTCCGATAACATACCTTGTCCTAACGGTCTCCCCGGACTCGAATAAGATATCTGTACCCTGAAACTCTTTACTATCTCTCATCCCAGTAACACGCCACGGTCTCTTGACTTCGACTCCCAGCTCTTTCAACCTCCCCTCCAGCACACGTTCCGTGGTCGACTGCTCTAGGATCAGGACAAATGGAAACTTGGTGTAAGAGGCAATGTGATCAAAGGTAGCCTGGAAGATTGTGGAGGTCTTATCGCCCAACCTCCAGCCTGTGCCTTTAATGCCCAATTCGATTAATCTGGAAGCACAGTCATATTTATCCAGCGCCTGATTGGTGAGGGAGAATGAGGCCGACCCGAACAGGTGGTGTTCACAAAGATACTTACTTCAAGGGTTGCTGCATGGATAGTGAGTGCTCTGGAAGTATTAGCTCCTTTCTCAACGCAATCTACGATTGTGAGGTTGGAAGGGTCAATCCCACTATATATGAGCGAGATTGCAGCCGCAAGCCCAGTGGGACCTAATTTAAGTCGTACCAGTCAGCAGAATTGGACTGGAAGGGTTAGCAGGTATGCAAGTTTTTACCTGCTCCTACGACGATGATTTGAGTTTCTGTTGGAAGTGTGTTTGTCATAGTCTGCACCTGGACCTTGGGATGGTTCGACGACAAGAGAAAAAATCGGGTGTTCTGTGTCCTACAAAAGCTGTACTTGGACTGATTTTATACCCACCTAGAATCTGTACATTCTGGAAGTTGCCTGAGCTGGTCCGACCCATATTCCATTACGGGCTAATTCGGAACCATTATCACCGCTACTGCAAAAACAGGGAGGTAAACACAAGTTGCCAGACTAACGTGCAAGCCAAGTTGCCGACTGATGACGCAAAGCACACGGCAAAAGAGCAGACAGAAGCGAAAACGACATTCTAAAAAGTTGGTGTCACTGCGGACAGATGTGGTACTGTGTGGTCCTCGAACAGATTCAGCCGCATAAACTGGTCAGCTATAGTGACAGAGATATTCCTTTTTGCCGTAAGAATCTATGGATGACCAAACAGTACTTCCAATCTCACCGCTCTTCACTTGTGACTTGTGTACGATTAAACTGAATCTGTGTGCACTCCGCACCACATGGATCAGGGGATAATGACTACATAATCCTATGACTGCGACGACCTCAGTAAGAAGGTTCTTCTCATAAGAGATACGTCGAGGACTATCGCGGGTCGCGGAAGAATCGTTTCAAGTATTCGGTCTGGCGGACAAATTAACACCGCATTATTCAGGGTTCCGGAATCGCCAGACTTCGAAGAAAGGGAATCCCTCGGGTGATGTCATGTTGCAAAACGGTTATTAAATGCATACATTACGCAGTTTTTGGCTTGAATCGTGTTGGTATGGTCAAAAACCTCCGAACACTCCAAGCCCACAATATCCCGCAAGATAATGCCAAGATCCCACCAACTGCTACATGGATCAGAACGGGACGGCTTAGTATCCCTATACGCCCTTCTTTCTGGACAGCTTTGGTGGCACCATGTATTGTTTCGCTCAAGTGAATCAAGAGGGCCGAGATCGTGAGGCCGAATACCAGACTCCAAGGGGGTAGGACTTCTCGCCATTTTAGTGTACTGGACGCATTATGGGTAGCGAAGAATGTATGAGAAAAGTGGCAGGCGTATATAATGCGCGCGGACAAGTTGATTATGTTCGCGTAGACGAGCGCCGCGTCACCGAGATCCAAGCGATACAATACGATAGCTGAAGTTACATAGAGCATTGTGAAGAGGACCATCCAGCTACAGGCTGATAAACTTCGCGGTACGTTAAGAGTAACGGTTCGACGGCTCACCGACTTTGTTTGTTAACATCTTTTGTGAGAGCAACACTGGCTATGAATGCCTCCAGTCCTCCATTCACCGCTAGCACTGGGATATACCATATCCAAGCTTCGAGTACACGAGGAGCACTGGTATTGAGATATTGCGGTGGAAGGAGGACGTTTAGCAGCAGCGTTATGTAGTTTGTTCCGAAGATTAGCACGAATAATGAACCGATGATCTGCATTTGAAGTAGGGTGATAAGTGCATCGGCGGCTTTTTTGAGAGCGGGTATAGAAGTTTGGCTCGCTTGTGTTGACGATGGAGGTGAAAGAGCTACAGTGATGTCTGCTAAAGTCCTGGAAAAGTACAGCCGGAGCGTCTCCTCTATTGGCTGGAACACGATACGAGCGATGAGGGAGCCTGTACTTATAGGATCAAGGATGAGATCACCAGGTCGAAGTGACGGAGAGAATCATACCGTAGTTTACAGCAAGGGCGTATCCACCTTGATCCTGAAGAGGACTGAACCAGGAAAGAATGAACTTGTCGCCTTCGGTAAGGAGATGTTTGACCAAAGATTGAGAAGTCATAGTCATTGATAAAGCAAGCACGTCGTGGTTGAAATATATCCTAAAGTACTGGAATGAGCTAAGATCTGGCTCGAATTTACGACCAACTCACCCTGAAGAGTTCTTTTTCATTCTCGTAATGAGACCTCCCTTACCAAACTCTCGCAAATATATGAGAAACACGGAGGATCCGTACAAAAGCTGGCCAAACGCAAATGCCAACAGGGCTAGGTCACCGCCTTCGTCGCCTCTGCTGGCATCGTAGACCAGGACAAGGAATGTTGCCAACGTCTTCGCAGTGATAGCCACTCCTTCTGCGCGAACTCTAAGATGTATCTTGAGACTGGTCATTGCCCTGTATAACTCAATGAGACAACTGTACGATCAGGCGAGTAAGAAAGATTCGCACATACATACATATTATGCATTGGCTCTGCTAACAGTTCCATGACTGCGGCTGCAACGTATATTCCGACTGCTAGTTGAAAGTGAGGTTGTCTACGTGTTTCCATCCCCGCGGTAGCCATGTATAGCAAGGATGTCACTAAGGCCAGAGGGACACCAATGATGATAGGGACAAAACTGACATTCATCGTAGAATCTTCCTTCTTCCGATCCAATGTAGCCTTCCCGGTATCTTCAGTCTCTGATCTGGGTTTGACGCGTAACAGAGTGCCTCGTACACCTTCTCGACTGAGGAAAAGAATTGTGCTGAGCATGAGATCAAATTGGATGGCAGCGATACCATAGGCTATCGGCGAGGCCAATCGAGAAAGAGCTTGATTTAATATGAAGGTAAATAAGCGCGTGAAGAGCTGGAGTCCCATTAGAGACGTTAGTGTGGACGTCGTAGACGACATTGCGGAAGACACCTGAAGACACCTGGTTGTCACGGAAGTGAATCGTACTTACTACTTAGTCGTTGCCGGCTGTGCCGCAGTCTCGGCATGTCCAAAGATTTGATGGCATTGATGGTTGATCGGAATTTCGTCGGTCGCGTTTTCTTCCGCTCTCTCTTCGTTTTCGGTTGACTTCCGCGCCCCTTCCAGCATCTCCTGCTACTAACATTTACTCTGACGTTTTCTCAGGGGGTACAACGTACGTGCTTCGGACGCTCTACTACCAGAATGGTAAGGCCAGAGTACGTATTGCGAACTCCGAACTTTTCAGAAAACGCACCCGTGCGTTTCTTCACCGCACTTTTACTGCCTGTTGCAGATTGTGACGTAGCATTCTGGATAGGCAGTCTGCACGGACTGCAGCTCAGTAATATTTCAAGTGGTACACTGTGGTGCACTATGGAGGATCGCAGGCTTCATCAGGTTTCATCCCGGTCTCAACAATCGATTTGTTTCGAGACTAAAAGTTGATTGTTTGAAGGTCGAACGAGTCGAGACAGGGCGGGACAGGGCATAGGGCGATAATAGGCGATAATCAGTGAAATAGTACACCACAATCACCCAGTTTGTATTGAGGCGCTACATAGATAGCTAGCGCTGAAGTTGGGTTTCCAACTTTGTCTTGGAAACGTTGACGACATCCACTTATTCACCTAAT
This sequence comes from Lentinula lateritia, assembly GCA_028011325.1. NCBI lineage: Eukaryota > Fungi > Basidiomycota > Agaricomycetes > Agaricales > Omphalotaceae > Lentinula > Lentinula lateritia. Next base: position 78,275 of record JANVFT010000090.1, read on the forward strand.
TTAATATCAATCACCTCCAAGCAACAAAAGGCAACAAACCATCACTGCCCCCCTGTGATCCCAAACTTTCAAGGAGCAAGCAAGGGTTTGCAGGGGGTTCCAAGGCGTGACTTTTTGAAATATGAGCTGACCTGACCGAATATTTTTCCGTTCACAATTTGGTTTATCCTGTAGGCTGTTCGCAATAGTGACGTTGAATGTTACATATATATGTAGCAGTGAGCAAGTCCAGTGAGGTCCAGTGTACGTATCCCGATAATTCCGTTCGCACTGACAGCCGGGAGAATGGTTAATTAGGCCTCCTGATCAGAGTTCCGACGCGCCACACAGAGATCATAGATGTGGAACTAAATGGAACTTTTCTCGATGTACCGAAGAGCATAAACCTGCACAGACCTGTAACTTTGACTATTGGTAGTGTTGGAAGCCTGCAGGAGCATTCCAGCCTCCCGTATCAAAATCGCACAAGTCCCTCTTGAGTACGATAATTATGATATCACACTGAGGATATGATTCGATGTCTCTGAATAGTCAGATCCCCCTGATTTGCCTTCCATAATCTTGGGTGATGGCGGGGTGAAGATCCTTGGAGAGCTTCCTCTCGCATGTCACGTATGCATGGAGATTCTGTCCAGATAGATAGATAGATTTGGAATGCACACCTAAAGACTTAATCGAGCTTTTTGTCGGCCAGACAAACATTTCAGAAAAAGCCTCTCAAAAGGAAAATACTCGACGTCCATAATAGTTCATAATCTGCCCAATCGATCCTGGTCGCAAGGGGATGGGGACTATGGGAACTTGAAAGAGATTTAGAATGAAAACATCAAATATTGTTAGCGAGTGAAGATTTGCCAATTGCCAATCGCTTATGATCGTCGGCTTTCCATAAATGGTCGGGTTTTTGCGATTCGCAAAAAACGCGGCTGTGTACCCCTGCGAAGCCCTGCGACCGGAAGGGTCGCTCCGCAATTAGCGAATTTGCCATCTCTACCTTCTGGCTCGTTAAATCTGATCAAATCAGAAATGTTGCTCAAGTACTTCGCGTCTTACCTCCCCGTTTCTGTCCACCTTATTCGACATTTTCCGATTCAATCCGATGAAGAGGCAACGCGAAAATAGCACTTCCTCCTCAGGACCTTCAGCTTCTACCGCGAGACCGGCCAAACGAGCGAAAAATTTCCAGGCCTGTGCTTCATGCAAAAAGACGAAACAAAGGCAAGGTCCCATTCTCTAAACTAAACTGCTGAGTTCTAACGAAAATTACACCTAGGTGTGAAATTCTCGACAGTGTTGACCAGCCTGTCATCCGTTGTCATCGATGTAAAGTCCTCGAGGTGGACTGTTCGTACTCTGAGATGGATAGAAGCATTTTCCAACCGGCTCGTCCAGTGGTCAAGGAAGAGCATCGTAGCGAAGAACCTTCAGGATGGCAAAACAAGAATTCGGATAGAGCTAGCCCTTCAGTACCACCAGAACTTTTTCCGAATCGCCCTCATTTACTTTGGGACTTTTTGGACGTGCCGGATGGGACTTTGGATTGGACGGCACCGTTACAGGCTATTCAGGAACTTATGAAGCAAACCCAATCCCCTGTATCACGGCACTACTCTTCTCCTCCTCCTCCTGATCCAAGTGACTCGTTAGATCGTGTTCTTTCACCGGACCAGATTGTTCACCTGAGAGCAATGTAAGTGTTTGATTGGGAGCCGTCCTCGTGCAAGCTCACTGACTGATTTTCCACAGATTCGAACAAAATTATTTACCATGGCTCAATTTCTCGCCCATTCGTGAAGTCCATAGTCCCCTTCTTGACCTCGTATACTGCACCATCGCTTCTCGTCACCTTGACGATAGAACACGGGCTGAGGTTGCTCCTAGGCTACAATCATTAACTGCAGAGAACGTTGCCAGAATGATCCTTCAATCTCGTCGTTCGGAGACTTTAGAGTCAATTCAGTGTCTTCTTATTCTATCACTTTGGGCACCGGTCTGCGGCGTGGATGAAGATTCTCGTGACGGTCGTCTCCTCGTGGCATCAGCGGTGACTATGGCGCATAACATGCGTCTGAACGAAGCTTGCCAGGTAGCCGCTAGATTGCAGAGCAAGCGAGAGAAAGGAGAAGATGTGCATGATCAGGAATTATTTGAGGCGATGAATAAAACTCGTCTGGTGAGCATAAATCTGTTGCTCCGTTTCCTTGCGCTGACTGTGTACCTAGTGGATGGCTCTTACGAATGTAGAATCCTTGTAAGCTTTGTTTTTTTTCGCTTGTGCTGTCTTTTGTAGACTAATTATGTTGTAGACTGTGTACTGGCAGCGGACGCAATCCGCTCTCGAAACGGTGTCCAGCGTATCTGACGATATTCCCGCCATCACGCTTCCCTGTAGATATCGCTTCAGGACGAGATCTTCGTCTAAAACTCCTAGCGGAGCTTTTCGACATCACTGAAGCTGGTTTATCGATCCGCCTTCAATCCCTATCCGAAATTGATGTCAACCACTGGCACGACAGATTTGTTCATGTCCTATCTGACCTTAGTCGCGTCGCACGCGTCTTGTTGCCTTTGCCTGGTAAGTACCTCGTTGGTTTGCGATTGGCTGTCAACTGACTCATCTTCTGTGTCTCTTCCAGTGGTCAGCGACTTTGAAACATTCTACTTCCAGATGCTCAACATTCTCGTCCAAACGTGTCGACTCTTGATCCTTTATCAAACTTTCCTAAGCGCTCGAGAGTATTTTGTTCGTACCGGGAACGACACCAATCCCAGGTGGTTCCAGGAAGTTCACCCACATGGTCTTCCTATCCTTATTCAATGGGGGCGGGAGACTATGGCGGTCGCGGAATCGATACTAGTCCAAGTGCTCGAAATGGATTACAGGTTGCTAGGAACTTCGCCCGACTACATTTTCAATATGATCGCCTTCGCTGCCAGTTACGTCCTCGGCTCCAAATTCCTTGTCTTACAGACTCTGGGGGTCGAATTACCAGGTTCTAGTGAAAGGCTTCTTTCCAAATGCATCGCACGGCTACACCAATGCTGTTATTCTCCTGACTCGGCTGCTAGGAAATCCGCAGTCTTGATTTCCGATATGTTGACGTTGTGGGAGAACAAGCTGGCCACAATCTGTGCAGATAAAACCTGTTCCTCGTCGAGGGAACATAGTCGTGCATCCTACCCTATTTCTCACTACAACGCCCAGGGTAGCCATACGCAGCAGGCGGGTACCCCCAATAGCAGTTCCAGCCGGCATTCATCCCCCCAGTCGTCGTCCTACGTCCCGGAAACGCCTCATTTCCCTCAGCAACCTCGAGGTCACTGGGGGTCGATGATGAACGGCGACGTAAACTGGTATGGGCCAGAGGACTTTAAGGATTCCGTCTTGGTTTCCAACGACTTCGGCGACTACAGTGCTGATTACGGAGGCATGCCAAATCCGATCTACCAGCATCTATACGTTTGAGTACATAGAAATTCTTCTTTTCCTATATATTGTTATTAATTTTGCGCGTTGTTTCCTATTTAAATTTCTTGGATACCTCTTTCACTTCTGTGTATTTATGTGTTATTTCCTGTATGGGTAGATGAAGTGGTCGCCTGCGAGCTGCTGCAGCTGGTAGCTGGTAGTGTATAAATAATAATTGAAGTGATCAATCAAGATGTTTTCATTTGGTACTTCAGCTTCCGGCCCGGGCCTAGTACATAACTCTAATTTCTGCACCGAACTTCGAAGTTGGAAGTACATAAATCAGTCTCAAACTGCGTGGCGATGTCTTCCTTTTTCCCTTCCCTCTCGACTGTAGAAACCTTGGCAAAGGGCGCATTTGCAACTGCCGCAGGCCTTGGGACGCTCAGCGCTGGACTTCTCTACTATGGTCAGAGCTACCTCATTTACCCATCGGCGTATATCAAGATTGGGGAAGACGATGGAGTTCCATCTAAACCAGCATCGTATGGCCTTCATCACGAATCAGTGGACCTAAAAACCAAGGACGGACAAACTCTCAAATGTTACTTGCTCCTGCAGAAGAAGGATCTTCCAAAGGTACGATAGTTGCACTGCTTTTCTGGCTTTATCAACTTGCAATCGTGTGCTGTATGTAGGCAACAAAATACAGCTCATTACCGACGGTCCCTATCAGCGCGATAGAAGGCGCCACAGAATCAGGTTACGCAGAATTGGCCGATGAAGAAGTACGTGCAAACTATTTTACTCCATACACTCAGGCTTATGACTTATTCATAGTTAGTCTCGCATAGGCCTACCGTTATTATGTTCCACGGAAATGGAGGTAACGCAGGACACCGAATTCCATTAGGGATGATGTTCCAGCAAGTCATGCGGTGTAATGTTCTGGGCGTTGAATATCGGGGATATGGAGATTCGACTGGGACCCCCTCGGAAAATGGATTTGCCATTGACGCTGTTACTGCGTTGGAGTTTGTAAGAGGTGATACTAGGCTGAGGAATACCCCTGTGGTGCGTCTTCGAACTTTCGTCTCCTCTCAAATTACGTGTTGAAACCTGTGGACAGATCCTCTACGGACAGAGCATAGGAGGTGCAGTATCTATTGACCTGGCTAGCCGGTTTCCCGGAGAAGTACACCACGTTGCATGCTATGTATAGTGTCAAAGTACTCATGTCGTCGTTAGATTGCAGGTATCATCCTCGAGAACACGTTTCTTTCCCTCCGACTTCTCGTCCCACACGTTCTACCTCTGCTTGGCCCTTTCAGGTGGCTTTGCCACCAACGATGGGAGAGTGCGGGAAAGATTATTGGCATGTCTGATGTGGTCTCGCAAACTCGGGTCGAAGACAGATTAGTGGGGCTCGTGAAAGAGAAAATCGATATGAAAGTGAAAGAGGCGTTTAAGGAACGTCTGGCGAACGCAAACGACGTGCTCAATCTCGCGGCTAGCCAGGCACTGGAGGGCGGCGGAGGCTCGCTTGCAAGAGTCGGGAAAGGTCTTGGGAAGGAATACAAGGGAATACCAAGGGAAACGAACGTACTACTGTTGAGCGGACAATCAGATACGCTGGTTGGTACATTCGTGATTCTGTTTCTTGCCTTAGGTGACTGAGGCGCCTGCGTATAGATACCACCAATACACATGAAATTTCTTCGTCAAGTGTTCGAAGCACGGCCGCACACGAGAAGAACGCTCGGGTTGTCACCTTTACCGGCTTATCAGGAAGGAAAGAGTCAAGATACAGTAGACGAAGAGCGGAGTCAGTTCATTCTCTTCCCTGGAGGTACACATAGTACGTTACTTTTTTGGTTGATCTTAACGATGACTGAGCTGCTCTTTGTGCACTCCTTCTTGATCATTATTAGATGACACCACGGCACAACATGGGTATTGGAACAGGATAGGTGACTTTATTGCCGAAGTTGGGAAGGAGTGGCGGGAGCAGCAGAAGTTGGGGAATGATTCACGATCATAGCGATATTTGCCTACATCTAGGCAAGTTGAATGGACTCTGGAAGGTACTTCCCAAGCCTGACCCACAGGCCCTTGGGAGTGCATCGAAATGATCCACATCGAGCATATTAAGGGAATAGGTACATACGGATACTTGCACAACTTGAAGAACTTGGAACAATTTCATACTAGAATTTGGATCGATTTTGCACACGTCGAAGTGAATGGCGGGTATGATTCGAATCTGTCTCGAGTCTCATCCATTTTGTACATTGCACCTATGTGATACTTACAGGCGACTATGTAGAATCTGGAAGCAAGACAGTGTAAATACCGATACCGGAAATTCACTGAAAGAAAGAAAGCGAGGCTTTGCAAATTGTGGGAAACAAACTAGTTCGAAGTATTTTGGGTTCCAACACCAGAACATGTACAAATTCTGGTAATAGCTATGTTCACGATCTGTACCTAAACGCTATTATGTTCAGTCGAAGGCTCTCTGTTTCCTTTTCCTTATCCTTGTCCACGGACTTATCCTCCGAGGTGAACTCGTAAAGGTCCTAGAGGTCGACTCCCAAGGCGAATGTTCAGGAATGTTCCGTTTTTGAGCAGTTTTATCCATACCTCCTGTCTTATACTCAGCGAGGCTTTCTCTCAGATTATCCTTATGGAGTTGCTCCAACTACATTACCGTCGTTGTGCTCTCTTCTTCCCATACTTCGCCCTCAAATCTTGGAAGTGTAGATTGCTGAATCTCACATGAACTTGGGTGCACGCTGCTTTTCCATGCAAGATGATCGTAGGATGTGGATGCCTCATTCGGGACCACCACTTCAGTGTCAAACTCGTAGTCTGATATAACGTTATCCACTGTGTTCGCCGTCCATGCACTATGTCCTTCAAAAACTATCCTTCCATATACTTCTACCGCCCGCCTGCCCTTGACACGTAACTCCATGCAACTTACACGGGATCGTACCAGGATCGTACTGACTTGGTACTTGCTTAAGCCTCGCGGGGTAAATCGCCATACTTCTCCAATCAGGATGTGGGATTTTGTCGGACGAGCTACAGGAGGTTTGCAATTGCAGGCTACCTGCAGGCATGTATGATTCTATGAAACAAGCGTCGACAGATAGAAGTGCAAAAGTGTCAAGAACAGAGCATGATCTAGCATGATCATTTAATGCATCGCGCCTCGCGACACCATTTAAATGTTTCCGGACAGTTTCTGGACAATGTCCGTAATAAGTGGTACTCCGGGGTGTCCAAGTGGTGTTCACTATAGTGTGGCGGTCCAAGGGTACTGTTTGACCCTAACTTGTCCGTTCGTCCGCTCGCTGTCCGCAGTGTTTGCCATAAGGTCTATACCTGGTCTATACCAAGGACCGTGTATGTAGCAAGCACAGGGATATGTAAGTATTGGCTGAACTGTTAAGCTGCTTGTAAGTAAATGTTCGATCCAGCGTACATGCCAAATATTTATTGTTTTGTCATTCCAGCCTCGGCGAGGTTCTATTCTATGGACAATCTTGGGCTATGCCGTTATGCATGGTTTGAGGCATGTATGCTTATGCTTGCCAAACCGCATTTGTTCGGTCTCTTCTGACAAAATGAACGTGCCGAATTCAAAACACAGTGAAGATCCTGACGTTAAGGACACGGTGCGCGGTACTTCGGCAACTCCCAAAAATGAACCTAGGTTGGGCTCAGGCCTGCTCTCGAAAGTCGGTTCAGTCTCATTTTTTCCGTCAAGCCAATGAGAACTTACGCAGGGGACCACGGATTCGAATCTATCATCAATCGGACTGCGAGTGTAAGTACATATGCGTGCGCTGTTCGCGATTCTATAATTTTCAAGCGATGTGTGAAAGCTTTACGTGAAGAAGGTTTGTTTGGCCTTCTGTGAATTGATTGATGCTGATGAAATAGGCTTTTGACTCTCAAATCGTAGGTACATACTGGGAATTGCTAGGAAATGTCAGAATTAATATCCTCAAGACTCAGACTTCGTCGTTCAAGTCCCCCAAAGGTCGCATTTGTTCGCTGCTCAAGAACCAAAACTCCGTTCACTGCAGTGTGAACGCCTCGGCGACTTGAACCCTCTTGTGTCGATCATCTTGACATTTGTCAAGTTGTTCATTTCATGATCGGCTGGCTCGGGTGTAAACGACACACACCTCTCAAAACCTGCAGCTGGCTGCTTAGTGGACGAGGAAAATTCAGGTGATTTGTCGAACCACGTAGTCTGTTAGGATTTGTGACTGAAAGCAAGGTTTAGAAGACGCTTGCAGTCGTTGCAGCTGCCTCGTCAGTCTGGCTCATTTCTGGAGCCACCTACATATTACACGGACGCGTATGAATGAATTTTATGAATGAATATTGCTTTTCAATACAGTCAACACCAAAACTATCACCTCACCTTCTGATTCCCACTTCAAACTTTCGCGTAATTTTTCCGAGTGGAGTCCACTGGCCGAAAAGCGAGATCTCCCTTGATCTTTCCAATTCAGACAGGTTTTCCGGTTGGTTTCCGTAAGTCTAAAAGGTTTTGCGCTCCAGCCCGTGACTCGAAAAAAGGTATAAAGAGTGGTTGCTTCCTTCTTCTAGTTTGCATCGACTTCTTGTCATCCTTCCTTCAGCCTCCTTCCCAACCACTCTCTTTCAGCCCACTCTCTTTTCAGTCGAAATGCGTTTCAGCACTCTTTCCCTCCTCGCCACTGTTGCCTCTGCTGCTTTCTCGTTCGCAGCACCCCTTACCCCTGCCTCGAATGCATTGGAGGCTCGATGCTTGTGCCAGGACATCCACAGTATCATTGTCGATGTGACGACCACGATCACCCCCATCGTTGAGGAGCTTAGTGAGTACTTCGCTTTATCATTGGTTACGCATGCTTATTATTCGTTAGCGTACATCACCAGCGAGAACTGCACAGTCGAGATTTTGACTCCTATCGTTGAGGAGCTCAAGGTTGTGATTACCACTGCCATCACTGAAGTCAAGGGTCTCACTGGGTTCACCTTGACCACTGTGTTGACTACCGTCGACGGTGTTGTTCTCACCATTGCTGAAGTTGCCGAACTTCTGTGCGAACTGCTTACTGTAAGTGTTGACTTGGTCTTGCTTTCAGGTAGAAGCTCAATGAGCATTTACAGTTGATCTTTGGTGCTCTTGCTGCCATTCTGAGGGTTGTGACCGTATCGGAGGCTGTTGCCGTGAAAGCTTTACTCTGCGAGGTTGTTGAACTTGTTGCTACCTTGCTTCAACTCATTTGCAACCTCCTTGGTGGTATTTTGGCTATCCTTCTCACCCTTGTTGGAGAGATTGTGTTCACTGTCATTGCATCGCTCGGACTCTCTGCCAAGTTCTCGTTCTTCAACATTTCTTGGGCGACCGTTTCAACCACCCTTATTGCTTCGACTTCCACGTTCGCGACCACCGTGTACTCGACTTCCGTTGCAACAATCACCGCTGCTTAAGGTATTGGTATGGTTGATGATCTCGTCATTTGTTTCTGTGCTCATTGGTTTACAGGGATGAAAGCTGCTGTCGTAGATGACATTCATACTGATTGCTTATTACCTTATCTACCTAATACCATAATTGCCCATCAATGCATATCCGTGCTCGTCATTGTTGAATAAACTAAGATTTGAAATTTTTTGGCCAGTTCTGGAATTGCCGCAGTTAGTTGTTTACTTTCCTCACGTTGCTAATTTTAAGCGCTTCCAAGCCCCTTACTCGTAGTTGGGCTAGTTTGGGGGGGGGGAGATTTTGGCCTATGCTAACTTTCTGAAAACATGCAGATCATGGGCTAATAATTATTTAGAGCTTATGATAAGTGCCTCGGGTCGCTTTCAGCCTGGCAGTCCGAGTAAACCTTCTGAGGCCCAATGTGTACCTGCTCGATACATAATTCGTGCATCAAACGGAGTATCCCTTCGCAGGAGATGAACTTCGGTATATGTTCGACGGAAGGCAATAGTGTAGATTCTGTGTACATCAAGCATGAAAATAAGGGACTTGGGGGTGAAGATGAAGATAGGTCATGAAAATGTTATGTTCCAAAAAGGGAGTTATCACAAGAATGCAAGAGTGTTTGTTATTATTATATGTGTAGTGTTAAGGAGACGGTGGCGAGTATTCCCAGTAAAATCGTCGAGGACGTTGCCCAATATGCCGGAACGTATCTGGGTTGTTGCTATTCTCGGTATTGGAAAATTCACTGCCCAAGTCGCTTGTGTACGAGACGGAATTGGCATTCCCAACGCGGTTTGAAACAGCAGACGCATTTCCTTCTGAATCAGCGATGGCTTGGTTTGTCCTGTTAAGCCCAGAGGGCACAACGAGGCTGTTGACAGCAGAAGATTGGACATGTGAACGTAGTCGCGGATGGCGATGTGGGGCTGACGTTTGCACAGATTTACGACAAACAGGACAAGTACTAGCTCCCTTAAGCCATTGCTGATGAGAATGTAAATGAATATTGTAAGTCGATTCATAAGGATGTTGTAGACGTACCTCGAGGCAAGATTTGTGTAACCAGTGCGAGCAATCATTGAGTTTAAGAACTGGATCCAACGCTTTGTACTATGAAACAAAGGGTCAGATGAAGTTTGGATTATGAGGAAAGTGTGGCGTACATCATCTAGACAGATGGGACAACGTTTATCACATTCATCAGAAGCCCAGTCTTTATAAAAACCAGTTTTGAGCCCTGCGACAACGTGGTCAGGAGTAGCGCGAGGTTTCACTTCCCCAAGTGTTGCAGCAAGTGACATGAGGCCTTCGTAAGATTGATCAAAGTCTTCATCGCGCTAGAATGAGAAGGTATGTGCTCAGCACATCGGCAAAAAGTTGAGAAAAAGTGCACTCACCATGTAATCGCCCAAATTAAAGTTGCCTCTGGCCCTCCGGCTTCGTCCGACTAGATCACTCAATGTAGCAAAATCGCGGTCCAGCTCCGAAGTTCGATGTCTACCAAATCTAGAGGAAATCCTAGGTCGATTCGCTCGCGAGTCCTGCGAACCATCGGGTCTGTCTAGATTACGCGCGGGAGAAGGTCTTCGACGCGTCGCCGCATTCCCCATTCTTGCGGTTGTGTTGGAGGTAGTGGAAGAGGCTGACGCTGCAGGATTTAAAGTAGACACATCGCCATGCACAGACCACGGGGCATATCGATATGATAAGTTCTGAGTATTGTCAGATTCGATATCTCCCCACGATGTAGCAGTTGGAAAAGCATCTCTTCTCTGACGATAGCGGTTAATCAACTGATGAGATCGTAGCTCGGAAAGGCCGTCTTGCCGAAGGACCTCAATAGCGTGCTGGAAGCTTTCATCACCCAATGGCGTATTAGATAGAGTTCCAGACAGTGGTACTGAACCCTCGATGAGCGAGCCCTCCATCCTTGCGCGCCTGGTTATTGCCCCATGGATGTCATCGCCTGTACGTGAAGGTTCGCGAGTTCTAGAACGAATGGAAGATGGAGTCTGACGAGGCCAAGGTGCCCTCTCGAATGAAGGCATGCGACTTTCTTGGATTAAGGATGGATTAGAATCTCGGGGCTCTTCCAGGTTATAACCAATCTAACAGAAAATAATCAGTCACACGATTTGCCTGACCTCGGGAGAACCGACCGTATTCTCTTGGTTCTCTGCTCCTATATAGGATCTAGCTTCAGAGAAAGATTCCAAATCTTCCCCAAAACTGAGAGGAGGTATCGTCGGAGCTTCTTGAGAAACATTCCTCAAACTATTCTGCGCTGCAAGCCTCTGCATAGTGCTCCTAAATGGTCCAGGGACAAATGAATCCACATTAATACTGGGATACGGGGTGCGAGCAGTAGAGATGGGTACAATATGGGATGGGTCTGATTGAGTTGGTGCATGACGCTGATCGGAGCGCGCTGGCGGCGATTCTTCATCTATGTCCATTGAGACTGAGGAATGGAAAGAGCTTGTGGATAGATCATTAGGAGAGAACAGAGAACCTAGATCTGGCGGTGGAATGAAAGGTGCAGAATTAGTACGGCGTTCTGCGTCAATGCGCGGAGAATAAGTGCGCAGAGGGCGGCGAAGATTAGCGTCATTTGGAACTGTGCGAGGTGATGTTTCGAGATCGGGGTCATTTAAAAGTTGTGCCCTGGAAGATGAGAGATTGGATCTGTCATTGATTGTCCTTGCAATATCAGTTATCGATGAATGTCGGGAATCGAAGAAACCAGATGACTCAGATGAGGGTGCAACTCTGGAAGATGAACTAGGAGCACGAGACCGCGGAAAAGGTGTGATACGATTAGAACGCTCGAATTCAGTTGGTGTTGAGTGCGTTTGAGCGCGAGTGTCATCGGAATGTCTAAACCTACTCATAGCCAGCGACCGACGACGCAGCCAATCGATCTCAGGCAGCCGTCCACCCTCTGAAGAATTCGCCGTATTGAGATCTGATGAAAATCCAACGAGCGTTTCTGAGAGGGACTGATCAAATCCAAATTGCGGTGGCGGGAGCCATGAAAGACTGTTGGAACGACGAGGTAAAACATCAGCTCCTACCTCGCGAGTGCGACGCTCCTGCTCTTCCAATTCTTGATCAGTGGCATCAAGTACATCAGCAATGGATCGAGGGAAATCGGATGGGCTAGGACTTCGACGTTGGTAAGGGGAACGGTGACTTGGAAAGGACTCCCGGTAACCCATAACAGACGGACGCCAGCTATCAGTGTTTCGAGCATGATCCCTGTTGAGGGGCCGATTTGATGGTCGACTCGTATCATCATGAAAGAGGTGTTCCATCAGGTCCGCACGAGCATTACGGCGCCTGATTTCTGCAGCGTTCTCTGCAACAAGGGAGTTCGAAGCACTGGATCGGGTAGAGCCGAAGACACGAGAACGCAAACGCTGGTATGCGAGGTCACCATTAATGTTTTCCTCTGTGGAGATTTTGTTCGAACTGTTTGGTCAAGTGGAACAAGAGTTGAAACTGACCGTTACGTCGCGGTTCCCATCTGGAAACGCCTAACCTTTGATCGATGTTTTGAGCATTATTGCTCAATGGATTTTCATCCCGCATACTCCTGCCAAAAAGGGAAGACCTCGGAACGTTTGTTGGTGTTTGCGAGCGCCCATCTGATCTTCCGCGCTCTCTCTGGAAGGCGCGAGCTTCATCTTGACGCAGTTCAGATTGATCCGGACCCAGCGCATCATTCCAAGAGAATTGCCATCGAACGGAGGCAAGAGATGACCTCTCATCTTCTGTGTGAGCTACAGGATTAATGAGAAGCGCAACTCATGGATTATTAGAACTCTAACCTGTCAATCTATACCCAGCGGAAGACCGTTCGTCTTGGTCAAAGTTGCTCGCATTATTTGTAGTGCTTCGTCTGTGTTCCTGATCGGACGAAGTCCAACTTTCAAGGCTCTCGCGAGGATTAACTAATCCCTGCTCGATAAATCTCCGCCTCTGAGCATCAGCAAGTAACTGTGAACGATAATCTGCAATGGAGAGAACATCCGTATAACGTCTCGGAGCCGATGAATCCCGATACCTTTCTGTACGGCTAGCCTCAGTGGAATCTGATGCACGCACGGTAACATTGTCATCGTCTTGGTCATCGTCTTGGTCAGAGAACAGATGATCTCTAGCCATCAACGAAGCTAATGAAGGAGGGACTCGAGTACTTCGAGACAATGTATTTATTCTCGTCGCCGAAGTTGTCGATTCGTGATTCGCCCTTTCATATGTGGAGGATAAGAGGCCTGCAATGATGTCCTCATCTTCTTGATCCTGATCATCATCTTCGCCGCGGTCAAGATATCTATTGGTTCTTGGAAAAGCGAAACCCCGCCCTGGTATTGCTTCCCGCAGTCTTTCCACGCGATTTTGGGCACGGCTGCCAAGATTGATCCACTCATCGTCAGTGTCTGAAAGAGGAAGAGGTGTTACGCTCCTTGCGGCGGCAGCGACGGATGAAGATGGAGGGTGTTCTGGTAATGTGGTATCGGCAGGAACTTCGAACCATCTGGCCAATTCGCGATTGAAAGGGGCTGATACCGAGGCAGAAGACAATTGCTCAATCGATTGGGAGGGTGGCCGACGAGGAAATGCTAAACCTGTAGATCGCTGAGGCGAAGGGTGTCGATGGGATCGGATGGTGGGCATAGGTTCGGATGCTCGACTGGAATGCTCGGTGGAATTATAGCGGATCTGACGTTCACCAGTAAGAGATCCAGTACTTGTGTCTCCAAGTCCGGACGGCGAGACGGATCTTGAAAAGGAATCTCGAGACTGCGAAAGGACGGAATGAGATGCAAGATATAACGGTCGCATCCTAGACTCGGAATTAGACAACGTTGTAGGGTCGGGTGAGGGAGAAGGCGAGTTGAAGATATCCCTTGTTCGAGGTGAGAGATTGGCCGTCTCATCAGCGCCATTTCTCATGTTGTTCAAGACCAACGTCCGCCACGGCCGAGAACCAGATGTACCAGATGGAGCGGGTAGCGCTCGATCATTATATTGTTGAGTGTTACGGGAGCTACCCTGAAGATTACTGCTATCAATGTCAGTTTCCCTTTCATCTGTCCTGACAGCGTCCAATGCAGACGTTAGCCTTTCTCGGAACGAGGAAACGTCATCGGCTTCGAGGAGTCCAACAGCCGTGTTGAGTCGTTCTCTGAAGGAAACGTAACGTCCTTGACCCACAGGAGTTTCGTCGACATCATTTGCGTTATCTGCGTTGTCGATGTTGAGAGGTATATCAGACACTGGAATAGCAGTGGACAGAGTTAAAGACGAATCATACACCGGTGAAGGAAGGCGAGGTGGGGCATCTATGTAAGGCATATCAGGTTAGCGTTTTATGGATAAAGCTAGATTGACGGACCCAGTCCACGATTTTCGCGATGGGATAAGGGTGTTGAGCTAGCGAGTGATGGTCGATCAATATCAATCGACTGATATGCAGTCGTAGGAGAATGTAGAAATGGTATATCGGTCGGCGGTTCCTCTTCAGACAAAGATAGAGGTGGTAGAGTGGGTGGTGGTGTGGGTGATCTTCTGCTATGAGGGGATCGAGACTGCTGCAATATTTCGATTTCTGAGTCGGATTCATGGAATGCTTCGATAGTGAATCTGTATTCATTAGTACTTGAAGTCGAATTGGTGTCGGCCGCAGGACCTTCTTCATAATCAAGCATTTCGATATCCTGAATATCTGAGATATCTGGCGTTGGTAGCCTAGGAGGATGGGAATCTACCAAAGTAGTGACCAGCCGAGTAGATGTAGATGATGATCTTGAGGGCTCTGCAGTAGGCACATTGTCCTCGCTGAGGCTTGTATCGCTTGAAGAGGTGAAAGACGATGACCTCGAGCTACTGAATGATTCACCCCCATCTGAAAGACTACTAGCGCTTCTTGCTCTCTTCCTTTCATTTCCAGTTCGACCATTGCGATTGCCGGCACTTCCAGAAGCTCTGTTACCAGCGCTACTGCCTCCTGGTTCTACGCCACTTGTGATAGGACTCTCCTCTAAGTCGAAACCAAATTGTTCAAAGGAACGCTTAAATGAAGTTGTATTTGCTGGAAGGGTAAGATGTAGCTGAGGGGGACAATTAGACGACATGTGTCTGGAGCAGATGGTGAGAGGCAAAACAACGCTGGTGACAAATTCGGCTATTCGGCCACTTCTTTCACACCACCACCATTGGCACCAACGACCAATCCCCAAACGCTGAACATGTACACCATCCGAATATCAAACTATAGATCGCCTGTACTCGAATTCGCAATAGTTTCGTTGTACATTCCTGTACTAATTCACCATTTCGATGAGGGCTTGTTTTCTGGTTCCACAGCCATCTTTTACAACAGCAACTTTACATTAGATCGATTCTTCAAGCTGGAGTCCAATTCAAAGGGACCAATATGTAGGGTGATGCTGTGTTTTATGCTGTTTATCTGTTCTTGCCTGGGGTCCAATAGGCTCGAAGATGTTTGGTCTGTGGATCTGTCCGCCCTAAATCGTCTCTCATCCACAGCTTTCAGGCTGCTGATTTTTCCGTCTTTCTATTGTACCCTTTCATGCTGTCATCTGGTATTATTCCCAGCGAAATTTTCATTGTTAGGCCCAAGTGCTTCGTTTACGATACTTCGTCGATGCTCCTGCTGTTCAGCTGTACGGAGTCAAATAACCGGAAATGGTCATCCTGTTCAGGTTAAAACTAGGTTGGTTTGCCCTCTTCCTTCATCCCGTGCGTCACGATCTAGACCTACAACCTGGACCTCAATCACTAGAGCAACTCCTTTGTGTAGACCTAGCTCAAGATGCCTCATCGTCCTCGCCAGCTTCATCGGCGGTGTATTCGTGTGTTGGCAACGGATCAGCAATTGGTCCATATAATCACAATCGGCGTTTCCGTCTGTGCTTTCGGGTTCATCCCGAAAATGCAGTCGGGTCGTGGTTGTAATTCTTCCATTCCTTTTCTGTACTTCCTAATTGTCATACCCTTGTCTTCTGTTAATGTGGATGCATCTCCTATCGGGACGAGAACGCACATGTCGGAAAATTTTGCAAGCGTTGCGGTGAAAGATGAAGATTCCTCGGCACAGGACTCAGAGGAGACCATGAGCGAGGATGAACGAGCAGCGCTGGAGTGTGCCCCTTATGTTGAGAGGGATTCAGATGTGACCGGAGAATCACCCAATGACTGGGATCAGAGTGTTGGGTACGTCGACTGTTCGTTGATAATTCTTGAGACCATGGTCTCTCTTTCATTCATAGAATATGATTTACTCATTTGTTCTGCCTTGCACGACTCTCCCCTCTTCCTGTCCTTAGGCCTAATGGAATTCAAGATGTCGATTCAGAGTCCACGATCAGCGCAACTTTCGACCCAACGCATTCTGTTGTGAACCAGAGCGCATTGCATTCTACCACCAGTCCCGAAAATACTGTTAATACTATATCGACTTCTATTACATCAAATATAACCCAAACGACGATTGTTGGCGTGACTACAAAACTGAATACGGATTCAGCGTCGTCTGCAGTCCTTCCTACCGACATGCCTATCGTGACTCAGGCAAATTCTTGGACAACAGCTGGCGAGCATTCTACTGTAATGCCGACGAGGGGCGGCGTACGGGTAGATGGTATGCAAATGATGAGCTCAATGGGAGGTACTAGGGCTAACTTATGCATCCCGGGTAGGAATAATTAATGCATCGTTCCAATTGATTCTACATTCAAGAGATGCCGAAATCTTCAGACCTACTGAGGACCCGCCCTCGAGTCCAAACAGTCCGATTTCGCTTCCGAGCTTATTGACTGTGACCAACGAGGCAGGGGGTAATGTGTTTTACAGCTCTGCATGTCAGGTAGATGACGACGCTCTCATGTTAAGACTTCTTGCTGGTCTTGTAACTGCCATTTTAGTCCTGCATCTAATCAATGTGAGTTCACCCTTTTGTGATTAAGACTCGCACGCACATCTCATCGAATTCACAGACAATGAAAATATGGTATAACGACTGGAAGAAGTCCGAATTCCGTCATCAAAGTGACAGGGAATCATCATCATCGTCGACATCTTTTCGGAATTCTCATCATGAGGAACTTGCAGAAGTAGTCCAGCCCTTTCAAAAATTATCTCGGCCCGTGGATCTCGCCATCGATACCAATGTTACCAATACGAGGACTCGGACTAGGGACGCGTCTCTTGTTTTCAATCCTTCCTTGCCCATCCACAAAAGCGTCATATATACTGCTTCAGATCCTGCACACAGCTTAACGAAGCTTCAGAGATCATATGTCCAACGCGCATCGAGGGGAGTGCATCCGCCTTCCTACCAAACACGTGTTGAAAGCTTCGAGATGGTGTAGGCATAACCTGGCATAACTTGTGTAGGTTGAATGAGGGAAGACGGATCATTACATGAGACTTACAGTATTCAGGTGCGCACGATCATCCGGTCTCGGGGCGTTCGAACCTAACGACGTTACTACAGACAACGTTGAGTCATGTCATTGGGAGAATTTTTTAATCACATCGTCTATGTAAACAACTATATGTACTCTAATCATAACCTGAGATACCCCATCCACTAAGAAAAGTACTACGGAAAACTAGGTCAAGACGTTTGGTGGCAGTGCAGTGAATTTGTTCCGCTTTGTACATGCTACTATTGTTACCACGTGTGAGACAACTTCACAAAACCACTTTTCTCCTTTATATTCTCATAATCTGCTTCGAGTCCGCAGATATTCACACCATTCATTCCCTTACACCCCAATTTACCCCTCCTCACTAGTGCAACGTTGACCAAGCAGATATTCTCTTTCTGCAACAAGGAACACAGAAGGAGATCTAGAAACAATGCCCGATTCTGCGATTTCGTCGCCTGGGGCCTCACGCTCTACTCGCTCCCTGAAGCGTTCCGCATCAGCTGCGTCACTTCCTACTCCGCCCAGGACGAACCGACGACGGAAAAATAGGAAACTGCGTAGTCTTAAAGCAGTAGAAGAAGAAGCAGGTGGTGAGGCGAGCTCGGATGAAGAACAAAGACAAGAAAGGCAGCACAAGAGGCGAAGGATCAGTAACGTGCCAGAGGAGAACGAGGAAGACGAGGAGGCGTTTTGGACGGCTGGATCCCCAACCTCCCACAAATTTCAGAAAGGAAAAGTCAAGGAGGCTGACGAAGTTGAAACAGAATCTGACTCAGACACAGCGACTTCATTTCTCTCGCGCCGCGTGCAGAGGTCGTCGACCGTGGGCAGTGCTCCAGTTTCACCGCCTCCGTCTCATCGTCGTATTCCCGCTGCCAAAATTGCGTCTATTGCACCGGCGCTGCAGCTTTTGCCAGTTGTTGAAGAAGACCCAAGTCCAAGTGGGACTTCACCACCTGTAACACCTAAATCTTCCAAAACACTCGCTTTGAGGGATTCCCCGCACAATCCGTTCTTGGCATCACCTCTGGATTTGGACGATGCCGCCTCTACATCCAAATCGTCCAAGTTGTCAACAGGGCCCCTTCAGGAAAAACCAACCGTGACTTTCCTTTTGTTAGTAATTTTCCCTCTTATATTAAAGCGTTGCTTATTCATATGCTTCATTTACAGTCGCGGTATCAAAAAAGAGTATCCCAATCCGTATTATGACCACGCAAAGGACAAGCCACGATCACCTGAGCCAAATTCATTGTTGCCTCCTGAGCACAAAGATTACACACCTGATCTTAGAGGTACTCCTCGAGCGCTTTGGCCTAGGAAGAAGAAGGCAGCGCCACCCTCAGCTCCAGAGTCGCCCAGTAATCGAGCAAGCCGTAGGAAGGCGTCTGTTCGGTCTGTTGCCACTTTGACGGAAAGTGATGATGAGTTGGATAGCAAGGGCGATGATGAGGAAGAGGTTTCGCTCAGGCCAGTGAAGCTCTTTGGTCCAGGTGGCCGTCATCCTGGGTTCGCACGATCGTAGTGCTTTCTTGTTCTCTGCCTTTTTCCTTCTGCTTCTTTCTTGTGCCACCCAATCGCTTCGAGTTTTTGTTCATATCTGACCTTGCTTATTGACGTGTTGCGAGCTATCATCCTGTGGATCTTATCACGACCACTCTCAAAAAATGCTCTATCGCCCCATTTTCTCGTTTTGTCGTTTGTCCCCTCTCGTCATGTGGCTCGAAAACTGCGCTTGTTTTCCTGTCCCTTTTCCTCTCTTTCATTTTTCTCTTTGCCGCAATGTATATATACTGGTTTTGTCCGCGACACCTATTACACCTTCTATCCCGTTCTACTCCTAGTCTCATACTATAGCGACACCTGTTATCTTTATCCCCTATCCCGTTATCGCTGTGTTACGTTATGTACGTCGTGAAACTTCAACATATCCCAACATAAATTAGGCATTCTTATAGCTCATCTACTACATTTATATGATTCAACCTGAACCTCGATATTTTTAAATGTCCCAACGGTATAATCTTCGCGATGAAGTTCAACTATGGAAATGTCTAACGTTCATTATGTAAGTAAGGAAGCAGTGTATTCAAATTCAAACGAGTTTCTCGTGTTGTGATAGCGTGAGTAAACGTTTTTCCTTCCCTCTCGTGAATTCTGGCTTGCGAGACTGCGCTCAAACAAGCAGTCAAAAAAGTCCTGAGGCATTCCCCTTCATATCCATGTTGTCTTCCCCAAAGCTAAGATGGTACTCAGAAGTCGTGGTTGTGGATTGCCCACTGTTACCTCCGACCGAGGCAAACCTTAGAGCAGAAACCTTTGGTCCCTCATTCCCTCGGACACTCATACGGACGGTGTTTAAACTCCCAGTGTTGTTCGCTGTACTCGGGTCAATGTCAACATTGACACCCATGGCGACCCGCACAATGATCAATGTAGGCGCAATTGCCTAGAGCTCGAGGTTACTCTAAGCACTCGAAGAAAGCTGAGAAGAAACACACCACAACCTCCGCAAGAAGAGCGAAGAGACTTGGATTAGGCACCACGAGTTCCCCGATCAGGAGTGCAACAAGGATTGCAACTGGATACAGGACGCCAGATTCCAAACTACAAAAAGCCATAAACATTTCAGCAGAGCTCATTTATCATTGAAGAACTTGCATGATCGCGACAATTTTCATGTATTTATTTTGGGAGCCTTTTCGTCCATAGGAAGCACTGATCTGTCGACTGATCCACCATATCCTCCCAGCTGAACCGCGACCCAGGAGGAACTGTCAGCATGAGGAAAATACGTTTATCTTCAACATACCAATAAGACCGGTAATGAGCGTGTTGGTCACCAAATTGACGATCATGAACGCCCGAGTCATGATAGTCGCATTTTCAGTCCAAAAAATATCGGACGGGGACATTATTTGATCTTCCGGTCCATCGACGACCAGAATGATCTTCAGTCGGATGGAAGCGTCCAGGATAGCCAAAACTCATCAAAGACAATCCGGTATGGAAACTCAGCCGAGACTAATATTGCATTTTTTGCATTAATACTCACCGTTGTTCAGAACCGCGATGATCAGAGGCGCAATGATGACGCGCTTGCGGAAGCCCCACACTGCGTAAAGACGGTAGAGCTAAGTGCACAGAGCTGACTGAGATATCGCTTAGAAGGTAGCTTTCTACTATAAAAACTCACCAGAACGGCATCGGCAGCAACGCTGAAGTAGAATGATATGCCAGTACATTAGGTACAATGATTAAATGAAAAAAGGATTTGACGAACTTCGCGAAAGAATACATCATTAGAACTAGCTCCCTACTCCCAAAAAGTATCATAACATGCGAATTGAAGTGAAAATGACAGTCCGTACTCACTCTAATATATTCAAAAACAGAGCCTTGCTCTTGCCTTGTGCGGCGGAGACCACGGTCCCATCAAAATCTTCAAAAGTGAGGATAATGGCGCCTGCAGAACCGATGATATCCAGTACGAGTGCTGTGGTAGCAAAGATGAATAGTGCGACGAGGGCAGCAATAGAAAATTTGTGGCTCCATCCTCCTCGATTTCGACAGAGGTGATATAGAGCGGTGGGGAACAACGCGAGATAGAAACCTATCAAAGGCCATATGAACGAGGCCCAATCTTTGTACAGCCGTACGCGCTCACCATAGAGCATGACTCCGATCTAGTGTACATAGTAAGACAGGCGTTAAGAACAGAAACTACTACTGACGCACAGAAATGACAATGAAAGGATTGATAACGAAGGCATACTTGAACGCCATAACTAACCAGTATTAGGAGAACCAAGTCTAAGAACAGAAGAAGAATCGATGGAAGAAGCAAAAAGGCTCAAATGGGAGTGCTCGGGAACAGGGCAGGAGAGGACAAAAGTTGAAGATCTATGTATGATTTTCCATTGGAGCACTGCGGCCGTTTGAAACCCGTAGTCTTTGTGCGACTCTTCAAACGCTAAATATGACCAGAACAAGATCATAGAAATCGACCTGAGGATCACTGAAATCAATCAGTGGCATACAACTTATGCGATGTAGTGAACACAAACCACAGCCAAAAGGCGGTTACAACTTGGCATATCATGATCTACTGGATCAGAATAAGAACAAATTTGGATTAGGGACTAGGAATGGTTCAATGAAGTGGTGATGCATGGAGTTGCAATCAGAGGGACTGGTTTTACTCTATGATGATGTCGCTAATTGCTAACGCCAACAGAACATGTAATACTTGTAGCTAAGGAAATATGATGAGAGCCCTAAGTGTGTCTGCCAAATGAATTGTCTTCACTCATCATGGGTTCTGGCCCCAACATTGTAGCGAGATCCAAGTCATTCAAGTTGCCGCTGCATTGTATTTTAGAGTGTTGCGTTTGAAGGAATACGAGAGATTTTCAAGAGCAAGAAAGAGTTCAAGTTGATGAAGCGGGGGACCAACATCGTGTTGTACATTATCCTCTAATATTATGAGGCTGTAGTTTACGGAAGTATCGTCCTTATGTACGGTACTCCATACAAATATAATTTCCTTTTATGGTTGTAGTTTCGCCTTATTCGGCCAAATGTAACACTGAGTTGAATTGTATTGATTTTTCTGTGACCGGCACGGGATACCGAAACGTGACTCTGTCACATTTTTTCTCATCTCACTCAGTCACTCCCATAAATAGGCCATGTAAATTTGCTTTTATTTAGCTTTTCTCAAAAAAATTCAATGTAGGCGCCTGAAAGGCGCCCCGTTTTCTCAACTCCATAATATTTAAATACCCTCAAGGAAACGGCCGAGTTCTTGCCATGCACGGCGGTGCAGTGGCCTGCAATCACATGTTGAACCCATACTCAATGTACAAAATGTCAAATATAAGATCTGCTGCAACCTTTGAAATGACATTCTTAACTTCTGCACAGCATTCTGATCCTGGAAAATTCCAGACTCAAGTTTCTGTGCAACGCAATTGGAGGCGTAAACCTGGAAAGTATGTGAAGAAAAATGATGAGTACAGCGATTGAGAAAAAAATCCAGTAGTCACCTATTCTAGGACTACAAAAACTTGACAGACATGCTATTGAAGCTTCCTTCAATTTCATATCCTTTTCTTAACGGACCTGGGTATTCATTGTCTCTTTTCCCATGAAGTATGAGTGTGAAGTGTTCAGATAAAGCCTTGACCAGCGCACAGTTCGCACCCTGGGCGCGTACTAGGGCCTGTGAGCTAGTACCTTTTATGGTTCCCAATACAAAACCAGCACAGTGGATATCCTGGTAGGCATCTATTTTGTATTCTGCTTTGGGCGCCCTTTTGTACACCTCCGAGTCGCGGTTATGAATCGCTACAGCACCGACAAGACTTTCGATGGTGAGGAGAATAGAGAGGAAGAGGATGGTAGGGGTGGGGTGCATTTTTGTGGTACGAAGTAGTCGAAGTTTTTTGTCATGAATATCGTCACTGAGGCCGGCTCAGTAATGGTTGGCAATAAAGGATGAGGGTGTCGAAGACCTGGCTCGATGGGAGATAACTTGACCTAGACCAGTATTTATATATTTCGAGGCCACCTCAGGATTCAAGCCTGTTGGTTTCCCAAATTGATATCACGCCTATTTGGTTAATCAAAGTGTATTGTTACATAATAACCTCACGCTGGGGAGGCCTGGGGAGGCAGGGGGCTGCAGGGGGATGTTGATTTGGATCGCCAAATGGTCCAGAAGGGCTGGGGATGGTTGAGAATTGACTGGGAAGGGCTGGCTATGGAAGCCTCGTGGAGTAAAGGGAAGCAATTTGACAGGAAAAACATATAAATTTGGAAGATGTCGATGAGCCCTGATGTGAGGTAGCATGGTACAGCCTCACCCTATAACGTAGATATAATTTATGATAACTGGCAATACCAGTTTTTAACATGTTTTGATCTTGATGGCTATAGCCACTGATTGTAAAATTAAATTTTACTGGTAATTACCGGTGCCAGATTAAGTACTGTCACTGTCACACTAAGTACTCTGCAATGTGAAGGCCCACTCCGGTTGGGGCTAGCTCTGCTAGCCCCAACACAATGGAGTGGGTCTGAATGTTGCCAAACCATCGCAACTAAAATGATGCAATGTGGAGGACCACTCCGGTTGGGGCTAGCTCTGAACACAATGGAGTGGGCCGGAACATTGCCAAGGAACGGGGGCACTCGGTTAGGGGTTAGGCGCGCCGCAGGCGCTTGCAAATATTTGATGCACCAAATGAAGCTTTAGAGTGCCCGCCGGAGACTCCCCGGTTCGGGGGGACCCCCCGAGCGCAGCGAGGGAGGGGAGGGGAGCAGAGTGCGGGCCTGAAATTTGGTGCGCCGAGTACACTTAGTATAAAAATGTATTCCATATTCCCATGTATTTCTACTATAACAATTTCTTGTTGTTCTCGTATGGTGCAGCTGGTTACATCATTGTTACTCTCTCCTGTATTCATGATGTATTTAGTTCAATCTTTGCACAGGGATTATCTTATTTTTGCCCATCATTTACGTGATCATGTCACACACCATTCTCAATTTGGACACATTACCTGTCACTGTCAGATAATTTCATCACTGACAGTCATTTAATTATATTATGACTGGCTGTAGCCACTAGCGGACCCCTGCGGGGTACGAACAACCTTGCTTGCCGTAAGTACTAGTACTATTTGTTGGTAGGAGTTAGGAATGCACTGCCATGAAAAGGATTGTCGACGGTTGTGGAAGCTTTAATACCGTGCCTCTAGAAACATTGTCCTGCACCTGACATTGTCATAGCGATATGAAGCAGAACATAGTGTGTACATTTGGCATCTGGAATGGACGCAAGAGAATCAGCAAGACCGCTTGCGATAACGATTCCAACTGAAAACTGGTTACGGTTTTGCGAGTTGTCTGGACACAAGTTGACAGCCTTAGCAGAGGTATGCAGCGACGTGCAAGCCCCAGCTTACGAGTACATCTTCAGAAGGATTGAATTCATAACAATATCAAACTTCCTCGACAGAACACAGGTGTGGATTAAAGTAGGAGGACGAGTACTCCGCCTGGTGAAACAGCTGCAGCTGGGCAAAATAAGAGGGGATATGGTGTGCAGAACTGTTAGATGAATACGGACATTAGGCCAAAGCAGGAAATACGAGTCTGGCCAGGTACAACTTTGACAATATATTTCACCTAGGTTTTCTTATCTTATGTTTCATATTCATTCCACCGACGGTCAATCTCACTTATATTCAGTAGTTACGAAACTTCCCCGCCCTCAGCTTTCTACGAAATGCTGAGGGTGAGTCCATTACCTATACATCGTTTACTTATACTAACTTTATTTATTCTTATGTTAGTTTACTCGTTTGACAGGTATATATATTATAGAACGAGCTTTCTACGAAACGCTGAGGTTTACTTGTTTGACAGGTTATGGGCCCCGCCGCTGTTGATCTAAATTAACTAAGATGACACCTCGCTGCGCTACTAAAGCTCACTACATTCACCGCATTCATACATCTTGAAACCAACAAATCATGGCTAGTAACGGCGCTGTTCCGCCTCCTATTCCAGAGGTTTCCACAGATCTAAAATTTGACAGAGGGGTCAAAGTCAGCTGGACCCCCGTGAAACGAAGGATTGTGAACTCACTGAAAACCCAAGGCCTTCTCGGTTACACCGATGGGACCATCACCAAGCCTCCCCCAATTACCATCACCATCTCCCCTCCCACTTGATCTCCATCCCTTGAGGCAGGAGCTGGGACTGTTCCCCCTTCATCTCCAGAACCAACGAGGGCGACAGCAATCTTCTCCCTAAATCCCTCCATAGAAGAATGGGTATTCCGAAATGACCATTGACACGCCTAAATTTTGGCTAGACGTCTATGCTGTGAATTGTGACATTTTCACGTATAAATTTGTATCGAGAGGACTGTAATTGAGACCCAGATTGACAGTCAAAGTCAATACTGAATCAGTCTAATAAGTTGAGGGGACCATATACCCATACTGCCACAAGTTGGTTAGTTTACCTATCCCCGATACTACCTTCGGATAACAGTCTACCTGTTTGTCAAGCAGGATTATACCAGACTCGGACTACATCCGAAGGATGACCATTCACGTATGACATACCAAGGGTATTCTTATTGGACCTTACACTGGCAGGAGTTTGGAAGAACTTACTTAAGTGACCATGAACCGAGGATTGACTCGAAATGACTTTCTAGAACTCAGGAATTATCAAATACTCTTTCTAGAATGAGATCATGCATTAATCTAAAAGACTGTGATTTAGTCTAATAGACCAATATGGTTGCATGATTGAGGAAAATGACTAGAAGAACGATCGAAAGACTGCGAGGCTCCGAAGACATATCAAATGAATGTCAAAGAGTCCTGACATAGAAAATATTGAAGAATGCAATTAAATGAATACTGTGCGTAACTCCCTTGATAGAGTATAGGCACAATGGGTGTCTATTGAAAGAGAGAAGCAATTAGTTTAATCCAGATGAATCAGATTGATAGGATTAGAATTGAGGAGAGCTGATTTGCCTCCGGATGAGGTGACAAACGATCAAAGTAAGTGTTGAACAGCAATGACAGTTGAGCACCATTCGAGTCATTCTCCAAAAACAATTAAATTAAATGAATATCGAAGTACCTACCTATGTTTGGAGGTATACTAGAATCTTGAAACCAATATGGGCCAAATAAGGACATGTAGATTCAAATTAAATGGTATCTGACTGAGTGTAGAAGTTTCCTGGCGGTTCTGAACGTTTATTGTATTAAATTAATTGTACTGTGCGACTCTATATTCTGTATGTATAAATAGTGATCCGATGTATCTGGAATACAAGTGATTTTGGGACAACATTGCAGTGCTAATCCGTAAAAAGGAAAGACACACTCCCGCCAGACTGAAATCTCTTCGCTAGCAGCCATTCGGGCCTGGCACTTGTGAGTATAGGAACATTGTGTTCTGCTCCTTGTGACTGCGAGAAGTATATCCAGTTGTTGGGTATCCTTCGAACTTAAGATCAGTCGTTGGTCTTAAGGGCAAATCACGCTGTGTGGTTGTGCCAGCACATAGTTCTAGCCCTCCGTAGGGGTCTGTGTGTTTTGGTTTTAATTTACTTTGATTCAAACCCCCAATTCTTGATATACCCACATCAATACAATCAAAGCACAAACCGTGCTGAATCTACCTTGATCAAAGGAATATATTGAATCCTTAGAACGATTCAAATTAATTGATTAAAGCTTCTTACTTAGCTCTCAAAGCTTTGCGGAACCTTTGCCAACGCTACCCCTTGCTATTAA
Source organism: Lentinula lateritia (assembly GCA_028011325.1). NCBI lineage: Eukaryota > Fungi > Basidiomycota > Agaricomycetes > Agaricales > Omphalotaceae > Lentinula > Lentinula lateritia. The sequence goes on from JANVFT010000090.1 coordinate 104,981, forward strand.
ATAAATTTGATAGCAGTGAACTCGCATATTGTGTATTAGATTGGTTGGTTGGAGTGCACATTAGATTCCTTCCTTTCTCTTTCACACAAAAACGAGGCAAGCTCGTTATCTGGAGCCCACCGCGAGGGGTGGTTTTGAAGCTACATTTAGCTTGATAAATTAAATTGAACGTTTGTTTGGATTATATTCGATTATTTGGTAGAAGTGTGTTGATCTTTGTGATACCATTTCTGTGAACTGTCAACATTAGTTCATCAGGAAAACCGCGTACTTCGAAGAATTCGGAGAAAGCAGGAGTTTTGACACCGGAAGAATACCGTAAAGCAGGAGTTGTATTTGGGAGATCTATGTTCGGCACATCAGCTCGAACATCCCTATTAAACCCTACGAACGAATCCAGTCGTCCATCCTCTTCTCAAATACCGACAGAAGCATCGCGTGGAAGTTCTGTTTCTAGAGGAACAGGATCATCTATATCTCGAGGAAGACTTACATCTTTGCCGAGGAATTTGAAGAAATCTAATCTCGATCCGAAAAGGAAGAGAAAAGAAATTAATCCGAGTGATATTGAAGAAGATATAATTGAATTGATTGCTTCAGAGTCAATTTCAACATCTTCTACATCAATTGAATCAACTAGATTGATAGATACGTTAAATCAGACTATCTCTCAAACAAGTAATACGATTGAACCAGTCAAAATGACTACCAATAATTATGAAATGCCTATGCTGTCAGCTGAAGCTAAGGCTGAAATTGATAAAGCCAGTGCGAAACTTCCAAGAAAGTATAAGACAGCACCATTATTTGATATAACTGATCCAAGTCAAATGATACCATGGTTCGAAGCTACCGAAAGCATATTTGAACATGGAGGAATTACATCTGACGAGGCTAAAGTGAGATTAGCTTTAGAATGGACGTCTTATAAAACGAGACAAGCATTAAGAGTCTTTGATTCAGTAAAGACATCGAATTGGGATCAATTTAAAAAGGATCTGAAGAATATGTTTCCACAATCTGTAGGAGACGAAAGAGGATCTAGATTATTGCTTGAACAATTGGTCCATCAATTTAATCTAATTGATGCAGGTGAACAGGAGAAGATGAGAATCTTCAGACTCCTCTTCGACACTGAAATGAAAAAGCTGATGGACGAACCAAAAATGATCACAAATAGTGATGCAGTAAGATTGTTCTTGGCACCTATGATTCCCAAAGTAAGGAGAGGTGTGCTAGAAACAGTTGTGAAAGATGTATCAGTTACTTCTATGTCAGATAGATGAAAGGAAGACCCTTTCAAGATTGATGAAGTAATGAATGCGGCTGAGAAGTATGTGATTGGGAGTTTATTTGATAACTACTATCAAACACTTTCCATTGCTTCTTCGAGCCCACCAATTAATAACCCTAATTCATTTAGTAGGGGACACATTAATTTGCCGTTTGCTGCAGATGTTCCCAAGACAGATAGGAACTATCTTCAAGCATTGAAACCCAAAGTGGAAGACGAATTTAAAGATCTTCTGGGAATTAAATTAGAAAGTTTGATCCCAAGGGAATTGATGGAAGAACAACAGCAAATGGTTGCGTTGAATAAAGACCTCATGGAGGCAAATATGAAAGAAATTAGAGCTGTGAAGTCATTACAGTTGCACTTCAAAGAAGGAGCGGACATTATGACGCAGTTAACAGCAGTAATGTCTGGTATAATCCTGCTTGACAAACAGGTAGACTGCTATCCGAAGGTTGTATCGGGGATGGGTAAACTAACCAACTTGTGGTAGTATCATGTATGGGTATATGGTCCCTTCAACTTATTAGACTGATTCAGTATTGACTTTGACTGTCAATCTGGGTCTCAATTACAGTCCTCTTGATACAAATCTATACGTGAAAATGTCACAATTCACAGCATAGACGTCCAGCCAAAATTTAGGCGTGTCAACGGGGTGGCAAAGGACCTAGTAAGCAAGGTGATTCAAAAAGAATTTCCTTAAGAACTGTTATTGCCAGTGCGGCATTTAAAATATTTGCGTCAGTGGCTCACAGCCTGATACAGCTGAATAATACAACCAGGAACACCTACTGTAAATTCCTAATTACTTCATTCTACTTCATCTTGCTTCACCTGAAGCAATTCAACTTTGCTCACAAAGTTTGAGTTTAAGTATAACCTGGAGTAGCCTTGGGGAAATCAGCCTCTGAACCTCCCTGCAGGACCAATAGGCTCCGAGATTGCTAAATTGGCGGAAATGTTATCCAACATTACATCAATTATGATTTTGATCCATGCATTACTGGTCCTCACAACACCTCACAATTCATTGTGGGGTCAGCACATCATTGCAAAAGATTGACAATGCATAATAAGATTATCACAATACTCATTGAGGTTTACAACAATATGTATGCCTAGATTATTACCATCACCTCTTTGTATCAGTATATATTTCCATGATGAGATATACAAGCTCATAGATTGCCTTCCACCATACAGCATATCTACTCTGTTGGACTAGTAGGTGAACAACAATTCTAGATAAGCTAATCTGACCCATATCATTGCTGCCAGTTATCTAGTAGGTTAGTTCCATTCAAGTCAACATCGATAACAACTAATCCGAGTCCAAGTCATGGCCCGAAACTCAACTCAAGCTCAACTTCAACTCCAGCCCCTGACTCATTGCCCGGCGGTAATTCATCTGATTGATATATTGTGGAGATGAACCATATGATCACTATGTAGCAACCCTGAAGTCAATTGGAAATATGTGGAGCAACAGGTATATAAAGCGAACCTCAAATGAACCCTTCTTCATTCCCAACTCCCACCACCTGACAAAAATTATAAATTTAACCCTCCACTAGCAGCAACCCGTGCGCCACGCTTGGGGGCACTCGGGGCATTGCTTTGCTCCACCCACTCGCTCCCTTCACCTGTGCAACAGAGAGAAAGCAAGCTCAACCATTCAGATGTCAAAGACGGCCTTCATTTGTATTATTGATGCAGCCCTTCAGGATAACCAAAACCTCTAGAAACATGTGTAAGTCAACTACATAACTACCTTAGAATGTGAGAACGACTTCACTGTCAGTTCACATGATAAGTATCGCAGTTTCTGTTCCACCCCTTGTGGTGCCTCTCTCGATGAAGGTTTTGACAACAACTGAAGTCTGGAGGTAGACGAGATTGGATGAGATGTACGTTGTCTTCACCTTTTTATTTGGTGAATATCACTAATAGAAAGTTACAAGTGTCCGATCCCGAGCATGGGTTCTGTCCATTTATTGCGGTCTATTGCTTATGTATGTGACTATCCATGTGAGTAGTCATCTTGGGTTTCCATCTCTAAACTCATGACAATTCTTCAGTTTGATATTATTCCTACAATATATACACGTACAACGATGACGATCATCAAGGCTAATGGAACTTGTTATTGACTTTTTGAGGTACCTATTGACGAAGAGACGGAAGAGCTGAGTCAAGTTTTTTCCACGTTGTCGTTTTCCTATCTTGTGTTTGTCATAGTCATATTTCACGGGCACGAGCTCTGCTGCCAACAGCCGTGGCACCGAAATAGTCTATTGTTGTCACATGTGTAGTCATGTACCGTAACTATCACCTTGCTTGCAAAGGTCATTTCTTACTCGATATTATTAGTGCTGCGGAAATTTTACCCACGGTTTTGGCGCTTGTTCTTGACCTTTTACTTTCAGGCTTGTTAACCTTCAAACTAGGGGTGGTCCCTCTGAGCATTTGTGGCAAAAAGGTACCGCTGAATCGGCGAACCCCGTCCTTCGTGTTGGCAGTCATGTCTTTGCGGTATGTGCATGTCTGTCCGTTCGGTGACGAATACTGACTCTGTGTGTAGAACCTCCAGGCGGGACAACCAAAAGACTGTTAGTTATTGAGTACGATTGCTGCTATTTATCTAATGACATTTTGCAGCCCGTATACTCGAGGTTGCACCCGCCGACGAGAAGGATGACGAGCAATGGTTGGAAGTTGCAAATGAATGTTTCTTGACAAGGCTTGATGTTCGGGATCATTCTGGGCGTCTTATTCCGGAAGTTGACGTGCAAAGTGCACTGACAGGAGCTACCGTTCTTGCTTCCTTTAATCTGAAATCCTGGAGGTGGAACAAGGCCAAACCAACAGGTTTTTCCGCCGATCTGGTCAGCATTGTAATCCTTTCGAGGTCTGACGCCCCAGCGCCTACTACAATTCCGTTGTCGTGGCAGCCTAATTTCCCTCTGCCTGCGCCCAGCTGGACCGTTCCGACTGGACACCGTGATTACGCTGTAGGAGCAGTACGTCCTCGTCTGGATGGAATGCCTGTGTACCCTTCCGCTGGTGAGTACTATGATCGCGGTGGACACATACACGTGGCAGGCCGTCAGCCTATGGTGTATGTCACCCCCCAGGCCAACGACAACGCGAGTAACGAAGCCAGTAGTGAAGTAACAGGGACTGTGCTGATCAACCAAAACACAACCACAGGTGTGTTAATCTGCTCAACTGAACGTCCGTGACTCATGCTGACTGGGAAACAAAGGACATGCTTCAACGGCAATTGAGGGTAACGTAGTACTACCTGCCGCTGTTAATGACACTGAACAATCGAGCGCGGCCGTCTCCAATAATAAAGTTGCGGTACAACCCATGACACCTCTGAAGACACACAGTACCAATGCGAATGATCAGCGTACTTGCAACCTGAACGATGTTTGTCCGTCGGGTGGACTTGAACGTGAACCGGCTCGGGGTATGACATTGCAGTTGTATTAAGCTTTTACTGATTATGGGCGTAACCACAGATTTGATAGCAGGCAGTGCGGCATCTGTTGGACACAAAGATAGTCACCAGGCTATGCCACAAGGCCCTGAGGTTGCCGATAGCGGGTCGAAACCTACCGCAGTCACAACAGTCACTGTTGGTAAAGTGGCTTCTTTCATGTTTGGGGAGGATGAACTTCCCCTCAAAGGTATGTGTAGTTATCATATGTGATAGTACATTGACGACTTTTCCTTTGCGAGCAGAACTGGTTAATGCCAACGGGAAACGGCGTTCAAGTGTTCAGAATGCGAAAGCGGGGCCTTCCAAGGTGGCTAGGATGGCGGGGAAGGCAAGCGACTGAAGGTCGCGTACTGTAGACTGGTTTCATTGTTTATGTATGTTCGTTACGGTTCGTTACGGGTCAACCCGTTGTAGTCAGGCTGTATGAGTTTAGAACGGCCTCGATAATATATGTAACTGTTTTTTAACTGAGTGCATAAAAGTGCGATTTGCGCCTGATGCCAGAACACCCCAAGCAAGGTTTGTGTCCCCGACGGGGGCAACTAGTGTAGTAAATGATTATCTATTTTCCCCAACCTGCTATGTGAATGTTTGTCCGTACATTAATCAGTTTGAGATCAGAATACCTATCGTCCCAATAACATTTCTGATTGTATTATCTGCATACTTGATGCATGATATTGACATGGGATTGCTTGTTCATTACATGGAGGTCAGGAGAATATGAATATATCACAATCCATACAGGATATCATAATAACATTGTGATCTGACTTTGAGAGTTATGAAAAGTGGTGGTGCAATGTAATGCGCCAAATACTATTGTGGGGTAGTCGCGATATCACACTATGATTACAACACCCTTATCCCTTACAATAGGTTACATCTGCCCATAATATTTCCGCTTATTTAGCGATGGGCCCTCTCACCAGTTAATAGAGTTCAAACTGGCTCAGATTTATCGTTCGATGTTCTTTGAGCTTCTTCGGGGCAAGTTGTCTGTACAAGGTTGGAACGGACCTGACATTTCAGGTTGTGCGTCGGGACAGGTCAGGAAAGGTCAGAAATGAGGAACGTGAGAGCACTAGGGCTGCTCAATTCTTGTCACCTCACGGTCACCCTCAGCTTTCTACTATACACTGAGGGTGAGTTCGTTATGTATATATTTTTTCTTCTTCTAACGTTACTTACTATTTACTGGTTAATTCGTACTATCGTTTAATAGGTATTCAATACACGTGCTTTCTACACTGAGGTTAATTCGTACTATCGTTTGATAAGTTATTTGAGTGTCCTCGTATATATCCCTAGATAATATTATTTGTAGGTGAGGTTGGTATCAATATAGAAAGGTTTTGCCTGGGGGCGAAGCCCCGCGCTCCCACCCATATATGAGGAGAGGGCTAGATCCCCAAACAGAGCCAAGGCTCCTTCCCAGCGCGCTCCGAATAAGGTGGAGCTGTACCCCATTTAGAGCTGAGGCTTTATAATATAGATATAAGTTGGCTGTTGAGTATACAATGACATTATGCATAAAGACCGGCGAGACTATAACAAACCCATAAGAATGACATGGCACCCAAAAGCATAAAATTGGCATAACACCCGAAATTATAAGGAGGCATAACACCCAAATAATAAATAGGCATAACACCCAAAATAATAATGGGCATAACACCCAAAATAATAACGGGCATAACACCCAAAATAATAACGGGCATAACACCCTATGATGACAAGGCATAAAACTCGATGTCCAAAAATAATATAAGGCGGTCTTGCAAATCATTACGGCGATATTATTCGGCAATATCTTGATTCACTACCTGGGTATTAGTGACACTGGTGTGGTCAGGTGTGATGGTGTTTTCCGACAGTGGTGGCATATCCCCGATCGGAGAACCCTGGTATGGAGGAGATGTGTCTGAGGTCATGTTGGATTGGAATGGGTAGGAATACCACAATGACCCGCCGCGAGCTTTTGCCATAGTATCCTCAAACTCGAATTGACTCTCTACCTTGGTCCATTCCGAGTCGTACACACTCTGGATAAAACCTGTGAATTCGAGGTATTGTTTGTTTCTGATTCGGAGTTCCGCTGGCTTCCAGAAGGCATAGAGTTTGGCTGTATGATGTTTGTTAAGGAAGAATGAGAAGTGCAGGATAATGAATTGTGCTCGTGTACCAGCTGGACCTGCTGGGTCGCGACTCGTCTCGAATCCTAAGCATTTTTCTTCAGAGCTTTGATGTCAATGAAATAACCACTCTTCCTGGGATCATTTGACTTGAATTTTTTATGCGGAAGTGAGTGGGCGCGGGCGGAAATGAACTGGAGAGCGTCGTTACTGAAGAAAGGGAGAGGGATTGGGGAGACGTGTGCGATTTCGTATAATGCATCGTGGAAACTTGCTTGGAAAGGAACGAGCGGATTCTTCACCACGGGGACCAAAGGTTCAGCCAATCTTCTCTTCTTCTTCTTCTCCTCCTCAGCTTCTCTGCTAGTATCCTCCTCTCTCTCCCTCTTATCTTTGACCTCCTGAGTCTTCCGACTCTCCATCCATTCCAGGATGAAATCCGAAATCAGGTGCTTCAAGGAGTCGAAGCGAATTGGGTTTGTACGAATCTTCTCCCATTCCTCCAGCTGGATGGTGAGTTCTGAAGTGACTGGCGATGGTGACCTGATGTTCTCCGGATCCCTGAGATGCGCTGCTCGCTGTAAGTCGCGACGGATGTTATTTGCGTTGTTCTGTTTGTTGAATGTTAGACGCGTCGTTACGTCCCAAGAAGCGAACATGTTCCGAGCTTCGACACTACTGTGCGTTATATGCACTCTGTCAGGATTCTGCAACGTCGGTCGACTACGTAGAGGGAGCTGCATGGTTGTATCCGAAAATCACGACAAAAGATGAGGCTGTAAGAGGTCAGGCGGTGAGCGTCGAAGGTGAGAATGAACAGGCGCCTAATCGTACTCATCGCCACTCATTATCTTATCCTATGATAAGCCAACCTGCGGTTGACTTATCTCGGAATAATTTAAATTTCAAAGCTCATCGTAACCTCATCCATACTCTCTTTCGCACCTTTGGCAGCTAGATGCAGCAAATGTCAAGATCTTCTACTGCCGAAAACGGGATATACATGACACAACTATTCTTGCTAAAATACATCCTCATTGCACTGCAAAAAAACAAGCTCGGACGAAATCGCAGTCCTCGAAGACCTATTGAAAAACTAGCCATGGGATCCCCGCAATCTACTCTTCAAGTTTCACCCATCCTCCAAGCCCGCTAGCCCATTCGTAGAGTAGGTGTTCCAATGTTCAACGACAAAAGCCAGGTTCCGGGAGGAAAGAATTCTACAAGCCTTGGTCAACTCCAATTTCGTGGTCCAAATTTAAATTCTTGAACAACTCACCAATTCTCTCACCTGTAACTTCTAGCAGTGCAATTCTACTGTATCGAAGGGTAATGCAACCTTCCGTGGTTTTGTTCCCGTGGAGAAAGGCCCTGTCATGTGCCCTGTGCCATCTCTATCTTCCAGTGAAATGACAGAGAGAGAGCAGCCCGTGGGCACGGCATAGACGACAGCGCAATTCGAATTGGGAAAATCGTAGTAATAAAAGCCTCCAGCTGTTGCTGTCCCACTAAATTGACCCAAGTAGCCGTTTATACAATCCATGTTCGAATAGGCCCGAACATCGTAATTTATGACAATCTTCTGCTTGGGCGCGGCAGCACCGACAAGACTTTCGATGGTGAGGAGGATAGAGACGAAGAGGATGGGAGACGTGGGGCGCATTTTTGTGGTACGAAGTAGTCGAAGTTTTTTGTCGTGAATAATCGTCACTGAGGCCGGCTCAGTAAAGGTTGGCAATAAAGGATGAGGGTGTCGAAGACCTGGCTCGATGGGAGATAACTTGACCTAGGACCAGTATTTATATATTTCGGGGCCACCTCAGGATTCAAGCCTGTTGGTTTCCCAAATCGATATCACGCCTATTTGGTTAATCAAAGTGTATTGTTACAAAATAACCTCGCGCTGGGGAGGCAGGGGGGCTGCAGGGGGATGTCGATTTGGATCGTCGGATGGTCCGGAAGGGCTGGGGATGGTTGGGAATTGACTGGGAAGGGCTGGAAGCTTCGCGGAGCAAAGGGAAGCAATTTGACAGGAAAAATATATGAATTTGGAAGATGTCGATGAGCCCTGATGTGAGGTAGCACGGTACAGCCTGGTACTTAGCTGGTACAGCCGAATAATACAACCAGGAACCTTGCTTACCTACTGTGAAAGACTGCAAACCAACTGTGAAGTCCTCATTACTTCATTATACCTGAAGCGATCCAATTCTGCTCGCAAAATTTGAGCCCTCAGTATAACCTAGAGTACGACCTGAGGGGATCAGTCTCTGAACCTCCCTATACAGGACCAATAGGCTCTCACCAGTTGCCTTAGATTCGTCGTTCGTCGTTCGATGTTCATTGTTCTCTAGGCTTCTTCAGGGCTGGGGCGGACCTGACGTTTCAAATTGTGCGTCGGGGTTCAAGCTACGCGTCGGGATGGGTAGGAATGAGGGCACTACGATCATAGCAGCATGCACCCTTGTACACTCTTGTACATTTCCTTAGCTCTGGCCCCCTCCCAGGCTCAACTACTCAACCCTGCTGGAGTCACAAAGACTATGCATTCCAGGGTATTGCTGCAATATGCATGTAGTGAGAGACGGACCGAATTGCATATCCCGATAACGGGTCGAAAACTGGGGCGGGTCTCAATAGGCAGATTAGGTGTATGTTGGACAGGGTCATCGCGCTTTTTTGTACCAGAAGCAGTACTTGGGGATCTTGACATAAAGGCCATGTCAACAGGATTGTAAGAAAGTATGAATATAGACATACTAGTACCGGAGATGTAATTTCTCTACGTCTTTCTATCCACCACGACCAGCACTGCCTTTCCTGTCACCTGTAGATGGCGTTTCAAGTACGAGAATCGATGACTCCTTGACGAACTATAACAAATACTTTGTAAAAATCGAGAAAGAATGTATATTCAGTGTTGTGTCGGACGGGGCGATAGTAGTAAAGTACATAGGATATAAAGTGTACTATCTTTTCGAATTTGCAGCCTGAGTATTCGCCTGCGCTAGTCTGTCCTTCTGCGCGTCCGCAATGACCCGTCTTTGATTAAAATATTCAATCTATAGGACACATGAACCGTTTTCAGCTAGCACAGAAGAAGATATCAAATAATACCTTGACTCACCCAGCTTTTGGCGCAATTCTGCTCATAGGCTTTATCCTCCGACGCACATGCACCGTCTTTCTTCTCGTCTCCCGGTTTCAACACTCCAACGCGGTCGAGGCAAGCAAAATACTTGTCTCTCGCTTCCCAGCATTTTGAACGGTCTTCTCGTGTGGATGCACTAGTGTCCTTTTTTGAAGAAGTAAATGGCCACATAGTGTAGGAAGCAGGTATTGTTGGCAGAAAGAGTTCTGATGAACTTGGAGAAGGAGAAACTTTTGGCTGTGGGACCGGGCTCATCCGGGAGAAAATGCCGAGGCCGATACTTCCGCTCATAACTTTTTGGTATCCAAGTGTAATCCACTGCAACATCCAGAACTATTTCCATTATCGACGATATCTACGAACCTTTCGGTCGACCGGAGCATCTGCAAAACCTGGATTTTCAGCTAAGGGCTGAGAGCAGATCCCAGTACGGAAAGCACTGAAAGCAGTATGCTCTCAGTGCTTTCACTGCTTGGAAGTGCTCTCAACTGCTTCAATCGGACCCGGTCCCGCAGCCCCAAAAGTTTAGTTTCTCCTCCTCGTTCATCACTCTTTCTGCCAACAAAACCTGCTTCCTGCACTAGTGTCTATATCGTGCACTCTTCCCAGACTCTTCCATATCGTGACTACGACATTGCCTTCAAAAGCTAGTGCGACGCGTGTCCTCTTCATCACTTCTGATTCATTGGTGTTACACTTTGCTTGTATCCTTTCCTTTGGTTTCAAGATTCTGCTCCAAGCCGTTCCCTGGTATTAATGTCATGAGAACTAGCAATTGTTCAAAATCCAAGTCAGAAGACCCCATTCTCTCAAGCTCAAGCTTCTTATAAGTCGTACGACTCATAACAACGTCGTGGAATCGTTAACAATGGCAGCCCATGCTCTCCTCAACGCATTCAAAGCCAACAAACCTGCCTTCGGGACTTGGTTAACAACCGGAGGCTTTGTTCACGCGCGTTCGCTCGCCAGAGCTCTTATTGGCACTCCCCAACAACAGTCATGGATCATGCTCGATTGCGAGCATGGTTTACTCCCACTGAACCCTGCTGGAGCTACAGAGGTCATTGCTGCGATACACGGGGTGAGAGACGGACCGAGTGCGCTGGTACGTATCCCTGCGACAGGCCACGGAGTTGGGAATGGTTCTGAGGGTGTTAATTGGCAAATCAAATACGCGTTGGATGCTGGCGCACGAGGTGAGCTATAGGTTTAGTTTGCAATGTTATTGAACCAAGTAACATGCTTTAGGTGTGTTGGTCCCAATGGTGCGTTGTTTGACTATCGTGGATGGAACATACCGTAGAACTATGTGTATATACGATCCGCCCAGGTATCAACCCCAGCTCAAGCCCGCGAAGTCGTTATCTCCAGCCGTTTCCCGCCTGTAGGTCGACGAGGCTTCGGCAGTCCCTACACACAGGAAAATTGGGACATTCAGACTGCAGGAGAATATCTCAATGTAGCGAACGAAAGTGTCGTAGTGTTGGTTCAGATCGAAACCCGTGAAGGCGTACAGAATGTTCAAGCCATAGCAGAGGTCGATGGAATTGGTGGGTAGCTACATCATCTTTTTCATTGTCATGTCTTCCTCAGTTGACCTGACTGCAATCTCAATGAACGATATATCCGACAGATGGTCTGTTCATCGGACCATACGATCTATCTATATCCTTGGGATACCCTCCACCTTCCCCGGATCCTCATCCACAAGTGGAACAAGTTATCCAGGATATCTTGACAGTTGCTCACAAAGCTGGGAAGAAATGGTGTGTTTTTTTAAAAATGTATCTGGGCATGAGGATTCTTTGATTCCTTTTTCTGAAATCCACTCCGTTGCCAAACTTAGCGCAATGTTTTGTACCTCGGGAACTCAGGCCGCACGGCGTGCCGCAGAGGGATTCGATATGGTGTGTGATCAAATGCATCGATTGCCAAAACTAGTGGTAATTTCCTGTATCCAATACCGGATACTTTCGTCTTCAGATCAACGTCACTTCAGATGTTGGAGCGATGCAATCCGGGCTTGCTGCTGAATTCCAGGCAGCTGCATCTGCTTGATGGGTCGTACGAAGCGATACGATAACTCATCGATGTCTTGATATTTCCTGAACAAATCGTTCTCTTTGTATAGTACACTATATTTTGTGATCAACTTGTACATTTATATTTCTTTTCATGTTATGAATGAGCCAATATTCATTTCATGGCCAATTTCCGACTGAGGTCTGCGGAAACCTACCACCCGCGTTTCTCAAAGTCTGCCAATATGTCCCTCGTAGTTTCCTCTATGGTGTGATACACCAGCTCCGGGCCAAGTATCTTTGAAGCCTTGCTTGGATCGTAAACGATCTTGGGCACGAAATCTTTCCCTGCACCTGGCTTTCCTTTCGGCAAATCAGTGTGCGAAGGGATGGGAGACGGCGAGAGCGCGTTCGCTGTGTCAACTGCGGGTGTATGATTAGTTGTCATTTCGAGATCATTCTCGACAGCTGAAGAAAGTCGAAACAGGTAAACAGACGTACTGAAATCCTGATACACAAATTCTCCTTTACTTATCAATAACCTCTCGCCACCTGCCTCATTCTTCTGCAACGCCAATACATGTGCGAGAGCGATATCTCGGACGTCGACCCATCCACCTCCGACTGTAGTTATGACCTCCAATGTCTTGCCGCCCATATCCGGACGGACGACAGAGTTGTACCAGTCGCCGGCGGAGGTTCCTAGTGCGGAGGGTGAGGAGACGTCGTGGATGACTGGACCGAAGACCTGTGACGGAGGGCGTGAGTGGAGGTATATGGGACCAGAAAGGCAAAAAACAGGAAAGGAAAGATGGACGGAAACACGTACATATGGTGGATTCAAAACGACAAGGTCCCAAGATCGGTTTGTGTTGCTGGCTTCGTAAAATTCCCAAGCAGCTAGAACAAGAAGTTCATGAATATCGTATGGTGTAATTATCGCCCGAATATTCGTACTACGTACCTTTCTCAGCCAACGTCTTACTAGCCCTATACTTGGCTGCCTGACTCGCATTCTTCCCCTGCTTTTTTACTTCTTCTATCGCCTGCTCGTTCCAATCAAGCTCCGAGAAGACCTTTGGCTCAGGGAGGGTGGCAATGATGGCAGCGGTGGAAGAGGTCACGACGATACGCCGGATAGAGGATTTGTTGAGCGCACTCTTGAGGATGCTGCGTGTTCCGTTCACGGCAGGTCCGATAAGTTCTGTGAGAATATGGTGGGCAATATTTTAGTGATGTGCATCCAGAACAGCTACGATGATGATGTAGCCATACCCTGTGGATCATCAGCCTTGAAATGAAACGGCGACGCAGTATGCTCGATAGCGTCAACGCCTTTGACAGCTTCGTCGAAGGCCCCTTCCTAATATTTGAGAGTGATTTGAATAGATAAGCTGCACGAGCTGTTTCAAGTATCCTAAGCACCTTAGTAATATCCTCAACGACAACGATCTCGAACTTGTCCTTGTAATCAGCAAAGATTTTCTTCAAGGGCTCGCCTTTCTCTTCAGATCGGACGGTGCCTCGAACAGCGTATCCTTTTTCAAGCAACGTACGGACGACCCAAGCTGCGATGAATCCATTCGCACCAGTTACTAGTACTTTGCTTCCAGCAGGAACGATTCCGGGCATTTTTTGTATGATCTGCGCAGTTGAGGTTCTTGATGTTTTGAGGTGTAAAGTTTGGGTAGATGAGTAGAGAAATTTGGAGCCTTTGATTTATGTTCTGCGGAACGAGAAACAGGGCAACCGGCACCGACTTGATTCAAGGACTGGTTATAAGGTGGTATATTGATAAGCAGATAGTGAGAGAAACGAAGAAAGAAATCCGATCCCACTTCGGCGAGTCCGGCAGAGATACCCGATGGCTGTGACTGTATTTGGGGCCTTAAAAACTCGAACACCAGGATCTCGTGACTTGTCTCGACTCGTCCCCTTCCTTTCCTTTCCCAGCTCGATTGTACTGAGCCGGACTCAGTACTCACAAAAAACCCGTCGAAAATGCGCTCCGCAGTTATTGCGATCACTCTTCTTCTCCATCTTTCTTGCCATTTTCAATCCGTCGTTGGCTTTCCCATCAATCTCTGGTCTCCAAAAAATCCTGGATCAGCGCAGGACATGAACGTGTATGTGCCAGTGTATGCGCCCCCGCCTGCATTGTCCATGGAACACGAGTCGAAGAAGTTCAAAATCCAAATCTATTCGGATAAAAGTTGTAAAACGTACTCGGGAACCTTTGAGGGGGAGATCGAAAATGGGCAGGAAGAGAATATGGATACACCGAAGGGGAAGTGCCTCTGGTTTGTGTTACCCTTCCCTTCTGGGTGCAAACTCCACCTCGAAAGGAAGACGGGCCAGATCCAGCAATTTGGGAGGGAATATTCAGCAGGAACTATGCTGCGTGGATCTTTCGAACGTATTGGGATAGAATGTGATTAAAAGGTGAGTTTTCCCCTACACACTTTTTTTACGTATCCAAATCTTGATTTCTTTAGTATTCCTCTGACAAGAACAAGAATAAAACCAAACAGCCAGGGAGGTGAAAGAGAAGGAGTAATTTTCGAAGAGTCCTCAGGTTTATTTGTGAGAGGATGGGGATATTTGGATTGTACTTGTCCAGCTTTCTCTATTCAGGAAGTGAATTTTTGTCTGAGGCCCTCCTTACCAGTTGTAGATCTGAACCCACATGAGCCTTTATAACATTCTACTGCAGGTACGATGTTTAAGTTCCGCGCACAGTGGCAATGCGCTTTTCCCGAAGGGTTATCCCCGTCCAATTTTCTGTTTTGAAGATACCCGTCTTTCCGCTCAACATTTTCTATAAAGACTCTTGATTCCAAATCGGAATGTCGCTACACCCGCATCGATATCTCCATGTGACTCGGTAATCGATGAAATTGCTTGACATCTATGTAGTCCGCAAAATCAATGCGAAGAGTCGCTGCGACGCGTGGAGTCCATGACTGATCCACGAAGTCTTGCATGGAAGACGAAACTGGCCAAGGCAGGTTGGGTGAGGATAACAGCAGCATTAAAGTGGACTTCCTCGATGGATATGTCACTAGTCCCAACGGATTCGCAACATATGCAATGTCAGTGCCGTGCTTTTCATGAAATACATAGCACAAAGAATCATAACCGCATTCCTTGTGCAGGAACCAAGCCGAAACGACGCTAATAAGTCATCAATCATCAGCACCGACTCCCATCCCCAACTCCTTCCACTTCTCGAATTCATTCCTCCGCTGGTTAAGGTACTCGTCAGCCGAGGTTACCGCGTCATCACCAAGAGGGAACATGACCGGAAGCTCATCGTGGGTCAACACGACATCGAAGATGCGTTTTGCAACTTTTTGGACATCGTTGGGCTCATGGCCATACAAAGCACGAACTTGCTCGTGTAGTTCGCGCACGATGGTGTAGTCAGGAATCTATGAAGATCTTGATTAATCGTGAAAATGTAGCCAAAAGAAGTGCTGTAATGACTGACGGGGTTTTTGACGGTGTTTTCGACAGTGTTCAGGTTTGAGCCTAGTAATTCAGTCCGGGTGAAACCAAGGGATACACCCATGACTCTAATTTTGAACGGAGCAAGTTCACCAGCCCAGACTTTTGTGACACCTGAAATTGCCGTACGGTAAGCGTACAGTGTACTTGCTGGTGAAAACCTTGTACAGCACTCACTATCAAGGGCCGCCTTTGTCGCAGTATAGGGACCTGATCCTGGTGTTGTGATATATGGCATCATTGAGCTGATGTTAATAATGGTCCCCGAACGGCGGGCTCGAAAATGCGGCAAAAACACGTTTGAAACACTGAGGCTTCCGAAAAAGTTTGTGTTGAATATAGCGAGTGTTTGATCTGAGCTACAGCGAAATACTTTCCGTGAGTAGACCTCTTGCTTCCAAATTTGCATCACTTACGATACTTCTTCCAACGCTCCTACAAGAGAATATCCAGCATTGTTGATCAAGATGTCTACTTGACCGCTGAACATCCATATCATTGGTTTCCATTCAAATGAAATAGGAACCGATACGCACAACACTGTTAATGCCTTCTTCGCGAAGTCCTCCAACTGGGACATGGAAGCGGTCACATCTAGAGTTAATATGGCGATATTGGGAGCCCGGAGGTTTTCAATTGCAGAAATTTTGCGAGCAGTGGCTATGACGCGGAGTCCCTGAGAAGCTGCTTCGAGGACAAGAGCGCGACCAAGGCCTGTGGAGCAGCCTGTGATGAGGACAACAGGAGAGTTCGAGTAGACCTCATCAACGGACGAATCAGTAGCCATAATTTCCTCCAAGCAAGGACGGGCTTATTTGTCGGAGAGGATATTTTCGCGGAAGAGAATTCAGTATCGAGCCTTTTAACCTTTGTCTTTGGTAGTCTTTAGTCCGGCATGTATTTTTCTGTTTGATACTTGAATTCATTGGGAGGTGAAACACGATAATAGAACATTTACGGTGCCCGACTGGGCTCAGGCTGGATTTGAATGAAACGATCAAAAATTATTGAATGGTTATGTTATTTTGTGACCGAGTGACTGATTTGACGCCATGTATCATAATATCTCCGAGATATCGGCCCGGCAGGAATTCTCGGCACAGTAGCAGCTCCCGCCTCTCTCTCTTACCCAACAGTGAAATCAGAGAATTACTTCATTGAGCACTACGTGAGGATCATGTGAGGAGATGTGGGACTTAGGAGTGATTGTGAACATCCAGTCTGCATTGTGTAGAGGTGTAACAGCAAGTTTATACTGTTTTCTGGCAATTGTGAAGTTGAGACACTGTCAGCCTCAAGTTATCATTATATCTCTAATATTATAGGTAGATAACTTAGAATAACTGCACAATATGAACCTTATATTCTATAGTCAACTATCTGAGAATTATACGAACTTTTGGACGTCCCAAAATCAGTCAGTTTTTGGTAAAAATCTACACATAATGTACGAATTTTGGAGGCGCCAAAACACCTTCTTCCCCACATTGTTATTGTCTTTTTCTCTACCTTGCAGATACTACACGTATAGTTCCTAGTAGTTAGTCTGGCGCTCCGCACCAATACGCCAATCTGTAGATATAAATACTGCCTGTATGATACTGTAGTCCCTCAGTTTAATTATCAACTTAGATTATCCTCTTAACATCCTTGACTTGAGTCTCTCTCTGTGCTCTCGTCACTCTCTAGTCTTCAGGCTTGTTGCCTCGAAGTACTTCTTACTCTGACCTTAGGACTTATAAGTTCTTTGGTTTGCTCCTCATTGTCGGCGATACCGCTGCTCCAACTTGGCTGCTTCTGGCTTTTGTCAAGCCTATGCCTCAGGTCCCCAGTCCGCCGCTTGGTATTCCAAAGATCTGCCTTTATTGTAATCTCTTCTTTATTGTTCTTTCTTGCTACACATGTTAAGATCATGTACACCGTGCAACCGTGCCAGAGGTCACAGGTGTCTAAAAGCAGAAGTTGAGTGGGACAGTAGTGAAGTTATTGACAACACTGCCGTTACGCCATTAGTCCCCGGAGATCAGAAGTAGTGAGGAGAAAGAGACTAGGAGCAGCCAGGTCGGAGCGGCAGTATCGCCAGTGACGAGGAGCAAACCAGAGAATGTATAAGTTCTAAGGCTATAGAGAGTGCTTCGAGGTAGTGAGCCTGAAGACTTAAGAGATGGCCTGAGTTAAAAAAGGGAATCTAAGTTGGTCTAAGTTGATAATTAAACTGAGGAACTACAGTAGCGTACTGTCAAGTCCATGCCTCGGTGCCCCATTCCGCTGCTCGGTATTCCAAAGATCTAGCGTTTATTGTAATCTTGTCAAGCCCATGCCTCGGGCCTCCATTCCGCCGCTCGGTATTCCGAAGATTTACCTTTTATTATAATCTCTCCTTATTGTTCTTTCTCGCTACACATACCCTTACGTTCTAGTCTCTCCTTATTGTCTTTTACCTTACCCTGCAGGTACTACACGTATAGCTCCTAGTAGTTAGTCTGGTGCTCCGCACCGATGCGCTGTTCTGTAGATATAAATACTGCCTGTACGCTACGGTAGTTCCTCAGTTTAATTATTGACTTAGATTGACTTAGATTTCCTCCTTAACTTTGTGCTCCTCTAAGTCTTCAGGCTCAACGCCTTAAAGTACTCTCTCTACAGCCTTTCGACTTATAAGTTCTTTGGCCCGCTCCTCGTCACCGGCGATACCGCCGCTCCGACTAAGCTGCTACTCAGCTCCTCCCCTCTATACTCTTGATCTCTGGGGACTAACAGTGTAATGGCAGTGTTGTTAATAACTTCACTACTGTCCCACTCGTCTTCCGCACTTAGACACTCTGTGACCCCTGGCACGGTTACACAGTGTACATGATCTTAACAAATCTCCTTCTTATTGTTCTTTCTCGCTACACATACCCTTTCATCCTAGTCTCTCTTTATTGTCTTTTACTTTACCCTGCAGGACTACACATATAGCTCCTAGTAGTTAGTCTGGTGTTCCGCACCATTGCGCCGATCTGTAGATATAAATACTGCCTGTACGTGTTCAGATCATGTACACCGTGTAACCATGCCAGAGGTCACAGGGTGTCTAAGTGTGGGGGTCGAGTGGACAGTAGTGAAGTTATTAACAACACCGCCATTATGCCGTTAGTCCCCGGAGATCAAGAGTATAGGAGAGAAGGACCAGTAGCAGCCAAGTCAGAGCGGCGGTGATGAGGAGCAAACCAAAGAACGTATAAGTCCTAAGGTTATAGTAGAGAGTACTTCAAGGCGAAGAGCCTGAAGACTTAGAGAAGAGCTAAGTTGATAATTAAACTGAGGGACTACAGTAGCGTACAGGCAGTATTTATATCTATGGAACGGCGCATCGGTGCGGAGTGCCAGACTAACTACTAGGAGCTATACGTGTAGTACCTGCAGGGTAAGGTAAAAGACAATAAGGAGAGACTAGAACGTAAGGGTATGTGTAGCGAGAAAGAACAATAAGGAGAGATTACAATAAAAGGTAGATCTTTGGAATACCGAGTGGCAGAATGGAGGCCCGAGGCATGGGCTTGACAAGATTACAATAAACGCTAGATCTTTGGAATACCGAGCAGCGGAATGGGGCACCGAGGCATGGACTTGACAGTACGCTACTGTAGTTCCTCAGTTTAATTATCAACTTAGACCAACTTAGATTCCCTTTTTTAACTCAGGCCACGTCTTAAGTCTTCAGGCTCACTACCTCGAAGCACTCTCTATAGCCTTAGAACTTATACATTCTCTGGTTTGCTCCTCGTCACTGGCGATACTGCCGCTCCGACCTGGCTGCTCCTAGTCTCTTTCTCCTCACTACTTCTGATCTCCGGGGACTAACGGCGTAACGGCAATGTTGTCAATAACTTCACTACTGTCCCACTCAACTTCTGCTTTTAGACACTTGTGACCTCTGGCACGGTTACACGGTGTACATGATCTTAACAGCTTTCTCCTTCTCTACTCTCAATCTCTGGGGACTAGCAGCGTAACAGCGGTGTTGTTCATAACTTCACTACTGTCCCATTTGACCCTCCACCCTTAGACACCTTGTGGCTTCTGGCATGGCTTCATGGTGTACATGATCTTAACAGCTATCTACTTCTACAATTTCAACAAATTACAGTAACAATGAGCTTTGTGCATGTTCTTGTCTGGAATCATATCCAGTACTAAGTAGCAGATAGAAATACCTGTGAATTTGCTTTTATATTTTCTTTCAACACTTTGATTTATTCTGGATATTTTTGATTGTTAAATGTTAACTACAATATTTCAGTAAATATGAGAAGGAAGGAATAGCATCAATAGTCTCACCTCAGTTGAATGAAAGAACAACTGAGGAAATTGAAAAATTTAGGTGATAAGTATATAAGGTGATTGAAAAGTATAGGAGTTGAGGAACATGGTGGCCAGAAAACAAAGGAAGATCACACAGAACAAAGCTGAGTGTATGGAGTATTAGTCCAACAGTAATCTCAGTGTAGTTGGTCTACACTCTGGCCTCTAATTTACCTTCCAGCCACCTGCAGAACATCCTTGACCTAGTCCACAGGTCCTTCCTATTTTAATCTTGTGTCAGGTCTATATCATACAGTGATTTTTAAATGTATACCGTGAAAGCAGTACCCCAAAGAGAGGCAGCAATTGTGCCGGAGGCATTGCCGGGCCGATATCTCGGAGATATCCTGATACGTGGCATCAAATCAGTCACCCGGTCACAAAATAACATAATCATTCAATAATTTTGATGGGTTTTATTCAAATCCAGCCTGAGCCCAGTCGGGCACCGTAACATTCAATAGACGAGAAACTCACACAAAGAATGCAATAAGTGAGATGGATGCAGGCTATGTAGCGGGATCGATAGTCAATAAGTGAGTTTGCAAAGAAAATGCGTTGTTTACGCGCTTGTATAGAATTGTTTGCGCTAGTCCCTATGGAGAAATCCCGGAGAAAATTAAATCCTAAAGCCTCGAACTCGACGGCCATTGAGAGATGGAAAATCATTCTTAATATTTCGTCTCGTTAGGTGGTCATTTCAGCCCGGCTAGTAGGGTTGACGTCTACTTTTTTCGTCGTTAACGTTGGCGAAAGGCCAATCTCAATATATCATTCTCCCGCAAGCAGCATCATGCGAAGAAACGGTCAGTGAGCTATCGGGTGTTTTACAAATTCGAAAAAGCATTAATTATCCCAGTAGGCCTCTAACCGGTATCAAATACATACATAGCACAAGAAAAAGGGGGGGAAACCAGGTCAAGCAACTATGACGATAGAATGAATTGCAGTGATTCATAAAACAAAGCCTGAGCGTTGTCAACGGCAGCGCATTTTACATAGTGCAAGATTATTCAAACGTCCTTATCGGCATCAACTCCCATCCCCAACTCCTTCCACTTCTCGAATTCACTCCTCCGCTGATTAAGATACTCGTCAGCCGAAGTTACCGCGTCATTACCAAGAGGGAACATAACGGGAAGCTCATCGTGGGTCAAAACGACATCGAAGATGCGCTTTGCAACTTTTTGAACGTCGTTAGGCTCATGGCCATGCAAAGCACGAACTTGTTCATGAAACGCGCGCACGTTAACATAGTCAGAAATCTATGAAAATCTCAATCTCGAGTATATAGCAAAAAAATGATGACTGACAGGGTTTTTGACGGTATTTTCAACAGTGCTCAAGTTTGATCCTAGTAATTCAGTACGAGTAAACCCAAGGGATACACCCATGACTTTGATTTTCAACGGAGCTAGTTCATGAGCCCATACTTGTGTAATACCTGAATTCACCACACAGTTGAGTAAGTGCAGGCATGAAACCCGCTGCACAACACTCACTATCGAGAGCCGCCTTTGTTGCGGTATAAGAACCTGATCCTGGTGTTGAAACATATGGCATCATCGAGCTGATGTTAATGATGGTCCCCGAACGGCGGGATCGAAAATGCGGCAAAAATACGTTTGAAACATTGAGGCTTCCAAAAAAGTTTGTTTTGAATATAGCGAGTGTTTGATCTGACCTACAGCGAGATACTTTACATGAGTAGAACAACTTGTATCTCACTCGCAACACTCACGACACTTCTTCTAATGCTCCCGCGAGGGGATATCCAGCATTGTTTATCAGGATATCCACTTGACCGCTGAACACAGTATATCATTAGTTGCTTTTCATATGGAATAGGACCCGATACGCACAACACTTTTAATGCTTTGTTCGCAATGTCCTCCAGTTGAGACATGGAAGCGGTCACATCTAGAGTTAATATGGCGATATTGGGAGCCCGGAGTTTTTCAATCGCAGAAATTTTGCGAGCAGTGGCTATGACGCGGAGTCCCTGAGAAGCTGCTTCGAGGACAAGAGCGCGACCAAGGCCTGTAGAGCAGCCTGTGATAAGGACAACAGGGGAGTTCGAGTAGACCTCATCGACAGATGAATCAGTGGCCATAGTGTTTATCAAGAAAGGGCGGGTTCAATTGTCGGAGAGGATATTTTTCTGTTTAATAGCTGGGATTGGTTGGCAGGCAAAATACCATACCATAGGACATTTATCAATCTAGAGAGGAGGAGAATCTGGAGAAAGAATCTACACGAGGAATGCGACAGCTGAAATGGATATCTTGATTAACGGAGTCCCTTACTTCTTCATCGATAACTTGAATAAGATACAGAAGAGCACGGAGGTCGTGTATTTTCCGACATATGGCTCCCACACTGACCAACATTGTGCAAACATCGCTTGAGATTAAATGATGGCCCATGTGGAGAAACATTCCCAAAATCTCTTCAAACCCGTTGATAGCTTGGTCTCGTCCCTCAAGCACACCGGAAAAGCAGCAAGTGATATGGAAGCAGCCCAAATCTACCTGAGGTTAAGCCCTCGTGGACCAAAATTTTGACGATGATGAGATGATAGCCTCCCAGGTTAATCTGACGGTGACCGTAGTACCGAGCTGAAAAACTTAACATGCCATTTCTCTTCCTCATCATTCTCATAGCAACTTTTCGGTTCGAGGATGAATCTAGCCCCTGTACCCCTGTACAGCTCAGCGCTCTGTATATGCATGCAATGGGGATTGGACCATAGCGATGTTAAATCATCATAGTCACAATCTTAGCATAGCAGGTGAAATGGAACATCAGAAGTCTGAAAAATTGCATGTAAAGCTCACCGAACTCTTCCGCCAACGTTTTTGCTACCCTCAAGACCCCTCTTGAGACCAAATACACCGGAAAGAGAAAAAAATCCGCTCGACGTTACCAAAATTCAGTGCAACTGAATTGTCACGATTCTGTTGAGCGTAATTTTTTCTCTTCCCGGCGTGAAAGTGGGAGTCATTACTGAGAAGCGCTATCGCGATTCTCTTTCAGTTCTCTCACATAGCTAGCCGTCTTGTAGTTCGTCGAATAATTTTGAGGTGCTATCGCTCCTGTCACGTGTGAGAGTTACGTGCCGTGGCGTTGTCACAACACACTTGCTTTGACCCCGACTATTAGATTTGCACCCGAAGTCGTCCATAATACACCATAATCTGCCGATACTCTCAAATGGTCAACTACACTGTCGGGCAACTAGCCTACCTCAAAATTTTCTTCCATGCTGCCAAACACCCTCATCTGCAAGTAAACGGCGTACTCCTAGGGAAGAAAGTTTCTGGGACAGTGGAAATTGTCGACGCTGTGCCGCTATTACACCACTGGACAAGTCTTAGTCCGATGATGGAAATTGGCTTGGATCTTGTGAGTATGATCTCCCTTGTGTACATAAATCATAACTTTCCGCAATCCACATTCAAAGAAATATCTGGTATTCACGCGTTCAGGCAGGGAAACACGCTGAAAGCCTGGAATTGCAACTGGTGGGATATTATCAAGCATCTGAGAGGCTGGATGATACTGCGCTGGCTCCGGTCGGAGAGAAGGTTGCAAGTAAAGTAAAGGAGGGCTTCGCGGATGCTGTCGCTTTCGTGGTACGTTTTTACTTCGCCATGAGCATAACCAAGCAATGTGACTGATGCTTGTTCGTTAATTTAGATCGACGGCGAGAAAATAGGCTCAGACGATGTTGCTTTAATTGTGCGCCTCTTAGCAGGACTCCAGTGGAATACCTGATCTTATATTTCCGAGTAGCCTTTTATCGCTCAATCGCCCTCATCATCATCATGGTGGCCTTACGCAGAACCAGGATCGCCAGCGCCTTTCACTCCAGGTTCTTTGTTTTCGTTATCATCGCCCGACATTCCCGCTCGCGCTGTCGCCTTGGTTCGAGATCAACAACTCCAACGCAAGTTCGGTGATTTCGACGACCATCTTGAGAATGTAACGATCGGTGAGTCGTTGATGGACTTTCCTAAAAGACTGTAACTTTTCATCCTGATTTGCTTTTTTCCTAGATTGGTTGCGCAACAGTGCAGCCATGCCGTCTGATATTCAGCAATGATATACCTATATTGGACCACATCGAAGTATTTTGGAACGTGTATCACAATTATATTTACACCTTCTCATAAAGGTCATTTCGTATTGACACCGGAACATTTCTCTGGAAAATAAACGATATTCACAAACATATATATAGCTGGAGACAGTCATTGGGACGTATGTACCGAGTTAGAATCGTGGCAATTCCGGAATAACAATTCAGAGGCGAAAATCAATAATGTAAGTAATAAGTAAACGGAAAGCGTTTCGAAGAGTAAACAAAAACATGCAAGCTGAGCAAGGATCTAGGCAAATAGCAACTCCACGAAGTGTAAAAAGAATTTCTAACAATTTTCGAGTCGTTGGAGCGAAGTAATTTAAGATGGCTTAAAACGGAGACCTAACTTGAATATTGGCGATTCAGAGCAGACATTGATGGTTGACTCGGTGTACTCCTCAAGCTCTCTATGCGCGCAGCAGCTGCCAATACGCTTCCCCCTGGTAATGATTCCTCTATTGACTCTGAATCATTTCCGTCATCAGAAGCAGGATCCAAGCTTAGCTCATCTCCAAACTTCAAAGGACCTATCCTTCCCCGTCCATTAACACCACGGTTGGTCAACTCGCTCAGCTCCAAAGTCCGCATAAGCGTGTTCCCTCTTCTGCCTAGGGTTGATGGCAGTCCTCCAATACTGTTGTCAACCCGCTTTTTCGGAATTGCACTAGGGGACAGCGTAACGTAGGATCGACGGTGGGAAAGATTTGGTGAGGCTGGTGTGGGAGATCGAAGAGATAGACCGGAAGAATTGAGGCGAGAGAATACTGGCGAGGCAGGTGATAGCGGCATTTGTGACGGGGCTGGAGATGCACGATCGGATGATCGTAGAGCAAAATTCGTTGGTAAGGGCGGAGGAGGCTCTCTGGATATACTAGCCTGGTTGGAAAGATTCGCCAATGATGCGCGTCTGCTCAGGGGTAAGGAACTTCCCGGAATGCGGGGAGATTGCGATGGCTGTGGGGCAGGCAACAAGGAAGGTTGCTGTGATGAATAAATCTGGTTTAGCTGAGCGTGAGATATTCGACGCTTCAGTGGAGAGTGTGGTACAGGTGGTGGGGGTGGACGAGGAGAAGAAATATTGCGTGGAACAGGAGAAGGAGATTGGGGAACCACTGCAAGGGGGGACGGTCTCTTCTTCTTGGCCGATCCAGCAGCAGGTAGGATCGAAGGCTTCATCGGCGGTCGGGTCAAGACACTAGTACTTGGTCTTCTCAGGGCCCCTCGAATTCCACCACCAAATTTCGCTCGAGCTTCCTCGTAAGAGGGTAAATCCATCCTAGATCCGAAGGTTGGTGTCCCACACCTCGAGCTGGCCCTGCCCATTTGTCTAACATCGAGTAGCGCCTCATCATGAGGATCGACTGCACTTCCACCCATGTAATTCGAGTTAGGAATGTCAAAGAACGCCGAACCGCTTCCAGCTCTTGCTCGTCGTTGAATTGGAATCTCAATAGGAATGGCAACGATGTGTCCGAAAAGTGAGCCAGGTGCTTTGGTGACTTTGGTGACCTTCCATCCTGCAGAGTGTGCGAGGGACACGATTTCTCTGAGAGTTCGTTCCTGACCATTAAACATACATTGCATCTATGTGTCACAGCTTTAAGCATGATTCGCGACCGATAAGGACATACACTCACCGTCATATCCATCCAATATCCATTTGCGCTTGCTTTACCAAGGTTGGGAAGTAGAGGAGCCGGAGCCAACATAGTTTCAGCTCCTTGAATTTCTGTCAGCCCCGTCTCGTCTTCGTCTTGGGCCGACCCGAAGTTGTCCGCACACGCAAGCGGGAGAACAAAATCCGCAATGAGAAGCTTAGTATCAGGCATAGCAGCCTCTCGCAACCGAAGAAGAATTCGTTGTGCGAACGCATCAGGCCAGTCATGGAGAACAACACGCAGAAGGAACACAGCGGCATTCTTAACGGGTTGAGGCAGGAAAAAGTCATGCACTGTGAACATACGCATCAGATAGAATGTCAATGTTACCATCCAAATATGGACGATAGGTGCCTTACCTTGGAACCGAGCAACTCCAGAATCCACTAATTCCGGACATTTATCTTTCCATGCCTTCTCACCCATGTCAACTACCACTTCACGATCTTGAATGATGAATTTTAGGCCAGGTACATCTTCGTCTGATGAAATATCTCTTCCATCGCTGTATGCATGCGCTAAGAGCATGCTGGTGGAGCCTATGCCTCCTCCGACATCTACGATGACACTGCCCTTTGGTAAAGATTGCCAGTCAAAACCTGAAAGGATCCGATGCGTTAGTCGAATTTCATTCACAGAGAGATAAGAAATAAGTTGCACCGTTTAGAACAGCTCCTGGAACCTCCCATGATGCCGTACCAGTCATGGCCTTGCCGAATCTCTCCAATCTAAAGCGATTTGGATTCGCGAGAGGATCGCGAGGTTTGTTGGTGGGGCTACCCTTGCCACTATACATGTCGGCAGCCTTCCCAATGCTCGAGGTTCCTCGTTTGTGGTTTATGCTCCCGTTTCCGGGAATCACCACTCCAGGAATGAGATCTACGCCTCGGCCGGGCCCGTTGACTTGTCTTCCATCGATGCCCTCACCCTCGAGCCAGCCAAAGAACCCAACACCTTCGCAACCAAACGCGTGGTTGAAAGGTGCCCTTGTCGGCTCTCGTCCATTCTTGTGTTTTTGCGGAGATAGAAAGTATGTTTCTGTGAGAAATCCAGCGGATTTGAACAATTCGTCCGTGCTAGAAAAAGAGATCAGTACATTCTACGACTAAAGGTAAGTTCTCATGGAACGTACCACATCCCAAAGAAAGCTGAAACACCGTTGGTATCGCTGTACTTAGTTTCCGGACTATACGGGTGGCAAATGAGCCATGCCCTCGTCTCAAGAAGACTGAGAACTTACTTTCGCATCAGTTTTTCAACTGGTTTTCTTGTGTCGAGAATCGAGGAGAGTCGGTTGTTGGCAAAAACATTCGGACTAACTTCGCGGAGAATATGGTGGGTCGCCAGTAAGCGAAGGATATGGGCTTTGGGGATTCATATGAGCGTCGTACAATAAAAAGGAAAGAGAAAATCACGCGTAACTACGCCATCAGGAACAAGAACTCAAAACGTACCGAGTTTGTTTTTGTCGACACCATTCTTCTCAGCGATCAGTTTTACGTGTAAGCCATCCGGACCTGCTTCGCGAAGAATTTCAACCGTATGTGAGGCTTCAAGTAACCTCAAACACGAAGGCAAATGAAACTAAGTATCGGAGAAGTATCAGTATTGGCAGAACCGATGACAGTGAAAACACAAGACGGGAAGAAAATTCAAATGAAAACGATCTAGGCAAGAGAGAATGGGATCAAGATACGAGAAATAGACGCGTACACCCATGCCAGCATCACAAAGCGTTAGGAACGGTATCTGCACCGTTGCGCTCATCTGTCCTGCCGCAGCCACTATTCTATTGACCGCTGATATTACCACAGGATGAGAGGTGAGGTTTTCTGAGGGCGAATTAGGATCAAATGGAAGGTCAAGAGAAGGGAAGTCGAGAGTGCTGAGCGGCGTGGTCGAACGATCTTGGGACGATGGTTGGCTCTGGAAATAGCTTGAAATTAAAGGAGAAGGCGGAGGTGAAGCATATGCGTGTCCTTGCGCGGAATTTGAGGATTTATGCGTCGGTGAACGGGCTGTAGACGCTGTCGAAGGCGTTCCAGGTGTCGAAGTCCTCGAATTATGCGAAGAGTTTCCAGCTTCAGCGTATATTCTCTCCACGTCGTCGAGAGCATCTCCGATGAGAGCGTGTAGAGCTCTGAGGACAGCAAAAGTCATTGCTGAGGACAGAAGATAAGTTGATAGAATGGAAGATGGTGGTTGTAGAACGAATTAGGACCGAGTCGAATATCTGCAGGGATTGGGTTGAGGACTTGATCGTAAGTGTTCCCTTTATAGACATTCAAGTCTGCCTAAATTGGGACTCTTAGATGCCTGATTCGATGCTTCGAACTTGTCAACCTTCAAGCTTGTCAATCGCGGTCTGACCGCCAAATTTTCACAATCTCTCTTTTCATTCGGCAGGATCTCCGACGTAAAAAGAGCCACACAGCTACAAGAGATTGGCAACAAACCATTGGCGCTTACAGTTGTACGAATTAACCGATTTAGTATTATTAATAACAGCTTTGACCGACCTTACTTCCGGCTCCGTGGACCTTCGACTCCGACCTACATGCCACAGGATGAGCCCATAGAGGTCATCAACGTCAAAAATTGAAACGTACAACAGTATAAAATTGAGGATTTTCCATCGTTACGATTACAGTAATGTCAGTACCTAGGCTTGTGAAGTAAATGGCGGTACATATTTTCCACTTCCTTTTACGAAAATATCCTACAGAATGAGGCTATGAGCTGAGGGCATTGAGCCGGTAGCAAGCGGCGAACCTTTATGATTCCTGCTCCTATCTGATGCAACGCCTCCCGACTTTCCCAAAGAGGATACAGGACCACCGAGAAGGCAGATATAAACGTCCATATCATTCCTATAATGACCCAAGCCGACAATCCTCCTACGCCATATATTGTCTGCGCAAAGAACAGTGGTAGAGGGATGAGTATGATCAGAACCAGGAGCTATATCAACGATTAGGAGGGCAAATCACTAAGAATCGTGAAAGGCTGTCTGCGCACCAAGCCCAGAGAAGACCAAGCAGCAAACCTGAAGGCTGACTTAAGCTTAACAGGATCCAGTTCTTCTTGTTCCTCCGTCGCAATCGTCGAGTCAATTACAGATGGTGACGCCGCCTCCTCCCTTTCTCTAATTTCTTCTTTCCTCTCGAAATCTTCAGCCTCGGTTTTACCTTCTTGTTTCATTTCCTCCGACTTAACAGGATTGGGATTGGTTGCCGAAGGATTGTTGATGGCTCTAGTGATGTCGAAATCAAAGTCATCGGGCCACTAAGGAAGGATAAGAGATCCCAGTCTAGACCAAGACAGATTGGTTTCACTCACGATCAACGAAGTAACCGTAGCAATCATTCCACCAACACCGATCGACGCCAAATTACCAGCGAGCATAGGAAAATTTTCTGTCAACAAATAAGCGATCAGTATACGCAGTTACGCCGAGGAGGACAACAGCCAAAAGCGAGACCAGGGACATGTCGACAGAAATATCAAAACGCCGTAGATACGACAGTAGACGTTCACCTCCTGTAGTCTTGAAACAAAAACAGAGTGAGCACAGCCCCTTCGTGGAAGATTGAGGAAACAGTAAACGTACTGTGACATTGATGACGCCTGCATAGAGCGTACTCGTCGTTACCAACCACGCCAGTAAACCAGCGCAAAAACCAGTAATTGAGCCGATGATACATCCCCACTTGTTCGCTTTACTCCATGTGATACAAAGTGCAATGGGAACGACCCCGGAGCCTAGAATTACACCCATGAATGTCTGTGAGAGGACGAAGGAGGACAATCTAATGAGTACATAGTCATGGTACAAGAATAAGGAAAAGTGATGGAGACTACAATCAACGGCGTTTTGGAAAGAAGAGTCACCGTTGGAGACCTAAAGACTTACGTATAACCAGCCCATCGATACGCCAATATAGAAGAAGATTAGGCCTGCAAGCGCCATGACAAGACCATAAAGGCCAACCTGTTCATATTAAGAGAGGGAAAGCGGATAGAAATTCACCACTACCAACCATGTAATGACCCACTTGCAGAAGTTGACTGTCCGTGGCATTAGGCTTGATATATTTCTGGAAAACGACAAGCACAGTCAACGCGCGCCTAGCTGCCTTCTGCGGTACCGCATAATCCGTACCTTGAACACATCATATGTTAACAAGCTGCTGACAGCAATTAATTCTGCTGAAGTGGCACTCGTCACAGCAAGGAACAAGAGCACCAGGAGAGCCGCGGCCCCGGCTTGACCCATGAGCGCGGCTGCAGCTGCAGCGGCGGGAAGCCCCGCAGACACATCTGCCGCGGAGAGCGGTCTCATATCCGGGTCTCCTCGCAATGCGACCGCTGACAATCCGAGGGTGGTGGCGAATGTGAACGGGATGGCAAACCTGGAACGACACATGTAGAGATAATGTCAGTCCGTTCATGATATGGTAACGGGGAATGTACCAAGCTAATCCCCCTAGAAGATACGCTTTGACTGTGGTTTCAGGCCGGCTTGCAATCGCTCTTTGCCAGTAGGCCTGGTCTTGAAAAACAGTGGCAAAGTTTCCGATGATGTTAATGACACCGAATATGAGCCCGTCCTTAGATCTCATGGTGAGATAGGACCCGTGCGCATTTCCGGGGACGGGGGAAGCACCGGCTGCTGCTGTGAGTAGTTCATGCATACGCCTTGTGCTACCAATTTTGGGACTTGTGGTATAGACCGTGAAGACGAAGGTCTGTGAAAACCAATTTTAAATCAGTGATTCAGGAACGACTATACGTATTGAGGATTGCCACGAACGAGGATGATTGCGAACAGAACTGTCGTATGAGTACTTGAGACAAGTCAGATTCGCCTACTGATTGCACTTTCAGGAAAAGACGCACTAGTCGCATAACAACGTAGACCGCATTCCACCG
The DNA here is from genome assembly GCA_028011325.1 of Lentinula lateritia. Taxonomy (NCBI): domain Eukaryota; kingdom Fungi; phylum Basidiomycota; class Agaricomycetes; order Agaricales; family Omphalotaceae; genus Lentinula; species Lentinula lateritia. The sequence continues at coordinate 135,681 of JANVFT010000090.1, forward strand.
ACAATCACATAGATCACTACTCCAAGAGGAATGAGGAAACATGCCTTTGGTAAACTCAGTCTCTTACGGCTAAAGTATTATACTTTCATACAGTTACTTACGGCGAGGGTATCCATCCCAGTAAGGTCAGTAACAGTTGCGCTTCCTCCGAGAATTAGCATCGAGCTGACTATGATGTTGGTAGCCAGACTATTGATAGATGGGGTTCATGAACTTTCTGTAGTTCAGAGTTCAAGAATTACTGACCCGAAGAACATGAAGATCAAATGAGCTGTCTTTCCCCATCTGGTGCCGACGATTTCAAGCCATGTGTGCGCATATGGAGCGTTCAACTTGAGCTTTGCCGCAAGCTAGGCGAAAAGTAGGACATGAGAGGAATCTGAAGCCTTTTCCATAAATGACCCAGTACATACCATTGCGAATAGAAGTACTTGAATAGTGGCGCCTGCTCCATACCACCAAGGACCACTAATTCCTATACAGAAGACAAACGGTGGGTTGAGATAGCTTGTAACTATTGGGAAGAAGATTTCTTGCCATATTTATAGGCAACGGCACTGCTTTGAAGCTGGATACATGTTTTAACACGTTTTTGTGTTCGGAATGATGCTCACCAAAGTTGCTGCCCAAGTCCACTACGAGCTTGAATTAATGGTGAGAAGTGATCAGAGTAGAATCGACTTACCGCAGAAACTATACCCGAAGCAATCAATCCAGGTTTGACACTCCTAGAAGCGCTACTAAACTCCTCCGAACTCTTCGGCGAAAACGCCGTATATCGTGCTTGTATCATTGTCAGAAGCAACATGAAAGCACTAAAAAAAAGGCCTATCCCTGTGCGCATCCTCCTCATTAATAACGCACAGCTCGAGAAGGAGTCGAAGGTTAGCATACCGACAACTGTATCGACGCATTATCAAGTTAGTCTCTCGTGATTTCAGAAGAGTTCTGGATACTCGCCAACACCATAACCTGCACCTTGAGGTAACACATTACCGGGAGAAGACATTCTGTAAGAGGGCCAAAATGCTCAGCGTCGTGCTTAAATAGTAAGAGCTTCGTGAGGTGTGATAAGAAGGAGGATCCAAGTACGTCTTATCTCGAGTTGGAGCTTTGCTAACTTATTGTACGGAAAGATAAGGAAATGAATTCAAGTTGATTCAGAAGGTCAAAGTTTCCCAGAGCCCGATTTTGAAGATAAGGACGAGACATGTCGATATTTGACGCGAAAACTGGCATTCTATTTCGTGAAGTAGGAAAGGTTCGTTGGCTGAAGCACATTACTCGCTCATGAAATGTTATAGAAATTGCAGGGTGAGAAGAAACAAATTAGACGCTGGTAGTTGCCGCCAACGCTCAACCATGACCGACAGCGCAGACCGTTCACTACCTTCATGGGCATCTCCAGAAATTTCAGAAACCAATGAAGAGGCATTGAAGGCCCTTCAAACATACAAGAAGAAGGATGCGGATAAAGGTCTATACGATGTATCACCCTGGAGTGCTATTCCTAACCTTCGACTCAGTTATCGTTCGTTTCAAAGCGGTCGGAAATGCCCCAATAATGAAACAAAACTTTTTCAAAATTACAGCTTCGAACCGATTCCAAGCTGTGATCCAGTTTTTACGAAAGGAATTAGGATACAAGGGCTCGGAACCTCTAGTATGTTGGTGGTCTATTCGCTTCCGACAAGCACTCGAGCACTCAATATCAATGTTTATGCGCAGCACACATATATCAATCTCGCATTCTCGCCTGCACCAGACGATACTGTTGCGAATTTGTTCAAAGTGTGTACAGTTAGATTTTTGGAAAGTGTCTACATTGACTTCATCGCTCGCCATCTAGTCTTTTCAGACGGATAATCATCTCATTGTGAATTATAGGTACGGTCGTGCACCTGCTCACAATCTTTTCTAATTTCCAACAGTACAACAGCCGCCTGGGGTTAATCATTCTGTTTATCTCCCTGCTCTTGACAGACATGTACTGTACTGTATCATTCGATAATAAATTCACGATCTGCTCTTGGTCAAATTTCGAAAACCGTACGACCTTCCGTTATGCTTTTTTCATTTCAAGCTACCAAGCCGACAAAACCCTCCCGTATCACTACCGTGAAGACCGCATCATTATCATTCACATACTTTGGGGAATACAAGAGAACCCGGAGGATGTCAGCAACATGATTCTGTAATATCGAGTGATTCAAGTTTGTAGGCCGGCCCCAACTGTTTTCTATCCTGACTGATACCCTGTGCAGGTGCTATAAAATACGCCTGAATACTTCGGATGATTCACAGCTTGAAATGCCTGTGCCAGATACATTTGACGCCTTCGTGCCTTCGAATTTTGCAGACCTCTTTGCTACGGCCGAGATCCCACCTTACATTGGCTTAACAGAGCTCAGGGAACTGGAACGCAACGTCGTGAACAAATTCCAACCCTCTTACCTGCACGCACAGAAGCTTTGCTCCAAGATGATTTTGAATCATTCCCTCCGTTGCTACTACTTGGCTCTTGCCATTCTTCAGAGCTTTCCATCTAAAACACCATCTATTCCTCAAATTTCCCGAGACGAGCTCATTGGAAGAGTGTATCTGGCCTGCATTTTGCATGACCTCGGCCTTAGTTCGCACGAGGAAGCAATTGCCCATCCCACTCGCGACATGACGTTCGAAATCCACGGCGGAATTTTGGCTTACGAACATTTACGGGCAGAATACGCGCCCGACCTCCACCTCAACAATTCCCAAATTGCCGATGTTGCGCAGAGCATCATGCTTCACACAGTTTCATTCCAAACAGGCTTGTCTTCAGCTGCGGGCATGTTATTGTACGTTTCCGCCTTCATTGATGTGGTTGGCTACGATGCTGCACCTCCGAACACAAAGGAACGCGCGATTACTCATGACACCGTGCGAGAAATCGAGAAAGCGTTCCCTCTAGACGATATGACGCTCAGATTTGGTGGGCAGATTCAAGAAATGTTGGACGCGAAGCCGAATTGTCTAGTCAGTCACTCAGTAAGTCTTTTCCTACAATTATGTTATGTTACTAATAGTTGTTGTAGCCAAATCTTTTAAAGCTAATTTCTGAGAGAACTATGTAGATAATCGAGCAGCTCTCGTTACCTTTTAAATACTGAAATTTATTCCAACCAATTACCCCAGACCATCAATGAGGGAAGTACAGTACGTCTGACCTGAGCTATCTCCTGCCTTACGACCAAAGTCCTTGCACAGCTGTACGTCAGTGTGAACCACAAAAATGGATAGATGGATAGTACAAGCCTCAAGAGACCTTAAGATGCCACCGGTTACATAGATTTGCGGCCGTGGGCCCCACTAGGGAACGACTGGGAACAGCCGGGCCCAGCCATCTCTGCCGTAGCAAACGCTGATCCTATACGGGATGGTAGACCGCAGTGAGCATAGAGGGAATAGTCATTAATGTACAAGTTGGGTGTCTACTTGAGTGAAATATGACTTGTCTGCTGCAATATCATCTGGAGATAGGGTCCATTGAAGATGGGGTGACTCATATGAGGTGGAGGAAAGAGATATTATGAGTATGTTCATCCTCCCGCTACTACAGATCACATGGGGACTGATTAGATGTATATGGCATAATTGTAGACACACACTCGAATTCCACAGGAGTCGCTGAATACAACGACTGGATGTGGATGGAGATTGACAACTCATGAACAAGTTGCTTCATCGAGCACCGAGATTTACCATCATCATCGCTTACACAGGGAGGAGGTTCATGTCTGAGTGCGATTTAATTGAATTTGAGAAAATATTCCAATTTTATGTACATGACTTCTGACTTTCTTCATTCTCTATTCCAAGATTTTAGCATTATCATAAGCAATAACTGTTCTGAGGAAGTAAACTCTCGCTCGGTTCACATCACATGTCCGAGGTTGACCTGAACAGATTTGACAGCAGTGTAACTTGAGAGAGGGAAGGACCGAGTGAGCCAACGACGATGTGAAAAAAAAATTTTCAGGAAGCTCACTTGTGCAAGGCGTACTCGCCGAGTTCACGACCAATACCTGACTGTTTGAATCCACCAAATGGAACATTAGCGTGAAGTTGGTTCACACAGTTGACCTGAGAAATATAAATGAAACATCAACACATATTGAATGGAAGCAGGATGTACCCATGCAGTCCCAGCCTTTAATCGATGAGCAGTGGTGAGGGCACGAGTGATATTCTGGCTGAATACAGCAGCAGCTAAGCCAAACACAGTATCATTTGCTTGTCGAATGACATCTGAAAGACAGGATCACGTCGTATTTGCACGACAGAAAAGAGAAGATTCACACACCTTCCTCATCCTCGAACTTGATAACGACACCGACTGGACCGAAGATTTCCTCTTGGACAATCTTCATATCAGGTGTGGTATCCGTGAAAATTGTTGGGTTGATGTAGAATCCTTCTGTGCCAACACGATCACCACCCAGGTGAACAGTAGCGCCTTGATCTTTTCCGGATTGAATGTATTCCATGATGCGCTAAATATATATAATTATGACTTTATGCGTTCCATGTACGCATGTAATGGTACGCACATCATACTGAAGTTGGGAGACTTGAGGACCCTGGTAAGAGTCGAGATCGAATGGGTCTCCAACCTGTAGAATTTAATCAGTACGATGATGGTCACGTTCGATTCCTGGAGTTCCTAACCTTCAAAGACCGGGTCTTTTCGGTGAACTTGGACAGGAACTCATCGTAGATTCCGGATTGAACAAATATACGAGAACCGGCACAGCATGCTTGCCCGTGGTTCCAGCTAAGAACGTAGTTACAGATACGTTCGACACTCATGAGCTAAAAACCAAAAGCTTACTAGATCCCATGAGCTGCCCAATTGACGGCTTGCTCGACATCCGCATCGTTAAATATGATGTTCGGGCTTTTGCCACCAAGCTCGAGCGTGATGTCCTTCAGATTGCTCTTCGCGGCGGCCTCCATGATCTTACGACCGACCAGAGTGCTACCAGTGAAGGCAACTTTGTCAATCTTCATATGGCTAGAGATTGCCGCTCCAACAGTGTTGCCATATCCGGTGAGAAGGTTGAACGTCCCGGGTGGAAATCCGGCTTCGTGAATAAGCTCACTCATGCGAATTGCAGTCAGAGGAGTAAATTCTGAAGGCTATAAAAATGTCAGTGCAGCTCCCTCCAAAGACGAGCAAGACCTTACCTTCATGACAATGCAGTTTCCAGTAGCGAGAGCTATTTGTACGCGAACATGAGGACAAAGAAAAATTCCTGAAAGATACGTTCGGAACATACCAGGACCAAGTTTCCACGACATCATAAGCAAAGGGAAGTTCCATGGAATAATCTGACCAACGACACCGATTGGTTCGTGACGGGTGTAAGAGAGTTTCCTCTCGTCCGTCTTATCGAAATTGTTAGCAACAGTGACGTCGCTGATCAATTTTGACACCTACCTCCACTACTTGACCATGGATCTTGTCAGCCCAACCAGCGTAGTAACGAATCGTGTCGATAGCAAACGTGGTATCAACGTCCATTGCCCAGGTGAAAGTTTTGCCTATAGTAAAAGATAAGCTTCTCCATAATCAAATTTTACACGGAACGTACCGTTGTCCAATGCTTCGAGGGCAGCAAGCTCCTGCTGATGTTCTTCCATAAGTTGAGCGAGTTTTGCCAACAATCTTGATCGTCCTGCGCCTCCCATGTTGAGACCCCAGGTAGTCTCGAAAGCTTTGTGGGCTGCAGCTACAGCGACATCGACATCCTTAGATGTCGCTTCGGCGACTTTCGTGATTATCTTTCCGGTAGCTACAAAGCGGTCAATGGCGAACAAAGCACCAAGAAGTGCAGCAGTGCTGACCAGGATTGATAACACTGGAGAAGGTGAACCCCATTGATTGAGCATCGAGCTTGAAGATGATGATAAAGAATGATAAGCTCAACTCACTCGATTGTGTTCTTGTCTGACCCTTCCACGAATTGTCCGTTGATATAAAGGCCAGTATTGAAAGAAGTCTTGCCCTTATAGATGGGGGTGTTGAATTCGTGAGTGAAGATGGAAGTCATTGTGAGAGGATGTGAAATGCTTGAAGCGAAAACCTTTGCGCCACTTATAGCATTTCGAGAATTGGTAGCCGAGAAAGGCATCGCGATCAGTTAAGGGGGTCATTTTAGGTCATTTTGGGTCATGGGGCCGCCTGTAAGCGCATGTAAGCTCCGATCCTTGTCCGTTTCCGCAGCCCGCTCGCTTGTCGAGTGTCGATAGCGATAGCGATCTTGTTCTCCGTTTTCTCCCGCTGCAATGAGAGAAATTAGCCAGAAATCCAAGGAGATAAAAGTAAAAGGAGATCCTGCCGAACAATAAAAGCAGGGTACAGGTGGAATTCCTACATACTTTTTAGTTGGTACTTGTAGAATTGGCCCTAGAGCGGGATCTAGCGGGATAGCGGGCCCCAATTCTACATACCAATCAACCCCCTCTTCCTCGATGCACGGCCATATAACCTTGTAAGCAGCTTGCGGTAACATATACGAGTCGTACTAACCCATATTATCGAGTGCTAACCGGATGCACACCTATCATATACACAGACGGACTCTGTATTCATTAGTTAGCTCCTACTTTGTTGTTTTGCATTCGCTGTCATTGGTATGTACATTCTTGTTATACAGGCCAAAGTTGTATGATCATCATTGCATCTCATTGCAAAGGAATCATTGTCAAGATTAAGCGGCTCAGAGTCATGATCATCCTCAATGTCTGTCAAGAAGATGTACAAATTAGAATTGATTGCTGAGAAACAAGAATTACATTTTATATAGTAGAAAGCCCAGAATGTAAGCTGAGTCCCTGCTCAGGCGGGCTTGAGACCCTGACGCTATAGTATGAACATTTGAACAGCCGTGAGTCTCAGTCCAAAACTTTCAAAGCATGCCCCGGAATATACTGACTTCCATCCTACTATTTACATGACATGTCCAAGGTTGACCTGAACAGACTTGACGGCAGTGTAACTAGAGAAGAAGACCACACATCAATCATGATACAAGTTCAGAATTAGATGATGCTCACTTATGCAGAGCATATTCGCCGAGTTCACGACCAATACCGGACTGTTTGAAACCACCGAATGGTACATTGGCATGCAATTGGTTCACACAGTTGACCTTGATATAAGAAATAAATTGAAAGGTCCATTGAAGGGGAATGTAAAGGCGTACCCAGGCAGTTCCAGCCTTTAATCGATGTGCAGTTGTCAGGGCACGGGTAATATTCTGGCTGAATACAGCAGAGGCTAAACCAAAGACGGTATCGTTTGCTTGGCGAATGACATCTGGATGGTATGGATATTGGCAACTGCAGACAGATAAAAAAGACAGAGACTCATATACCTTCGTCGTCCTCAAATTTGATCACAACACCGACCGGACCAAAGATCTCCTCTTGAACGATCTTCATGTCGGGTGTGGTGTCGGTGAAGATAGTTGGGTTGATGTAGTATCCTTCTGTACCATTACGGTCACCACCAAGGTGGACGGTTGCACCTTGGTCCTTCCCAGATTGAATGTAACCCATGATACGCTGAAAAGATAAGTTCATGATATTTTATTTTTAAGTACACAAGAGTATACGTACGTCGTATTGAGCTTTTGAAACCTGAGGTCCTTGGAAAGAGTCCAGAGCGAATGGGTCCCCGACCTTGAATTGAATCAATATAAATCGTTGGCAATCAGCATGGTAGCATATACACTGACTTTCAATGATCGACTTTTCTCAGTAAACTTCTCTAGGAATTCGTCGTAGATTCCGGACTGCACGAAAATACGAGAACCAGCACTGCATGCTTGTCCGTGGTTCCAGCTACAAATATTTGTCAAGAGACGCGACATTTGGAAGATAAAAACATACTAGATTCCATGAGCTGCCCAGTTGACGGCCTGATCGACATCTGCATCGTCAAAGATAATATTTGGGCTCTTGCCACCAAGCTCGAGTGTTATGTCTTTAAGATTGGTCTTCGCGGCGGCTTCCATGATCTTACGACCAACCAGGGTGCTACCGGTGAAAGCAACTTTGTCGATTTTCATATGGCTGGAAATTGCCGATCCGACAGTATTTCCATATCCAGTGAGAAGATTGACCGTGCCCGGGGGGAATCCAGCTTCGTGGACAAGCGCGCACATCCGTATAGCAGTGAGTGGAGTAAACTCAGAAGGCTAGAAGATTTAAGATGGGACTGTGACTCTGGCTGATGATGTTCAAAGCATTTACCTTCAATATAACACAGTTTCCGGTAGCAAGAGCTATCAGCAGGTGGATCAGTAGGTAGATTGACCCGCACCAAACATCCCGAACATACCAGGACCAAGTTTCCACGACATCATGAGAAGAGGAAAGTTCCATGGAATAATTTGACCAACAACTCCAATTGGTTCGTGACGAGTATATGAGAGCTTCCTCTCGTCCGTCTAATCAGGATCGTTCGTAATCATAACCAATACCATGATTGCTTTTAACACCTACCTCTTGTACTTGACCGTGAATCTTGTCAGCCCAACCAGCGTAATAGCGAATGGTGTCGATGGCAAATGTGGTATCGACGTCCATTGCCCAGGTGAAAGTCTTGCCTGTAGCGGAAAGTGAGCGTCGCCGTGTCCAAGACTTACGCGGAACATACCATTGTCTAATGCTTCGATAGCAGCCAGCTCCTGTTGATGTTCCTCCATAAGCCGGGCAAGTTTTCCCAATAATCTGGAGCGCTCTGCGCCACCAGCGTTCAAACCCCACGTAGTATCAAAAGCTTTGTGGGCTGCAGCAACAGCGATATCTACATCTTTGGGCGTGGCTTCAGCGACTTTGGTGATGACCTTTCCAGTGGCTACAAGGTAAGATAATCAGCGACCTTGAGCGCCATTGAAATCCGTTGTTGCACTGACCAGGATTGATGATACTGAATGAAGACAACAGTGAGTGAGTTATTTAATATTTAATAGTGAATGGAATAGCTGACTCGATAGTAGTCTTATCTGAACCATCGACAAACTTTCCGTCGATATAAAGGCCAGTGTTGAAAGAAGTCTTGCCCTTGTAGATGGGTGTATTGAACTCGTGAGTGAAGATGGAAGCCATTGTCAATGAAAGAATGCTGGAGGATTAAAGCCTCTACGCCACTTATAAAGGAATCTTGAGAAGTGTAAGTGGAGAGTGGCCGAAGAAGGCATATTGATTATCCGCTTCATTCATTCATTCTATGGAGAAATTCATTGATTAAAAGTTTCTTCCGCCGATACAGCTTACCACTCCAACTGCTGACCATTAGATTATGCATGTGAGTACAGCAGCAAACTGTCCAAGGTATTCAACCGTGTCGCCTTTCTTTCGACATAATTGGGGTACAACTTGAGCTAGACTCCGCCCAGGCATTTTGATAACCCGTTTAGCGATCTAGTGGCCGAGCGCATTCAATGCAACCCCAAACTCCCCAGAGTATCATCCTGATTACCCCGCATCTGGGGAAGGCGGGGTCGCGACGGAGCTTCTCGGAGCTTCTTCCTGGAAACGTCGCTCCGTCAAGGTCCGAAGCGGATTCAAGTCAATAGTAAGATAATGCAGAGCGCCGAGTGAGGTGTGTTGTATGACATTTATGATTTAATCGGTGAAACACACACAGTTGAATTTTGTGCTATCATGCTGGGTGTCTCTGAATCCGGCTGACGTTGATTTCACCCGGGTGATTACTGTTCTCGCGGTGTTCGCCAGAGTTGTTCTCTTGATGATGCGATTCGCCTTCATGAGGTGGAGGCCTGTGGACGCTTCGCAGGGAAACCCTGAAAAGCTTTGGATTATCGCAAACTACCAGTGACATCCTAGCCTCAACCGGCCCTGGGTTGAAAAGAATAGACCTCATAGGACCTTGTAGCATTGGGTGCTGTAGAACGATAATATGGCGCAACGCTTCTTATCAGCCACTGGGAAACAGTGAGAAACACGGACCGAAATGCAGAACGAATTCATTGGTTACGTCAGCCCGGGCCAATCAACTTTGGTATACTGATAGTGATACTGATTCGATTATTTCTCTCGAATCCTTCCTTTCTTCTCAACATTAATCGTGATATTTAGTATTCTGCTCACTTCTGGACAAGCAACAGACGGGAATGGGAGTGATTTAGAAACCCTGTTCCTTGAAGACTTATTGCGCTGCTAATCAACCTTAATCAACCAATTGCCAGTTCAACCAATTACCAGACTTCCCCAATTCAGCGCACTTCATGGGTTCCTCGTCATTGCATGCCACGTCAGCTGCTCTTACAACATATGCTTCTCGGGGTCTGGACGTTCTACGCGATATGTATGTATTCAATAAATCTTTCTAATTTTTTTTGTTCTCATCAGACCGCGTGCTTGTCAAGGTCTTGCAGGAACTTCTGAAGGCCTTGGGAATTTTCGCCTCTTGTTACCAGTCCATCCATGTTGTTATCATTATGGCGAGCACTCCGACTCCAATGCATTATTCTCTGCACCATCTTCCTGTACAAGGCACTAGGAGCATCCAACTCCTCGAGTCAGCCTCCCAGCAACCTCCCTCCTGCTGTCCCCAGTGTCTTTGCTGTCGAAGCAAACATACTCATAGATGCACCGATTAACGTTGTGTGGAATGTTCTTCTTGATTTCCCCAAGTATCCGGACTGGAATCCGTTCGTACGGTAAGCTTGATGAATGCGCAAGGAGAGAACGCCTGCTTACTTGCAACATAAGGTCTCAGATTGTCACGGATACCTTCTACATCCCAACTCAAGATCAACAAGTCGCAGAGAACCTTCGTCTCATAATCACCTCCCAAATTCCTCCGCTCACTCCTCCTGTAACTGCGTCAAGTCAGGGAAATATTCTAAACGAGCACATTACTAGAGAGAACATTACTCATTTTGAGCCAGACATATATCGCGTGGCTTGGCAGGATCTATCGCTGGACCTCCTCATTCAAGCGGAGCGATGGAGCGCACTGAGTGTGTTTGTGGACCAGAATGGAGAGGCGATGACGTTCTACGAGAGCAGGGAAGAATATAATGGAGTTTTGGCGGAATCCGTGCAGGATCTGGAGGGTGTGGGACTGCTCGAGGGGTTTCAGGCCCAAGCCACTGCGCTCAAAGCAAGAGCGGAAGCTTGACAATCAGGACTCTGGGGTATGTCATGATTCGATCGCTCATACCAGGCTCGATGTCAGATTCTTTGTCAAATGCGACAGTGGCACATTCAAGCGCATACCTACCCGGAGTACGGAGCCCCTGCGGAGCCCTGGGCCTCAGGCTATCATCGAGAGTAAAAGAGACAAATAATGGTGATCATCAAATGAACGCATCGGAAAGTAACGCGTACTTTGAGCAGGAGTAAGGCCGAGTAAGAATCAGAAACGCAAGCTTTGCGAACCTGGTGTCGACAGTCTTAGAATGCAATAATGACGGGTAAAGATGTTATGATAACGTCGTCTCAGGTCGTTGTACTTATAAGTCCCGCAGTTCCGTTATCATACACAAAAAATGCTGAATTCAGTTCACGATACGACTACGCTTCACTGTCGTGGACCGCACTTTGCTTGGTGGTGGTACTAATGTACTTGAAATGATCTAAAATGCGGCGCGCGGCGAGTGGGTAAATACCTAGTACATACTTACTTTCACTGTATCAGGGCTTCACGGAAGGGTGCCGGAGCTTTGAAATAGGTCCAAAAGTTGGACGAGACCTTGCAGCCTTGCAAGCAAAGTGATGCCCTATATAGGCACATTTGACAGCAGTGAGGCACTGTGAGGGAGGAACGGAAACTTGGCAGTCTTCCGAAGTCTTCCGATTGTTCACACAAACTTACTACAACTGTTACGATGCAACAACCAACGAACACAGTTTACAATACATACTCAACCACCATACGATACTCGGTGTCACTAGTACCTAGTACATAGTTTCCCCCGCTCTTGGCTCCGAAATGGTGGCCTGCGGCGGTTAAATTAACTCTCTCTCTCTCTCTCTTCCGATTGTTCTTGGGCCTTTTCGGGCTATGTAGTGCAAGCTGCCACAAGTTCAGAAAAGGTCACCACAAATTTCACCGAAATTCATTTACGCAGGTACAGGCAGGTACATATGCTTGACCGTTCAGGGAAGGTGCCTTATCACAACTTGCGGGCTAAACCTCCCAATCACAGGTTACAGTAGTAGACCTTCGAGAACATTGAGTAGAGGTGGAAGCACCCGCCTAGATTACAGCTGATTACAGGCTGAAGTCCCGGTCACTCCTCAAAGGGACTGTGCCTGTTAACCTTTCCTTTCCTGAAGGCGAACGTCCAAAGTCGATTTACGAAAGCTTGAGCCCGTACAAATTCAAAAGATCGATTTTCTGGCAGAAACGCGATGCTATTAGTTCTAGCAACAACAGCGGCTACGTAGGGCGGTACAGACTCTTGAGAGATGCACTAGTCATAAATATATATGTATGTGATGTGAGAGTATTACGCGCAAGGAATTAGAAAGCAACCATATCCAAGAGACGAAATTTAGCTAGATAGTGAAAACAATATGTATGCAATGGTCCGTCCGCATCTATTTCCGAAGAAGCAAAATTCGTAAGAAATAGCACCCTCTGATCAGTCAGAGTTTATAGACTGAGGGCATGCTGCATCTGTATATATCCTCTCCCAATCCATTCCTGTGGTGTGACTCGTTCGTCGGTGTGGACATCTGATGCGAATAGAAGATCATTCTCAGGTGCAAAAGCCCAACGAGCAGGATCTGGGGCTGGAGTAGAAGTGATCGCGCGTAGTTCGTTACCTGAAAAACCGCAACGAACAAACGACATGAGAGAGTGTCCAACAGAAAGTAGATTTCAAGGAGTAAGGGAATGTCCGTGTGATGATTCAGCTTTTCCTCGTGCATCAAAACGGCCAAATCGAGCAATGGACTAGAAAGTTGGAATTTGAAAAAGTTCAAACGACTTACGAATGATGTTATGAGTGAAATGATCCAGGTTCTACAATGAAAAAAGTCGGTTAGATCGGATCGATGCAATAATTAAAAAAAGAGCAATAAGATGCGATTGTGAAAATCGAGATAAGGGGCATCTCCGTTAAAGAGCTTGAAGAAGAATGCGGAGTGAACAGAGGTATCTAGAGGTATTCTGAGATATTGTACCCATAGTCTTTATTCCATTGTACGGATACGCAGTGCCTGACGTGTTTCGACCTCTTTTTGGATATGTCCTCGGATAAGAATATGTCGATAGCTCGGAACATCGAATGAACAAGACAGGAACAGACAGAGAGATACAATGCACAAGCACAGGCACTTACAAGATCATTTTTGTCATAACCAAATGGATCTGTCGATGTCAAGAGAGAGGATTGCGTAGGGCCCGGTCAGAACAAAATATCCAGACAAAGCATAGGTTACGCATACTTTCAATTTCCTCTCCAGCAACCAAAAACCCGAAGAACATGAACGCAAGTATAACCGTAGCGGGGATAGTTTTCCAAGACAAGGTTGGCCAGATTTGCGGAGGCTTCATTAAGCAGATTATGTTATGGACATAGTCGGAAAAGTTTCGATCCGAGTGATGGCGTCCAGATGTTCGCCGACCGAGGATGTGAGGATACGACATAAGATTTTGGGAGATTGACAGATTAAAAGGTGATTGTGGCGTTGGGTGAGAGGTGTAAATTGTGAAGAACGTAGGTCGGGGGAGTGTAAATGACGAGCAAATGTGTACAACGAACGAAAATCATCAGGCTTATGACTGTCGGAAAAAATGTACTAGAAACATCCCACTTACGAGAACTAGAATGTAGATGACGACGACAACCCACAAGTGGAATGAGTACCTATATTTTAGTCAGTCAGTACCCCATAGCATAGAATGGCGACATTGAATACAAAGACGAGGAAAATACACGTAAGCCTCGACATCATTGAAAGAAAGAAACGAAAGGAGAAAGGAAAACATAGACGAAATTAGCTCGAGGAAAAGATACAGACAGCACCGAGAACGACGCAATCGAGAACCGGAGGAAGAAGCAACAGCAGAGTGGAGCAAAGACTAGGAGATTTCCGAGTCTCCTGCATCTTAGGATAGGATAATGTTTGAACAGCTTCGAACAGAGACCAGTGGGTTGATCAAGGTCCCTTACACCCGTAACTCAAACGGGGAGAAAGGGTTTACCAGAAGAGATGACGCAGAAATCAAAGACGCGGGAATGTAATAGTTGCAGTAAGAGAAAGGACATACGAGAAGGGGATAGGCGTCGTTAGGATCCGTTCTAGTCCAGTGAGACTATCCACCAATTGATTTAGAGCAGCAAGCATCGTGTCTGATGGAGATATCAGCATGTCTGGCTTGTACACTGATAGAAAGGGAAAACACCGCACTAGTAGTGGGGACCTCGTTAGTTTTCCGTATTTGAAGGGCGGAGATATACGAGCTCTGGGAAACCAATTAGATTGGTAAGAGAGGAAGCACGACATCGACAAGTTTACCAGATACAATGAAATTTCCAGCGGCAGGTTATGCGAGGCGCTCTTGTTCTTCATTTTCGCCCTCAGTTTCGCGGCTTTCTTGCCTTTCAACTCCTTACCCCTATTTGTTAAAACCCTCACTAGTAACGAAAATGGGAACAAATCGAATAAATGATATTTGGGGGGCATCTTCGCGGGGAAAAGGAACACTTCATCGGTCCTTGGTAGGATGACTCTCTCTGCAGGTTCTTCTGACACAGTGGATTTGACGTCGTAAAAGGTCTTGTCTACAGCTTGATGGGGGCGATCCGCTGGCTGGGGTTCCCGGAAGGTGGTCTTAGAGGATGTATGAGCCGTGGCAGGAAGTGGAAGATGCGAGTCGGAGAAGGAGCTTGCATTGATACGTTGTGTCAAGAAGGTCTGATTGCGTGAAGCGTCGGAGGGTCTGCGGAGGGAAGGTCGATGAAAGGAAGTAGATATGGGGGAGCCCGGAGGGGAATGTATTTCGGAAGGGGCACGATCGTTGGTAAGATCAAGATTCGAAGGAAGGCCTGTTGGAAGAGCGTAAGAGGGGAGGAACTTGACAAGGTAGTACAGGTCTCTGCAGGACTATGTAAAGATGAATTGTTATGAAAGTTGAGAAGACGTACTCGTAATAAATTCCATCCTCCCCTCGCAGATAGTGCTTGACAGCTACGCCAAATGCTTCAATCAGATTTATAACGGTCTTCTTTTCAATCATTGCTCTGGCTTTCAACAATTCTGCAGATTCAGATGCTGTAGCTGGTGGATCTTCTACATTTTCAATATTCCCATCGGAACTAAATTATTGTAAGATATACCTGGAATATGAAACCAAACCGTTCGCGCAAACGTCCGACTAGCCAGAACGATTTGGGACCAGAGCCGTCTTCCCTCGTTGTATCTAGCAATCACTGAGCATTTTGACTGCCAACGTTTTTGAGACCTCACCTTTCGAATGAAGAGGTTGTCCTGTAACTGATCACAAAACCTAATACTGTACCAGTTCTGTGGAAAACAAATTCATTAAACGTCTTTGACGTGGATTGGGATTGGGCTATAGCGCTCACACAGTAAGTAACGTAGGCTGAATGATCACTCTATGTCCTTGAGCGTTGAGAACGCATACCAAGGTCGCCCAAGCGCCGAAGAAGATAAGAAGGTGCCAGCAGCGAAATAAGGCGGTGGCAAGCAATGCGTTGACAAGTGAGGCCCCAGTTCTTTGTCTTCCAGCATACGGGTCTTGCACTGTTTTGAAACCCTTGTGCAGAAGAGTCCCCGTCCTTTGCAAGCCAAAGTCCTCCAGTTGCACGTAAAGTTAGTATGGAGCAAGAGGAAGCAAAAACTCGAGATGTCAACCTTTCTTGCATGGCCTGGATGATTGATAGACGGCGGCATGATCTTTTTGTCTATAAATCAGCTGGGAGTAGAGTCAATGATCTGCGAAGAGATCTGAGTTAGTCAGTTCGCTGTTCGTACTTGCGTTTGGAGAGTGGCGATTCGTAGACAAAAAGATATCCAGGTGCTTGTAACCGTGGTTAGATGACGGCGTGGTCGAGTCGTTGTCGTCGCTGGTGCTGGCCGACCCTGGTGATCCAGCGCATTATATGACGAGCGCCCAAGATTCTCAAGCGAATCCGGTCTTCGGCCCGGATGGCATCCGATGCACGCAGTTGGGCAAATGTACATACATAGTTCAGTAATATCAGGCTGAAAATTCTTGACTCAAAGATGTGCCAGAATATGGGACAATGATTAGTGATGTAAAGATTACAATGCTATGTAAATGAATGCTTCGTGCAAAGGAACAGCGAGACAGAAATAATGTGAGTGTACATGCTATAAACAATACATCGAGGGGGACAGACATGATATATAATAATTGTGGTGTTATAGCTGAAACCGGGGTGCTCATTAGCGTAATCGACATAATCTGGGCGAGTGACCAATTAGCATATACTAGTGGATAGGATAGGATATATAAGATATAATATAGAATATAGCATAACTAGCAGTATTGCAGAGATGCATACGTGCTAGAGCCAGCTCCTGGGGTTTCGTTATAGTCTTGACCTACTTCCCAGATATTCGAACGTCTGGCAGGATCTGGGTGAGCCCCATAAGAAGAATGTCCATATGTAGATCCCATTGACAGAGAAGGGACAAGAGGAGGAGCAGGAGTCAGACGCCTGTTCGTGTCCATTGCCATCCCCACGCTGAAATTATTCGCCGTTTGCACTCCCATTTCCAACCCTACTCCAAAGTGAATCTGCGAGGCAATTCTGGAACCTGATCCAGCAGCAATGTCATTGCCGGTATCCGTTCCACTGAATGACTTGGAATATTGAGAACTTGGATGAGGAAGGTGTGAGTATTCCGAGTAAAACCCTTGCCATGGCCCGAAAAGCGTTGCCCGGGATAGATTCGGTGGAAAATCGGCAGCGCATGGATACTCGGCGAAAGGAAATGGTAGGGCACTGAGTGGGGTTTGACCATAATCCTTTGAGGGTAGATGTAGCGAAGCTGCAGGAGCTGCAGCGATGCCGACAACATCCTTGGTGCCAGGACTTGGGGCAAGACGAGTAGGTGTCTGATAAAGTATTGAAGGATGAGGGTGATCAGCCACCTCCGAGGCGTTGCCGGCTTTAGAAGAATTAGTGTGGGGGAGATCAACGGAAGGAGTGCTGGTAGGATCATTGGGACTCGGGACTTCGGGCGGAAGAAATTTCAAGGGCTGTTCAGCCACAGTGTATTTCTTAGGCACGTAGCTGTGTTTACTTTTCCGATGCCTTATGAGGGAAGAGGGGTCTTTGCAGCAGAACGCGCAATCAGGGCATGCACGTCTCCTGCTTGGATCGCTGTTTCACGATGTTCAGCATGCGATCCGGGATCGGAACGACGATTAACTCACTGTAAAGCCAAATGAGTGTTGAGATTTGATCTTTGTGAAGCAGAGAATTTGCACCCTTCGTGCGGACACTGGTGTCTTGCGAATCCACAAAGAAATTAGTACTCGAGATATTCAACATTTCTGGAGTATGCATACCTGATACCAGTGTGGATTTTTTCGTGACGTTGTAGATCAGCCTTGCGAAACGTACGAGTACCGCACTGAGAGCATATAAAGGGTGCTTCGACGTCGGTACGGATGACCTAAAGTGTGAGGGTCAGAAAGTTGGGTTCAGGAGAGTAAGCAATCCTACTAGATGAACTTACGCTTGTACCGCGTACAGCTGGCATACTGAAAAATGGAAGAAAAATGGATTATAGACCGGAATGATTCGGGAAGAAAAAGCGCGTTCAAGTCACTTTCCAGAATGATATCGAAACGGAGGTTGAGATTGTAACGGGAACTAGAATATCACAAGAACAGCCATTTTACCTGCATTTATACCTCCTAGAGGTTCCAGGACGATTGGTACTGACCCACTTTTGCAAAATTACTTCTTTGAGAGATGCTTTGCTGACGGGACAAAAAAATTCCTCAAAACGGGAATTTTCCATGTCAATTGACGCTGTGCCACTCGATGAAAATTACCAGGATAGGCTTTGTTGCAGTTGAGAACAATGGTGGCCAAGTGCTATGACCCGCGCGCCATAAGCGGTGGACGATTGACACGTTCTTCTGTTCTAAACGGTCAGACAATAACGTTCTACTTGCAACAATCCGATGGTACTTGGCCAAGTGGCTGAAATTATGAAGGAATACTGGGCCGGTATCCTAAGTCTCTAGGAAATATATATTTTTAATACCCTAAATATTGGTACTAAGACTCACTAGGATTTTTCTCTATCCCACTACAGATTGGGTGTTACCACTCGCCAACGTCTATATTAGCGGGACAAACTGTGCAGCATAGGTCCCTGGGTCCAATGAGGTCCAATATCTTACAGTACTATGACCGCAGGTTCCAAACTGTGCAGTGGTAGGCAGTGGTCCATCATTAGCTGGGCCAAGTATTCAATTCTCAGCGACCTCCTCGAGCTTTTCTAGCTATAGTTTGCTGATTCTGCAATGATGAACATCTCTATACCAGAAACCAGACACATAACTGAGAAGTTGACATCATGAGCCACGCTATGGAAGACCAACAAAAGATACAATTCACCTTTAGTCTGTTGACATGACTTAATATCCCCTTATGTCATGTCCCTGTTCTCAACCAGAGCACAGTCCACGTCTACATAGTGCGCAAATTGCTGCCTTACAAGACAAGAAAGACTGGACCAGGTAGAGGAAGTCCACATGAGGTCCGATTGTCCGATGAACGGTCGATACACGGGGTACATTCCATTCGTCCCAAGTTACCGAAAAATGTGGGTTGCGATATAAGAAAGCTCGTAGCCTGTACTACTAGCTACATAGTAATATGTGCTTCACTGCTTGAGCCTTGGACGAGTGAAGAGGTCAAAGCTGGGAATCACGAGTCTTTGAACCGCGATTGCCTTTTCTGGCAGTGGATATCTTCATCCTCCTTGTCTTAAATCTTTCGCCACCGATTCCAACCTTGGCGTCCTCCCGTCACGAATTTTTATCACGAAACGTCTACTCCTACCATGAATTCCAAACCGTCGACTGTGGCATCTTTCACGAATTATTTTCGTCCTCATCGTGGTGAGGCAGTAGTCCGGTTACGGTCGAACGCTTTCGGCTTGATTTCCGTCTTCATTTCTACTTGGCTTCTACCTGTGCCCTCTGTAACATCAGCAATGCGCATGATTCTTTCTGGAAGCAATACTCAAAACGATTTTTTGGTTGTGAACGGGAGTGAATGGAATTTTAGAAAAGTTGTCTGCGTCTTAGGTCCGTGATTCGAATTCGTTCATACTCATTTGACATGTAATACTAACTCATCTCTCATTGATAGAGCTGACAATTGTTGCTGTGCTTGCTTACAACGTCCTCGAAGCATTTTACGCGCTTAAATACCCCAGAAAACCCCTTGCACCTTCCGTCCTCTCCCCTGCGAAAAAGTCGAATCCTTTTGGAGTAGTCTCACCCGAATCGGCAAAGAAACCATTCCGGATATTGTCTCCCAATGTGCGTTATCCTTACTTTATGCGTTCTTTGTCCCGCTCTCTGACATGCGCATAGTCAACTCCAACATCAAGATCCAAGATATTCTCTCCCAGTCAATCTCTGGCTCTCTCCCAATCTAGATCCTCTCAATATCCTCCATCTCCTGCGAGCTCGCCGTCTCGTGTCATTCGATACTCAATGCCACCAAAAGGTAGCTCCACAGACGGAGGCGTCAATGCTTCCATCTCGTCTTCAACGTCGACTATCCCGCCTACTCCCAGTCCTAGTGCTTCATTAGCATCGGTATATCGTGGGAAGCATGCATCCGGCTTCCATGGAGGGCGTGAGTTTACCTTGGTTGTAATCATCTTTCTATCTCTCAACTCATTCATTTTAGGACCAATGGACGGCCTGTTCCTTAGCCAGATGGCTTCGGGTGGAGATGATGATGACGACGCAGAATGATACACGACACCATGTATTTCTGCAACAATTCACACCGCATATTTCCTTTCCGGCGAAATGCCAGGCCAGCGGTAAGTTTCCGCCTACAAGAAACTTTGAGCTCGTTCGGTATTAGGCCGGTTCTACACAATGCCTTTCATTCCTGAATTCCACCAATCCAACGAATTTCTGTCAATGACAACTTATGATAGTCAACACATGAGCATAACATAATGTACGGCGAACATATTGTTATGAATTCTCATCAAACCTTCCGATTATTGGATACGATCTTCTCTTGACTGCGGCGAGGGCGTAATGGCTACCAGTATATCTGCTCCGCTCTAAAGGTCCCCGAACAGATGCTTTCGGATTTCCGGCGGTCACTATATTTAAAGAATGATATTTCGCCTTTGACACTGATCTAGCAAACAAATGACAGAGAATTGATTCCGGTACCCAACGCACCGTCGACGTATTATTGTGCATGCACGTCTCCAATACCCATGTAGCCTTAGGGAAATTGAACTCTTGGTACAGTCAGATTGATCGAACCAGGAAGACGAATTCTTGATCGCTTGTTATACGGGCTTATCAGATGTAATTCCAAGCAAACGGAAGGAAAGTTTATGAAGGATTGGTCCAAAAAATTGAACACCAACGAACGCGGAACTTAGAGGGGTGAGGATCGCTTCTTGAGGGTAAATAATCGAATAGCGGTGAGCAGATAAGCAGTTCCCTGATTGTGTATTGCTCCAAAGTCGTCCACACTTAGTTGGGAAAGACTTCGAATGGCGACAGTAGATTGCTTACTGGCTCTCTGTCGTTAAAGGGTGGGTAGGTTACGGCTTCCTTTCTTCGAGCCTGCGGATAACCGTGCGAGGGCCAATCACGTACGAGCCACGGTCATAGTGCAGGCCTTTCTCGGTTTGCAAATTTGCGAAAGGAAGCTCGAGAACTATCCTACGAAACGTTTCTTGTGCAAAATCTGGTCGAAAATAAGTTTGAGTGCTGAGATCATACACATACGTATGTCTCAGGCTTTAGAAAGACAGTAATTTTGAGCAAAACAAAAACAGCATTACAGGATCTAAGACGCGTACCTCGATGGATATATATTAGCGCCCATTTTTTTAGCAAAGCAATATTGATATTGGACACCTAAAACAGTGAGGAAATATCGAGGCTTGTGGCTGGGTTCAGGTCTTCAGCAGTACCAATAACGGTATGTGGAACATCGTTAGATAATTAGCAAACCTACAAATGAAATATAGGCTTTTTCGACTTGGCTGAACGTTCCAACTTCCACCTAGCTGTTTGGTACACCGGAAATGATATCGGATTGAATCATTAGGAGTTTGATTGAACGCGACAATTTGGCCAACTTGAAACATGTTCTTCATCATAAGTTCATATCGACCCCCGGACAAAGAGACGCGTCGAGATGTAAGGGCATGCAGACATACCGGTTTGAAACTAGACACCGACAGAATTCATTTCGGTTGAAGTACAGATACAGGCAGTTGCAAGGGTTATTGAGAGCATGAGCACATTGTAGAGAGAGAGTATGTGTGTGTGTGTGTGTTATTAGAACCGCCGTAGAACCGGTGGAAAAAATCCTGCATCTTCTCTCATGACTCTGGTTTACAGGATAGATTAATCGTTGCTTTTTTCCATGGGGTCAGATAATCATGACCGGAAGCGACCGGAGACTTGTAAAGGTCCCAGTATTGAGAAGACGAGTCAATATCGATGTTCCCTACGAGCGACAGTAACTCCTAGGCTTTCTCAGTCCTGACAGGAGTCAAAGGATTGAGTTGGTGTCAAAGATCGCGTGCACGTGGATTTACTGTTCCGAACGTTACGGACTGCACAAACTGACCCAAATTAATCAACCTGAAATCTCCTGAAGTACAACATGAGGGAAGAAAGAAGAGGATCATGCAAAGCAATGTAAGCTGTCCTGAACTTCCCCTAGGAATGTACAGCTCACACTGTGGAGAAGGCAGCATAAGTGGGTGTTTGTAGGTCCATTATCTTGTCTTGCTTTCTTGTTGGTCTCAATTGCACTTCCCTAAATAAAACTTTCGGCTCATTCAGCCGAACTGAGATCGGGAAGGCACCATGTAAACAGCAGAACCTGAGCAGATGACAGATCCTTCTTTCTTGTGGTCTCTCTGTTTCCAACGCCTTCGAGATGACTCTCGTCGAGATAACTTCCAAATTTCGAATCCCAATTGAAAGCCGCACTTTAAACGATAAACGATCGATCGTCGTTCGCCCTCTGCTTTTCATTGGATAAGATATCCAGGCTCAATGGCACACCGTGAACAAGGAGTCACTATCAGTTCAATCACACTCCCCAATCTTGAGCCCACAAACGACGCACGGGTACAAGGAAGTTTGCTGCAATTTGAACTCGGACAGAATTTTTTAGGCATTCTCCGAAGCTGCTTTATCTTGGCTTTGTCGAGGCACTGGCGGACAATTCCCAGAAGGTCATTCTGTCGGGAAGTCAAATTTTCCATGTTGAATCATGTTGAATCAGATCCTCCACGTCAGGGCTTGCTATGTCATTCAAATTTGGTCCGAGTCTTTTTTATCTGGACGAGCTAAAGTAAGTACAATAAAGCTAAAGCTTATCAATGGGGTGAAAGCGTACCATACACAGAAGGCCAATCGATCCTGGGAGAAGAACCCAATTGTTCATTGAACTCGATTGATCTGTCGGGAGGAATCTATCTCGAGGGAACTCATCAACCGTGACTCTTCTCAA
Source organism: Lentinula lateritia (assembly GCA_028011325.1). NCBI lineage: Eukaryota > Fungi > Basidiomycota > Agaricomycetes > Agaricales > Omphalotaceae > Lentinula > Lentinula lateritia. The sequence goes on from JANVFT010000090.1 coordinate 158,468, forward strand.
AGTTCGTTCACTTTTGACTCGGAATTTGATTGTGATCCAGCGTGGAATATACCATTAATCTTTGATCTCTTCAAAATAATTCAGGTCGAGGGAGTCAGGTCGTAAATTTGAAGACAGGAACTATAAAAGGCAACCTATCTCGCTCATGTCCAGTCTTGTCCAGCCTTGAGCGTACAGTTAAATTAGCTGTGTTTACGGACCGGAAAAGCAGTATCGATATCGCTTTCTCCCCACGAGGTCATCGTGCCATCTGCAGACAATCCTTACAGACAACCCCAAAATTCACAAAAATGATTGAAGCATTGGAACCATGCGCACAACAAGCTACATCTGCAGCGATTGCGTACACGAACTAAACATCTCAGAATGTTCGACTTTTATTTTCCTCGTGTTATACTCACAAAGCAGCAGGTTGTCAATATTTCCCTAGCTTCTAATAATTCAAAAATTTCGCAATTAGTATAAGCAAGAAAGTGGCCGTTTTACGTTTTCATTATCGGAAGCTTGGAATGGCGGAATGTATGTGCGCCCTATGTATTATATTGATGAAGGTCTAGGGAGGACAGGACCTGGGAGGACTCTGTCTGTGATTGGCTAGATATTGCTAGAGCCAATCATAAACCGGTGCTAGTCTTCAAAGAAAACCTCCTCGGGCCAATCATGTCAATCTTGTCGTCAATTATTGATGAATATCTACACAGTCCTGGGTCTATGAACTGATGACCAGCGAAACCCATTCAGAAGGAAAATCAGCCGTTGAGGTGGGAAAATGTACTTACTGAGTAGATGCTCATTTGTATGTTGCCAGAGTGTGCACGAACAGTTTACAGAGGCATATGTACTGTACATTCGTGAAATGACACTTGGAATTTTGTGCTTCGCCGCATCTCAGCAGAGGTATGCCCGCGGGTTGACTGAGTACTGAGTCCGCTTTGAGCCCAGAGACAAACAACTCAATGTGTGAACGCACCCGTGCCTTCGCAGAAAATTTGTCCATTCCATTAAATATCCCCAAGTAACTGCTCTCATAGCCTGACACGTTGGTAGAGGTAGAGAAAAGAACTCGAAATGAAAAGATATTTTGCAAAAATTGATATATCGGCGGAGGACCTGGGCTCCGGGATGTTCTAGATACGGGAGCATGAGTTGTTTTTCCTTTGGGAATAGAAATTCAGCACTGGCCGTGTTTGCTAATTCATAGGCCTGAAGCGGTCCGACAATCAAGCGAACACCCGCGAAGGACTATATGCACTACACAGGAACTGCATATACGTAGCAGTGAGAGCCTACCGCACTAGACCACACTCTGAATTATCCATCCGGGATACACTAGTGATTATAGCAGTGAGGAAGCAGCGCACGAAATGAGGACTGGACCTGGATTACCTCTCGAGACCCTAAAACTTGTAAAAGTCAATCAAGAATGACGAAGTTGTCCGCCATCGGGGTTCATTCTTAATAGGCTTTTGCGAACCAGAAGTTGGGCCCTTCGTCTCCTTTTGAGTTCAGCCCTGTGTGTTCCCGTTGCACGTTTCAGCAATTGTAAAACAGAGATATTATGACATGTTGGGAATCGAATTTGCGTTAATTCTTGTTGAGCCTGAGGCCGAGAGAGGCCGAGGTAGTAGTACGTACCACCCTGTAAGTACCACCGCAACCTGTGACTGATCATGAGAAAGACGAACATTGCAATCATACTCACCGCCGGCAATTTGTACAGGAACTCAACAGGGGTTAAGCAACGAGATTTAACGGAGACACAATCAATCCCTGACATTCATCGCAACACTTACCCAAAGGAAAGCAGGAAGAGACAGGGAAAAAAATATGATATAGGGTAGATATGACGAGTACTATGGTAGGATGCGTGTAAAGATCTATGTATATGGTCAGAGATATTATGCTAATGCTAGAACCCAAACCCCAAGACAAAAATGCATGTGGAAGACAATGATAGCAAGTGAGAGCAAAGCAGCGGCAGAAAAATAAAAGGACAAGATCTCAAGGACTAGACTGGCTAGGAAAATAATGGCGTAGTGGAACTGTTCTACAAAGTCCCACAAAAGATGATGTCTATGTTATAGAGGTAGCACCCGAAAAGAAAGGAAGAACAATCGAAGTGTTCATTTTTTTGACTACGAAGGGCATCAGAAGATTCGCGTCTTGAACTGCTCACCAGACTTACCGGTTTCCGCATCATTAATGTGGCGGCATCGCAGCTGGACGATGTATGCTGGTAGAATGAAGCGAGATCAGCGACGGCCTACGACATAACACATGGGGAGACATACTGATGATGAATATGGAGAGAGAGGAGCAGTTGAATGTTGCATTTGACTTTTTTTGTCAAGAGCTTTTTGGAGCTAGGAAAGGAAAAATATCAGTCGAGTATACGGAAACAATTTCAAGAACAACTCACTTTAGCCTGACTCTGGCTTTCCTGTGCGTAGCTGGTGTACATATTGGCATGCAAAGGAATATTGGACATGCTCGTCGCGTTTGGGAGCGTGTTTAGAGAGCTCGAAAGGCTGGGATATGCGACGATGGGTTTGGTGTTCATCACGAAGAATCCGGTCGGTTTGCTCAAGGTAGTTCGAATGGGAAGATGAATGGAGGTGCAGAGGCGAAGGAAAGAGCGAAAGAAAAGTAAACGGTGAACAGCGACCAACGGAGGTTCTGGTAAAGGGTAAGGAAACGAGAAAATTCGCGCTTGATATATATTCTCCGATCGGCAAAAGCGCGTGACTACTGACTCAATCAATTTCCCTCTTACAGAGGCGATACTTTCAGATCGGGTTACTATTTCGTGTGGTGGTGAACAGCAATACGATCTTCACACGAAGCCAAGTGGTCGTAACGCAACATCTCCGTACCCGGATACGATAAGCCTTGCAGATTTAGACACATGGGCCACGCTAGATCTTTTCCCATTCTATACAATAATCAACGGTACTTTCCGGGTAATGTGTACACCAAAAGGAAAATTTAGGATCTTTCCCTCTCTGCCTCGAGGCCGTCTCAAATGATATGGTGAGTTATCTTCAGGCACTCTCATGCCGCTCGTGGAATTTTGGGGTTTTCATTTGTAAATTAGGCAACTGCAGCTGCAAGTCATCCCCCGCATCCTCTCATCCAAGGTCTTTGCATTTACTTTACCTTCCGGTGAGCGTAATCCCCCCTCTTTTTTACTCACATTCTTGAGAACACCCTGCAATTAATGCCACTTTGGCTAAGCTTCGGACCTCTAAACGGACTTGACTACTTGTGCTGAATGCTGGACTACGTGTTATCATGGGGTCCTCGCTTCCTCTGACCTCCAGCGCTCACTTAATTATGACCGTCAAACATGCTACAGCCTAGCCAGCTCTATTAGTGATTGAACGTGGATAAGTACATACACTAGAATATCGTTCACTCGTACCCATACCTCATTGACATCATTGGCATTGTTGACTACATCCGACCTGACAATTGGCGGAGATTTGTGAAGGATTTCATACAATAGGTATACTTGACTGAGACACCAATATCTCATATGACGGCAGTTTTATTATTTCCTCGAAGTTTTGTGAAATCTCAATGGATAAATTCCTCCCATCCAGTTGCTGTCATGAATTCAGACATCTGACGAAATACATGATTCCATCCAGCTGCTGAAGCTGGGAGGTTGACAGACTTCTAACTCAGTATGATACACGTGTTCCTTATAAAGGGGGTTCACTCAGACTGTGGCCGAGAGCATTCCGCAATGTGTGGACTTTGGATATTCAAAAGTTGTATAATATATGTATGCCGCTGGGTTGAGGATAGTTTTGGTTGTTCAGCACTACCCGCCAATGGAACTGCCCTCTTTTCGGAATCAGTATGAAAAAGGATTCCGATCAGAATCATGTTGTGGTCCTGGGTAATTGTTCAAACCACCAACTGGTGTATGTACAGGTTCTCCGCGGAAGGGCACTACCTGGACACCACTAAGTACAAGCTGGACATTACAATCTCCACCAGGGCTCACTCGTGTCTTCTTCAGGACGTCCCCCATTTCATGATGATTACAATGCTCGAGCTTTCGGAAGGCTCAGTATTCTTCTAGTCAAGTGTTCCAATTTCCGAAAAAGATTTAGGGCTTCGAAGTCGCTACTATGAGTAGCATACGCCTCGCGCGAGCTGCGTTTTCCTAGTAGCAATTTCTCAGGATAGTATGTACAGTACCTCTTTTCGTAGCGTAAGTCATCACCCATCCAGCTTTCTCTCGACCACAATATGGCTACTCTAAAACGGCCCCGAACATGTTACTATCCTGGGTCGAGAAGATCCGACCAAAGGTCTTCAGAAGAATCATTTGTAGTAAGCAACAGAGTAACTTCAGGGGATTTAGTTGCGAATCGGGTAGACATATTGTAAGTTGTAGTATTCCCGAGCTAATCTGCTTTCGCTAGTCTTACGGCAAATCATTGAATGGAACAATCAACGACCGTGTTCAATCCTGAGTCCTCAATCTTGAATCAATGCCGCCATCTCAGTGGTCCTCGGGACTAAAGGGACTTTGAGTCTTACCGGCGTCCTTATGAGTATGAAGAAACCTTCCAAACAAATAGCTGCCTTCCCCCGAAGATATATTTTGAGACATGCCGATGAATACAACTTCTTTCTGTCCTTCTGTCCTTCCAAGTTCCAGTCCAGCAAGGCAAAGATAGCTCTTGCTCATATGGTATGATTGAAACTATATGTATAAGGTCGTTATATGTACCGTGAAGCACTTTTGAGCACTCCGGATATTCGTAGCCCAGTCGGGAAGGATACAGCAGATATAGCCGTATTTGAGCAATATGGATCGGCTATTGCATGGGTAGCAGTCGTCGTCTGAGTGGTTCGCAGTATGGATCTAGGATCACTACGTGATCAGTCCATCGAAAACATGTAGAAACCCGGTTGCAGACCTTGGATCCAAGGTAATGACAACGAGTAGGAGCGCACGTCTAGAAATCAGCTGGAACTTGAACGCCTTCTAGGCAGGCAATTTCCGACCAGACTTTGTTGCCCCAGATCCGTTACAGTCGCAATAACTATTGAGCCAATGCGTTGGTCCATTACTGTCACGTTCTCTGGGCCAGAACAAAGTATTATACTTAGTAGTAGTTATCGGGAGGTCTATTTTGTCGCGATATATTTTCAGCTCCTGGTCGAGGCTCAAGAGCGCGCCGTTGCATAAGGGGGACGAGTTCTAGACCGCTATTTTTTTTACGGGGCCATTTTGAAAAAAAACCTGAACTTGAAGATACAATTTCATCGACCGCAGAAAGAAGGGTTAGGATAACGCGAGCTTCTGCCTTATCTCAGTAATCTGAAGGAGAGAGAAGGAGATAAGCAGGAGCACAGTGAAGGAAATACACAGAGGAGAAAGGGACACATTTGGACCTCTATATTGTGACACCACTTAGTAAGCATCGTCGGTCACTTGGAGCTTGTTCTCCAACTTCATCTGTCTGAGCGTATCATTTCCGGATGGACGGATTGGAATCTATCCACCGCGGGAGAAGACACCTGACCTCCGAAATTTTGACCCAATCAGCCATCGAGATGAAACCAGTAGACACACTATGACATGCAAAGGCCAAGGTTCAGTCAGTCAACATTTCATGAGTATTTCATAAACAAAAAGGGGGAAAGGAAAAGTGGTATGTCCGACTTTAATTTAACAACACAACACGCAACGGGAAGTTTTCGATGACGCCAAAGTTGAAGGAGTTACGAATTCGTCTATAGGAAGTCAGAGGGTAACGCTAGATCTTCTTCGGCGTCACCATGGGCGCAACTACTGGCGAAAAAGGGAACCACATCGGCTGCAAGCAATCGGAAGTTAGCGTCGGACAAAGGGCAGGAAGGGGCAGGAAGGGTTTAATGGAGAGATAATAAATCACTTCGTTATAGACGTACTCGTCTTCTGCTCCAATAGGTATGCCCCACAACGTCACAATGATATAGAATCATTTAGAAATCCGGCCAGTACCGAGCGATAATTCGATTAACGTCTGGATGTAAACTCACGTACTTCGAAAGAGAGGAGAACTGACGACGCCACAACGAGTACCTTATCTGGCCGCGGGGTGCTAATTAGAATTGGGATATCAACATTCTACTCGCGAGAGCAGGCGATAGTTCAGGAGTCATCCCTGATGTTGCCGATGGTTAATGAAGATATAAGGAGAGCAATTGTATATCGTGGATTAGGACTCATTACAGAAGGATAGCCTCATGGCCGAGCTCGACAACGAGCTCGTCTCGTTTAAAATTTTCCGAAGCCTGTGTATGAGCGCTTCCTGCGCATTCCGTCTTGCCCGAAAATTCATGTCCTCATCTGAAAGAAAATATAGAATTTCTTCGAATGTCTGATCTGTGTCCCTTCAAGCTAGTTTCCGAGAGTCGGAGGGATGAGATTGAAACAACGGAGGATAAGAGGAGAAACAGAACGGCGATTTTAGAAACCTGAGGGCAGAAAAATTGCCATGCATGCACCCAGAATAACGAAGACGAGGACTTGGGAGATGAATGGCAAGCACGAAATGAAGCGTAGACAACAATTGAGGATAAGATTCAAGAAGACCGTGATACATGGAGAGACGCTGTGGCGAATACGGCGGAAGCTCGGGAGAAATGTTTATCGGTAGCTGATAGGACAAAGATGAGCAATACGCAGAGCTGAAAAGAATTTAACGAACGTGCCATGACTCAGCACAAATCTTTCAAAGTTACAGCTTCCCTCAGATTCACCGGGACCTCGACACACATTCCTCACTCTCCCTGGTGCAACACGCCATCCATGCCCCGGAATTTCTCGTACTGTTTTCCCCTTGGGTCAATGAAGCTTCATTGAACATTGCTCGATTTCGGGCCAGCTGGGCGTAATTTGCAATCAATTCTCTTCGCCTCGTTATCCACATTCAGAGGCGGTTCTTTGGTATAGATTTTGATACAAGATCAACCTCCACGACCTTCCATGACATACAGTAACAGCGTACAGCATGCGGTGTCCTTTAATCAGTACACATCCCTGACTCGATTCTCGCTAGGATTGGTCCAAATCGTAGACACCGGTGAGGGGCCCCGAGCCAAGGAAAATTTTGATTGTTTCAATAGAATGATGGTCAGCAAAGTAAAGAGAAAGCGGTGTGTTACTCGATAGGCCACACCGATACCATACCTGCATACAAATCTTTCATCTGGAATGAATGGATAGTGAATGAGAGGGGCAGAAGCTCCTTCATCCCTAATTCCACAATATATGATACACACGAGAATCGGGAGAAGAAAAAGAAGTCGAAGAACAGGTTATGACGCCAAGGGTAGAAAAAAGGAAAAGAAGAAGAGTGTGGGAAGGAGATCCAACGAAGGTTGAAAGAGCCAAAAGAGCAGAAGAGCGGAAGGAGAAGATGAGAATTAATGGCACATTTTCAGTTGAACATCTTGCACGTTAACTAGAGAATGTCTGAATCACTGGAGGCCATAAAATCTGAGTGGGTGCTACCAGTGACGAAAAGAACTACCCAATGTTGTTCAAGATAGTAAAAGCTTCCCCTAGTTTCAAAGGCAAACATGACTATCAGAGATGAAAGGAAACAATGGCCCGAATGAGTTCGACTAAAAGCGACTAGTATCTGATCTGTTTGGCAATAAAGCAGAGCTAGAGAGCAGGCCGGTACAAAAATCTTCCACGGAAGGCAGCCGTGGCGGCGGGGGTTCAGTGTTCACATACCAGACTTACTGGACGATTCCATGACGTTCCATTTGCTCAGGAGATTTTGTTGTGCGTCGAGAAATCATTTTTGAACTCGTCGTGTGTAAGTAACTGCAGGAAGAAATAATATAGTAAGCCTCGTGGTGTAGTAAATTTAATTAAATAACTTCAAGTCCGTGACGAGGGCGTTTCTTTCTTCCTTCAACAGCTATTCGGTCTGAACATGCCTCCGTCTACAGTTGTCAGTACGTACTCCCTCTGTCACGGAAGAGGCCGGAGATTCATTTCTCTGTCTCGTGAATGGGCAAGGAAACATATACGTTTCATTGCACTTGGTCAGGTTGGTTTTGGGACCCATGTTAAGTTCCTCATTGACATTCTTGATTTTTGAGCTGCGGTCAACCAGGGATTTACGGACGCGCAGAAGAATCTGCTAGATACAGAGGATATTGTTTGAGGGGAAGCTAAGAATTTGTCAGCACGTACAGGTTGGTATTATGGGCGATGAGGTGGAGAGGGGAAGGAGGAGAATCGGCAGGGTCCTGCTGCATTAACATCTGTTAACATGCCGCCAAAAACAATTCTAGTGAAACCAGCGACATTGGATGTGTACCAGCGTCCAATCGGTGTAAGTGTAAGCGGCATCGTGAAGATCGAAGGGAACTTGGGAGGCGAAGTCACATTAAGAGTAAAAGTCGTTGACGGAGGCATGACTGCTACAGTAGGCTCCAGGGCGCTACTTCGTGACCAATCCTTTCTGAACAGAGATGGCCCGTGCAAAACGCAAAAAATTTGAGGGAGGAGATGATTTGAATCGTCAGGTAGTTGGCATTGGAAAAAAAAGTCCAAGCGCTCCAAGTTTTGCTAAGCGCCTATCTAATCACCCCTTGAACATGTTCTTTCCGGAAGCACTAAAACTTAAAGCTTTTGTCTCGCCAGAACCACGAGGCTTACTTGGTTCACAAAGCTGAGGCATTCTTAGGTCCTGTTAGTTGGTGCTTCCCACTAAGCTAGGCCATGAAGTACTTTCTATCCATCCTCATCTCAATCTCTTTTACGTTTACTTTTGTTTCTGCCCACGGATACCTCGCGCAATTGACCATAAACGGCAAGGCTTATTCAGGAAACGTCCCCGGCGCCCAGGCAACCCCCAGTGTCATTCGCCAGGTTTCAGATATAAGCCCAGTCAAGGGCGCGAGCAATCCGGATTTGAATTGTGGGTTGAGCGCGCAATTCGCTGCAGATGTAGCAGATGCAAATCCTGGAGATGCGTTGGCATTTGATTGGCGTGGAGGGGACAATCAGAATGTAAGTTCTTACTTCCCCATCTGACAGCATATCAGTAATCACTGATTGCGAACAGTGGCCACATAACACAGGTCCCATGTTAACATACATGACATCCTGCGGCAGCTCCTCCTGCACAACATACAATTCCTCTTCATCCAAATGGTTCAAAATTCAACAAGTTGCGCGGGTCAGCTCCGGTGGTCCCTGGGCACAAGCAGCAGTCATGGAAGGTTTTCCCGCCAACGTCACCCTTCCCTCGACACTTGCACCCGGGAACTATCTCATACGCCATGAGATTATGGGGTTGCAAGGTGCTGTTTCCGTTGGAGGTGCAGAGTTTTATCCGGCGTGTTCGCAGATCAAGGTCGGCGGAAGTCAAACGGGAGGACCGACTGAGGATGAACTAGTGTTATTGCCCGGCGCGTATAGTGATACGGATCCTGGAATATATGATCCTAACGTGAGTGAGGTTTTTACTTCAGGATTTACCTTGGATTTCTCAGCTACGATATTGCGGCTTATCTATACCCCTTTCCCTACAGGTCTACGACCCTTCGGCATCATATACATTTCCCGGACCTCCAATTGCAGCGTTCGCGGGAGGAGATGCATCAGGGACCTCAGTATCCGGAGATGCCTCTGAGTCAGCTTCCGCAAGTACACCGACTGCTACTTCCGGTAGCTCAGGCTCTTCTGGCAGCTCTTCATCGTCGAATCCGCAAAGTGTATGCAAGTTACAAAGACGGACGACGACATCACTCGTGTCAGACGCGGGTTCCTTCACAGTTGTCAAAACTCATAAACGAAGACATTCCATCTTGACTGGCCTGTTCCATGACTTGGCTCTGGTTTACAGAGGGTCTTGAGAATCAATTATCCGGTGTTCCTCGGGGCTTGACTTTTTGTCTGCTTCGTGCTCGTAATGACTTTTCATTTCGGATGATTTCTGGACTGTTATTTAAAGCAAACATTGTGTGTAAGCATACACGATGACATGTGTTATTGTCGTCTTTATTATAAGTCCTTATCTATCCCCTTCATCTACCTCGTATGTGATATATAGTTGGGCAATGGGTGCATGATTTGTTGATCAGGTGAAAAACATGGTGAAGGCTTTCATTTCGGTTTAAGGTGGATAGGAAGAAAAATTAGGTGAACTTTAGGGGTTTGCTTTTGAGATGACTAGAGTAGTGGGTTGAGGCAACTCACTGCCACAACCTATCGAATTTCGGAAACAATACGTTGGCCATTATCATCTCCGGTACTTAATATTACCACGCAGACGCGACCTATGACAACGGAAGAACGTACACATTATTATTTCACGATTATTTGGAAATAATGGATTGACCAAGATGATTATAAGAAACTAACTATAGCGTGATTATATACGCTCGACGAAGAGTTCGAAGATAGATAACTACTGTTGCAATTGCCGACCCATTAACGATGATGTAGCAACTAGAAAAAGTCCCTTGCGATTATTACCGTCCGGAAGGCTTACATCTGCCTTATGACAATATCAAACGGTTTGACATGACTGGAAAAAGAAAGAAACATAGCCATGAGATGACCTGGTTTACCAAAAAGGGCTATGAGGTTAATGAAGCATTGACGCACCTGGTTATTCCTGTTGTAAACTCTACCTGCGGTGCACAGACTCCGGTAGGCAACGAGACTTTGAATTTTGAGAGAATTCGCGACATTATCAGTAGTACAGATATCTCTGCCAGTTGAATACCAGGACAGCTTCGTCTTCCGTAGCCGAAAGCGTAAGCCCTCGGATCTGGATTGACTTCGTTCTCGCTCCCGTGGCGCCGTTGGCTGATCGATGCGTTATCAATGAAACGGGATGGCTTGAACTCAAATGGCTCTGGAAACAGAGAGGTATCATGTAGGATAGCCCTAGGTGTGAGAGATTCGTTAAAATGTATCTGCAATACTCTGTTGAGGCTTACCATGTATTCGGAATGACGGTACTATCTTTTGGAATGCGGTATGATTGGTACACATCGTCTTGGACTACTCTGTGCGGCAGGGCTACACAGTGAGGTGTGGATCATCATGATCAGTTTGGGACACATTAACAAAATACACGGCATGAATCACCTATGTTAGAAATAGGCGCGTACCGTAATACCTCTTTGAAAAGAGCATTGAGGTAGGGTAGACTATGCAGTTCAGTTATAGAAGGCATCCTCCCGGCTCCACATATATTAGCGATTTCGCGCTGAGCTGTCTTTTGGATATCCGGGTAGAGTGCCATTAAGAGAATGAAAGATGTCAATGCTGACACTGTCTAGATTGAAGTTGGTTGTTATTAAGCAGGCAAGAGGAAAAGCAAAACCTGATTTACTGTGTCAGAGGCACCTGCATAAAGCCCACCGGCCGCCCATTTTACTATATCCTCGGCTTCTGCATCTGCGTCGGGTCGAAGAAGGCGAGTTGTGAAGCATTCCACAAAATTTGGTTGCTCCTGCGTGTATCGATGTGATGATTCGGTCAGTCTCATAAACGGAGTTCGAAAACGGTCAGACTAACCATCTGCTTTTTGACCCAATTATGGGGTACATCTGACAAGGACTCGAGTTGCTTTCTCCATTTTGCCCCTTGGCGCTTGAAATGTGCGAACGGGAACCACGATGGGATAAAGCGCACTGAGGTGATGAACAAGATGAACGGAATGCGAAAAACGATGTTAGCTTCGCGGTTATCAGTACCTTAGTGTGGTATAGTGAGGTACACACCGATAGGATAATAATCTACCATCCAACGACCGGGAGTCAGGGCCCAGCCAGAGATCTGAGCGGATTCCTCTGCCACACGAATAAATGGATCATCACTGTCGGTAAGTGTATAGCCATAAGTAATCTTCATTATGACTGCAGCTGCATTTCTGTCAAGTCACAAGTGGGTTGTGTATCAGAGTGCGGTTCATATGCAAATGTGTACAGACTCTACGTTACCTTCGGAAATGATGCTGAAAAGCATGCGGTTCTCGAGTCAAGGATTGAACAAAGACATCGGCTTCGCTCTCTAGTAGTTCGTGATATTCCGGAACCGCCCGCCCACTAAGACCATGCTGCAAGAGTCTCCGGTACTTCCCATGTCTACTATCCAAGGAGGAAATATTGAACACGGATTTTCCACGTCCGCAAAGCTCATGGAACATCCATGATTTGGGGCGATCGGAGTATATGCTCGCTCGTTTATGGAGGAGTTCTCGTACGGATTCATGGTCGTTGAGAACGACAGTGCGACGGTTGTATATCCAGAATGATATGACAGGACCTGAGAAAAGAAATATTGCATTCGGTCAGCCTCGTAAAGAACACCTTTCATACGAAGTTTCTAGTTCTGCTTACTCTGGTAGTGCTCGGCCCATTGAGCGTAGACCTTCCATGGAGACGAAGAAAGTTGATCTTTGACTCCGGCAAAGAAGGTACCCTTGGGACCAGGAGGGATACGTATCTTTCTGTTAGGATCGTGGTTGTACAAAAACAATACTAGTAGGATGGGCAAACAGCCTATCACAAATAGGACAGGTACTGAAGTTGTCATTGAATGGACCTAAGAGATGCGGCTGATTTCTGAGTCTCTTTTATAGTATACAAACGACTCATAACAAGGGAGGGTAAATAAAGGCAGTGGTTACCGACCTGGGAATGGGATGTTAGTATGGAGATGTACATTGTGTAGGTCCCCCGAGTGTGTCTCATCGCATCGAACTTGCTCGTAACGCGAAAGGTTCTGGGTCTTCGGAAGAGCCACGGCTAATAATAAGGTGGCCTATGATGTATATGGTGCATTGGAATTGGATGTATCAGTTCACGCCCTCGGCATATCGTTTCTGTTGCCAATCCAAGACTATCCGAAATATCCGGGATGTTGTGGCCGTTTAAATGCAAACCCGCCATCAGCGGGATGGATTGATTATTGATACGCACACGACTTGGTCACCGTTCGGTATGGTTTCGGACATTCATGCTTCCTTCGACTCCGCCTCCGTTCTGGAATCGGTTTGGATATAGGCGGGTATCTGCTGCGCATTGCCGCCGGACATATATGCAAGTTTAAACTGGGGACATACATTGGGTCGAAACAGTTCAATAACCCACCCCCCACCAGCCCCAGTCTTCGAGTGAAGTTTTTCCCTCATTTTGAAGGTGCAGGAACGATCAGAAACAAGGCGCCGGTTGAGTCCAGCGCTAGTGGAATATCTCTTTGGATACAGATAAATATGTAACACATAAGTTTTTTTGGAGAGATTCACCGATCACCTATCATACGATGAGCGAACGCAAGCTTAGTAAAATCAAGTTCGGCGGTAAGTTTCCAGTAGGCTGAGTATGACCCAGTCTTCCAGTTGATGACCTGAAACCTGGATCCGAGAAAAACTGAAGAAAAACTTAAGGATATGCACGTGGAGTTGTGAGGCGTTGTGCGGATTACTGATGAGGGTTTCAATCAGGCTGGTTATGAGATTCAGATTTCAGAGAGTTCGGACGTGAAAGTTATTTACCTGCTTATTTATTAATCCCCACCCAGATAAGCCCCAGAGGCAGTACTATCATAGTTGTTTCATGACATCCTGCAGCATCCCTGCGAAGCACTACGTCTTCAACATTGAACACGGGACGGGAACTCCAAAAGTCGGATGGTTATTTGGAATGTATGGCTACCACTTGAAATCTTGAGAGGTCGTTCTGCGCTCGATTTGTACCCAAAAGGACATTTTTTCTCTGCCCTCGATAAGTGTTTCGTCCCAGTATTATTGCAAAGTCGCGCAGAGGCCCCATTCAGAAACGAAGACTCGGGAACTATCTTGTATCAGGTTATGCAGTCGTTCCCGGCCACACCCGTTGAGAAGACTGGAATTCGAGCGCTGCAGAATTAGTGGCCAATGGTTTGCGGAGAAGGAAATCCGAAAATTGAAAAATCAACAAAGGGAGAACGTTCACCGTTTGAGAATTGAACAGTTTGGAACTAGTTTTACCCAAGAGCCAAATCAAAAAAATAGATAAGTATCGGGTTATCAGAGCTTTACAGTTTGCAAGCTTGGAAGTTGGAACGTTGGATGTTTACGGTCCGATGTAAAGATATCGTGAGACTCTGGGCCATTGTCGTTGCACATGTCAATCAACGGTCACGGTCAATCATTTCTTAGAAGGCCTTTGTTCTTCTCCTTCGTTCATCTCGCTCAACATCACACTCGTTTGACTCCCGTCTTTTCGCCTTGACCTCTGCAGCCTACCTCGTCACGAAAGTTGAGCCACTTTTTGATTACCTTCCGACTTTATTTCGCCCTCGTCGCGAATTCACAACGATGCTCGCGTCTATTTCCTTGCTAGCGTTATTGTTAGCATCGCCAGTCATAGCAGGCAAGGCTGGCTCTTTTGCCGACGGTGGGAACACTCAAGTCAGCGCTATGATGGTTCGTACAAGGGGTTATTTTTTCACTGGGTTTGTTCTGAAGAATTCGTGCAGATGTTTGTGGGTAACAAGGATAAGGTCTACATCATTGACAAGGCGGAGGGAAACGCGGCCCAAATTAAGGAGCATCCTGCATGGGGCGCGGTCTGGTGCGACCGATATCCCCGTCTAGGTTTTTACGTCCCTCTGAATTGAGATAATAGGGATTTCAATACTCACCAAACTGAGGTTATGGACATCAAGACCAACGTCTTCTGCGCTTCTGGAATGCACCTTCCCAATGGCTCGTACGTCACGTTTGGAGGAAATGGGGCCATCGCACCAGGTGGTAACATTGGCTCAGTTCCAAATGGCCAGGGTGCTGCATCTTACGACGCCACTTATCAAGACTATGACGGTTCCAAGTCTATTCGAATACTCAATCCTTGCACGGACACTGATGACTTCACCTCTACAAATTGTCAATGGTTCGACAATCCCGACGTCCTTTCCATGCAGAAAAAGCGATGGTATTCCGCCGCCGAACCTCTCGGTGACGGATCTGTAGCGCTCATTGGCGGTTTCGTGAACGGAGGCTACATCAATCGAAATACCCCCAACACGGATCCTGAGTTAGAGGGCGGTGCGGCAGAACCGACTTATGAGTTTTATCCTGCTAACGGGCGCAACGCAACTGTCATGCAATTCATGATCAAGACGTCTGGTTTGAACGCGTACGCACATACGTATCTGATGCCTTCGGGAAAGATGCTCGTACAGGCGAATATCTCTACCAGTACGTCAATGTATCTTCATACGTCTGCGTTATTGTTGATTGATGGATGTTACTACTAGTGCTGTGGGATCCCGATAGCAATACTGAAACCGATCTTCCGGCCATGCCAGGTAATGTTGCCCGCGTTTACCCCGCCTCAGGTGCAGTGGCCATGCTTCCTCTTACTCCTGCCAACAATTACACCCCCACCGTCATTTTCTGCGGAGGCTCCGATATGCCAGATAATCTCTGGGGTAACTATTCCTTCCCTAATACGGACACTTGGTTGTATCCCGCGTCTAAAGACTGTCAACGCATCACTCCTGAACCGGCCGACGGTTCAGCGCCTGTCTACGTCCAAGACGATGACATGATCGAAGGTCGTACCATGGGCCAGTTCATTATTCTTCCCGATGGAAAAATGTTGGTTGTCAATGGCGGTCTGAACGGCACTGCGGGGTACGCCACTAATACGGGAACGACTCTGTCTTACAGTCAGATGCCCTTTGGAATGTCACTGGCCTCTGGACCTGTCGGGACTCCAGCTTTGTATGATCCTAATGCACCAGTTGGCAGTAGATGGTCAAACTCCGGTTTTTCAACGTCTAATATTGCCCGACTTTATCATTCCTCTGCGATCTTACTTCCTGATGCATCCGTCCTTATTGCGGGCTCTAATCCGAACGTCGATGTCAATCTGACGACATATTTCCCCACCACGTACCAGGCCGAAATTTTCTACCCAGCTTATTTTTCTGCCACCACTCGCCCCATACCATCTGGTATCCCCACCACTTTATCTTACGGTGGAGATTCTTTCGATATCACTGTGCCTGCATCTTCGTATTCGGGCTCGGGTAACGACGCGGCCGATAATACCACCGTCGTGGTCGTGCGACCAGGGTGGACCACTCACGGAATGAATATGGGTCAAAGATTTCTCCAGCTGAACAATACCTACACCGTGAACTCGGACGGCTCTCTTACTTTGCACACGGCCCAGATGCCTCCGAACTCCAACATTTTTCAACCGGGGCCGGCTATGGTCTTTGTCGTCGTCAATGGTATCCCATCGAATGGAACATTCGTCATTGTTGGCAGCGGCAACGTTGAAACTCAAGCTACCGCAGGTGCTAGTGTGCTACCTGCCAGCGTGCTTCTAAGCGGCGCGAGCGGTAGTGCTGATGGTTCCAGTACTTCATCTGGTGACAACCCTACTAATGCCAGCGGTAGTACCGTCTCACATACGGCAGTTATCGTAGGCACTGTCGTAGCAGGAATAATTATTCTGGGTGTTATTGGTGCGCTCATCGGTGTTTGTGCATCTCGCCGTCGTAGAGCGGCTGCCCAGAAAAACCCCAATGTATCTTCCTATCCAATGAGCAACACTCCTCTTGGTTCAAAGACACTCGGCGCCGCCGGTTATGGTGGTGGACTACGGAGCTCTGATTCTAGTGCATTCTCGTTACAGCGGGATTTCAACGATAGTCAGCAGTGGTCCGGCAGTAGTGCGAATTTGACTGGTGATGGCAGGCTTTCACCTTACCATGACGCTCCACCTTATCTAGACGATTCAAGAGGCCCTCATGGAATGAGTATAGAGCTAAATCCATATGCCGCGCAATCGAGGATGAGTACGAGTTCACCTCATGGACAAGGGTACTAAAATGTGGGTTGTAGGTATAGGGTCATCGGTTATCGGTTTATCTCAGTGACTGCTCCGGATTACTTTTGTTTTTGACATCTTCATATTTGGATTTATCCGCTTGAATGATAAAGCTTAACGTTGTACATTATTGGGCGATCTATGATTATTCTGAACCAGTTGCTATCATACTTTACTCGACCTGACCTTTTCCTGATGCTTTCAACTTTCATGTCCCTCAATTACTACTCGAAGTACGTAAATCGCATAGAGATTTGCAACATCTGTTGTGGTCAGTGAGCGATTGATTGTAGGCTTCATGTTCTCGATCCGCCATGCCTGTCGTCCCTCCCTCAGAATTTGTCGGTGTGCTTCTCTCCTTCCCAGCGCATTTCGCAATATATCCCACAAAGTTCCTTCGGGTTGCATGAAAATGGACCCCGTTTCCGGTGTACAGAATCAGCACTTTTATGTTGACAAAGACGGGACGAGTCAAGTCGACTTGAGTTTCGTCGAAGAACCGCTGGGTCTTCCAGGTTCCAAGGGTTACGGATGGCCGCAACTCGAGTTTGGAGAGAGAATTGGGCCCGACTTGCGGTACGAAATCAAGCGTAAACTGGGATGGGGTATGAGTTCTAGCACATGGTTGGCTTATGACACTGGGTGAATGGAAATCAAATTTCTTCGAGAAACCATCTTGGACTGATTCATAGTGTAGCGTGAATAATTATGTCGCTATTAAAGGCTTAACGGGTTATTCCACAGAGCTACGTCGACACGGACGTGTCTGGGAGTCGGAGGCTCTCAAACGCGTGGCAGGATCGAACAACCATTGCCTTCATCTTCTTAACGAGTTTACACATCCGGGAAAGGGTTCATCAGGGGACCACTCCTGCCTTGTCACACCTGTATATGGTGGAGACGTTAAAACGTTATGGGCGCAACATAAGAATTTTCCGCTGCCCCTGGCGAAACGAATGCTCCTTCACACCCTTCGTGGAATTGCACATGCACACAGTAAAGGCGTCATTCATACTGATCTCAAGCACGACAATATATTCTTCTCTTCGCTATTGTCCCGTCAAGATATAGATGCCACTCTAGTATCTAATCCTCCACGTCGAAATCCTCCTGAGGCTTCCATGGATGGTGCCGTATGCTCTGCGGTCACTCAACCCCTACCTCCCCCAAGCTTGGATGATGCGATGAAGTGTGAGTACTTGATCGCAGATTTTGGGAGTGGTATGTTATTTAGTTTGTTTTATTTTTCGTGTTTCATCTAATTTCTGGTGTTCCCATAAAGCCCAACTCTTTGATGAACCTAAGGAGCTTGAAGTTACATCAGCTCCCTTGAGAGCACCCGAGGTTCTTCTGCTTGGATCTTGGAATGAAAAGGTGGATATATGGACATTTGGTTGCCTGGTATGTGAAATTTATTGTTGTTGAGAGCGGGTCCATCAATACCTGTAGATCTTTGAATTTGTCGTAGGACGGTCTTTATTCCGACATGAGAGTTTCAGAGACCCGGTTAAAGATATTACGCTGGACAATGTCGCCTACCACCTTTATCAGATGGCGTGTTTTCTTGGTGAGGTAGATTTTCCTCCAGAGGTGTTGCAGTACAGTAGACTTGCATCAACATATTTCAACACTGATTGTAAGTGTGTTTTCCCTCTATGTATCGGGCATGTATTAACATTTGACCACCCAAAGGCACTTTCAAACATGCCCTTCCTCTGCAATTGTTTTCCATAAGAGGGCAGATTAACAGCACTAAAAAGTTCAGTCCAGAGGATGTGAAGAGCACGAATGAGATTGTGAAACGGTGCCTCGAGCTCGATCCGGCCGATAGACCAACAGCCACTGAGTTATTGAATGATCCTTGGTTTCTCGGTGTAGAGTGAGCTCTATGTGTTTGCTACTAATACCTACATACCAGATTGGAATTATACCCCCACTTACTTATTACTGCATCAACTTGAAGGAAATGAAATTTGCTGGGGCTCGATGTACTTTCCAAATCGTGATTGAGAAAATTCAGCGTGAGAAAGCATGTTTTTCTTCTGTTTCGACTTTTATGTACATACATGGTTGAGGTTACTTACTAGGCTCCACTGCCATGGACCACACCTTGCTTGGGTCATGTCCTCAACATTGCTTCATTTCACTAACTGACATTTATACCTATTGTGTCACAAGTATGTTTCCATCCAACTTCCACTGCCAAATACCCATTTCCAATCATGGAATGGAATTTCACGCAAAGACGGGCAAATGTCATGTAAGCCATCAAATGCCTGTTCAATGTTTAAATCATGTGCATTGATGCGCGGTATGTAGATCAACCTGATAATATATTTTGCAGATGGTGCAAACTCTATCTGTTAAGATCATGTACACCGTGTAACCGTGCCAGAGATCACAGGTGTCTAAGAGCAGGAGTCGAGTGGGACAGTAGTGAAGTTATTGACAACACCGCCGTTACGCTGTTAGTCCCCGGAGATCAGAAGTAGTGAGGAGAGAGAGACTAGGAGCAGCCAGGTCAGAGCAGCGGTATCACCGGTGACAAGGAGTGAATCAGAGAACGTATAAGTCCTAAGGTTATAGTAGAGTGCTTCAAGGTAGTGAGCCTGAAGACTTAAGAGATGGCCTGAGTTAGAAAGGGAATCTAAGTCAATAATTAAACTGAGGAACTACAGTAGCGTACAGGCAGTATTTATATCTATGGATTGGCGCAGCGGTGCGGAGTGCCAGACTAACTACTAGGAGCTATACATGTAGTACCTGCAGGGTAAAGTAAAAGACAATAAGGAGGGACTAGAATAAAAGGGTATGTGTAGCGAGAAAGAACAATAAGAATGAGATTACAATAAACGGTAGATCTCGGAGTACCGAGCAGCAAAATGGGGTCCTGAGGCATGGACTTGACAGTATCCCCCTCTTAGGCTTGAGCCCTTGAAAGCCGTTAGCATCGGGAATTTATCCTATCAGTCAGCAGGAAAAATTTTTGCTGGTTCACCGTATGCCGATTACAATTCGAAGGTTGGCCTGGTCCGTGCGCACTTTTGACCCTATAAAGCTAGGCCAGGTTTTGCCGCTATGGGCCTAAGTTCACAAACACTTCCAAGTCCAAAAATGTCTACTTGTACTCAAACCGCTACCACCACTTCTTCTGCCACCGGGCCTTCGAGGTCTCACGCCGCACCACTGCCTCCCGCTGATCCTATAGGAAATGAGGAGGATTTGGAGGAGGACGAAGAGGAGATTTTGTGAAAGGTGCAGGAAAAGGTACGCCAGATGAAGGAGAGAAAGGCAGCGGCTGCAGCGAAGAAGAGAGCCGAGGAAGAGGCGGCCAAGAAGGCTGCAGAGGAGGTGCACAGGCAGAAGGAGATAGCAGCGTGGGATTTGGAGGAGTGGAGGAGGAAGATAGCAGAGGCAGCCACAACCTGTAGTCAATGGGGCTCCTCTCCAGGAGAAACTTCGGTGTCCCCACGGCGGCCAGTGGTGGAGATCAGAAAGGAGAAGGGAAAAGGCAAGGCCAAGGCTTAGGTGAGTACCGAGATTCTCGGCCCCATTCTTCTACTGACAATTTTGTTCATAGCCTGTTGGTGGGGACCCCAATGACGGCGACAATGGGGAAGATGACGACAACGACGAAGAGCAGGCGCCCTGCGAGCAGTGCCAGCTGAAGAAGATCCCCTGCCTGGAACAGGTAGGCAAAAGGAGCACCATGATATGCAAGCCATGTCACAATGCCAAGGTAAAATGTTCGTACTTGGGTCAGCTGGTACAAGTGTTAAGATCATGCACACCATGTAACCGTGCTAGAGGTCACAGAGTGTCTAAGTGCGGAAGACAAGTGGGACAGTAGTGAAGTTATTAACAACACCGCCGTTACGCCGTCAGTCCCCGAAGATCAAGAGTATAAGAGGGAGGAGCTGAGTAGCAGCCAAGTCGGAGCGGCGATATCGCCGGTGACGAGGAGCGAACCAAAGAACGTGGAAGTCCTAAGGTAGAGTAGAGTGTACTTCAAGGCAGTGAGCCTGAAGACTTAGAGGAGCACAGAGTAAAGGAGGGAATCTAAGTTGATAATTAAACTGAGGAACTACAGTAGCGTACAAGCAGTATTTATATCTACGGAGCGGCGCAGCGGAGCGGAGCGCCAGACTAACTACTAGGAGTTATATGTGTAGTCCTGCAGGGTAAAGTAAAAGACAATAAAGAGGGACTAGAATGAATGGGTATGTGTAGCGAGAAAGAACAATAAGGAGAGATTACAATAAAAGGCAGATCTTCGGAATACCGAGCGGCGAAGTGGAGGCCCGAGGCATGGACTTGACAGTATCCCCCTCTTAGGCTTGAGCCCTTGAAAGCCATTAATGCCGGGAGTTGATTAGTCACCAAAAGGAAAATTTTAAAGCCGTCAGCATCGGGAATTGGCCTATCGGTCAGCAGGAAAATTTTCAAAAGCCGTCGGCACCGGGAATTGGCGTTAGTCATTAATGAAAATCTTCGGTTCACCGTAAACCAAACATAATTCAAAGGAAAATTTTCGCTGGTCTGTGCGCCATTTTGTCCATATAAAAAGGGCCAGGTTTTGCCGCTATGGCCCTTCCTTCCTCCCACTCCAAGTCTCTCAAATGGCACCTAGTCGCACTATCACCACCACCACTACTACTGCTTCTCCCAACGCCAGTCCCTCGACTTCTCGTCCAGTACCCCCTTTGCCGTCTGATCCGGTCGACTTCGAAGAAGATGAACAGGAGGACGACGTCGATGAAATCATGCGGAGGGCAAGAGAGAAGGTAAAGAGGGTGAAGGAGAAGAAAGCGGCGAAACGGCAAGCCGAGGAGGAGAAGGCCAAGAAGGCTGCTGAAGAAGCACGCCGACAAAAGGAGGTAGCAGCGCGGGAGTTGGTAGAAAGGAGGCAGAGGATGGCTGAAGCAGCAACGGCCCGCAGTCGGCGGGGTACCTCTCCCCGGGAAGGTTCGGAGTCTCCTCGTCGACCAGTAGTGGAGATTAGGAGGAATAAAGGCAAAGGAAAGGGAAAGGCTCAGGAAGAGGTACGTGGCTGGTCGATTTTTTCTTTCTGTCGCAAACTAATTAACGTTCTTGTAGGCGGCCGGCGGCGACCCCGACAACGGCGGGGATGAAAACGACGACGACGAAGATAATAGGATGCCCTGCGAACGATGCAGGGCTAAAAGGATCTCTTGTCAGATGCAGGCTGGCAAGAGAAGTTCTATCATCTGTAAACCCTGTCACGACGCCAAGGTCAAGTGCTCGTACTCCGGGCGGCCCTCAACGGTGAAGCGGGAGGGGGGAGGACAACCGATCGGCGAGCGCCTGGCAATCTTGGAGAGCCAGATGGCCCAGCTGCTGGCAGACAACCGGCAGCTGAGAGAGGGCCAGTTGAAGGACAATAATTACAACCGCCACTTCAACCGGAAGTTGGACTGGTTGATGATGGACGCCGCAAGAAGGAGGACTTCGCCGCCGGAGATGCCAGAACCAGGACCATCGCGGCTGCCGAAGAAGAGAAGAAGGGTTGTGGATAGCGAGGAGGAAGAAGAGGATAGGAGAATCGGGGAAGATGAGGATGGAGAGGGAGACGAGGAAGTAGAGGAAGAGAAAGGGGAAGAACCGGTGCCGAAGAAGGCCCGGTCGGAGAAAGGGAAAGAGAGGGAGGAGTAGTAGTAGAGTAGCGGATAACGGACCTCGGCCCTTCGGCCATCTTCTTGTACCATTCTTGTAACCCTGCCTTTGTATAATTTTTGTTTTTTGGACTTTTTGTATATATAAAAATGTTGACGCAATTTTGACATCGGAAAGCGAATGGGCCGCGAAGCGGCGTAAGAAATAATTAGTTTTGAAGTATAAGTAGCTTAAGTGTGATGTTAAGATTATGCGGAGAGGTCTTAATACATGTGGTATATATAGTCCCAACCACCTATGACAATTATCCTGTCATAGTAGCCTTTTGGCTCAGTTGGATTTTGTGTTAGTGGTTGGGCATGAATTTCACAGTATGACAGGATCTGTTAAGATCATGCACACCGGGTAACCGTGCCAGAGGTCACACAGTGTCTAAGTGCGGAAGACGAATGGGACAGTAGTGAAGTTATTAACAACACCGCCGTACGCCGTATGTCCCCGGAGGTCGAGAGTATAGAAGAGAGGAGCTAAGTAGCAGCCAAGTCGGAGCGGCGGTATCGCCGGTGACGAGGAGCGAACCAGAGGACGTATAAGTCCTAAGGTAGAGTAGAGAGTACTTCAAGGCAGTGAGCCTGAAGACTTAGAGGAGCACAGAGTTGAAGAGGGAATCTAAGTCGGAAAGGGAGATCTAAGTTGATAATTAAACTGAGGAACTACAGTAGCGTACAAGCAGTATTTATATCTACGGAGCGGCGCAACGGTGCGGAGCGCCAGACTAACTACTAGGAGTTATACGTGTAGTCCTGCAGGGTAAAGTAAAAGACAATAAAGAGGGACTAGAGTGAAAGGGTATGTGTAGCGAGAAAGAACAATAAGGATGAGATTACAATAAAGGTCAATCTTCGGGATACCGAGCGGCGAAGTGAAGGCCCGAGGCATGGACTTGACAGGATCCCAAGGTCACCAGTTCAAACCGGGCTGCTCTCAGTTTACCTCTTAGGCAGCTCTTTGGTCAGGTGGCTTAAAGGCCCTGGGAAACCCTTGGGGCTGTGCTGTACATTAAGCATGTGACCTGTTGAAGTGGCAATTTCGGAGTTTCATCTCCATTCGGGTGATTTTCTTCTCACCAATTCTGGGACTTCCATGTCCAATCTTTCGGGTCTTCCATGGCCAATTTCAATTGCACTTCAAGGGTTCAGTGCCTAAAGGGGGGGCACTGTTAAGATTATGCGGAGAGGTCTTAATACATGTGGTATATATAGTCCCAACCACCTATGACAATTATCCTGTCATAGTAGCCTTTTGGCTCAGTTGGATTTTGTGTTAGTGGTTGGGCATGAATTTCACATGTGATTGAAGAATAAGTAAAATAGTAACTAAGAAAACAAAATAAGCAATTTAAGAAAGAGAGGTAAACACTCAATTTGCTATCATCGTGTTTACCCTCTAAACACACGAAGTAAACTTCGGTGGAGCATGGCGAAAACGGGGGAAAGGGATAGGATGTTTTTGTGATCAAGGTCCAGGCTTGTGAGGGTATCGGGCGTGGAATGCCGGTACAAGTTCGTCAGCGTGTAATTCATCAGCAGCAACCCAAGAGAACTCATCGTCGGTACCTTCGTAACCGGCCCACCGAATGTAATAACGTAGAGGACAACGCTTATACCTTCTGTCCAGCTTAGAGTCGAGGATTTCGGCGACGTTGTACTCCTCTTCACCATCAACTTCAATTGGAGGTGGAGGAGATTGAGTTCGATTCGGGAAAGGATTCGGCGTAACCGGCTCCAGCTGTGAGACGTGGAAAACCGGGTGAATATGGCGAAGATAATCCGGGAGCTTGAGTTCATAAGACAAAGTACCAGGTCGACTGATGACCTTGAAAGGACCAAGATATTTTTCAGAGAATTTTTCCGTAGGACGAGTAGAACGAATGTGCTTAGCAAGAACAAAGACTTCGGAGCCGATCGGGAACTCCGGGTGCGAGATTCTTTTCCTGTCAGCTTGTTCCTTGTAACGAGACTGGGCTAAAAGGATTTCCTCTCGAAGGAAAGCGTGGAGTTCATCAAGGTTGACGACGAAGTCTCTAGCAAGATCCGACTTCATGTCGACCTCGGGCCGAACGGTGATATTTGGGTGGTATCCTTTGTTGGCAAAGAATGGAGTAATACCAGTGGAAGCATTGGGAGCATTGTTATAGGCGAATTTGGCAATCGGAAGTAGAGGCGACCAGTCATCCTGTTGATAGGAGCAGTAGATCCTGATGTACTGTTCGAGAGTCTGATTGACACGCTTGGTCTGCCCATCGGCTTCCGGATGATATCCAGAGGTATAGTGAAGTTCCATGGAGAGCGCTTTACCGAGAGCCCGGAAAAACGCCGAAACAAATTTAGAACCACGATCAGAAGTGACATGATTAGGGACACCATGTTTAGAGAAGACATGAATAACAAAAAGCTCAGCTAGTTGTTCAGAAGTAATGGTGTCGAAGGTTGGAATAAAGATAGCTTGTTTGGAAGATCGATCCACGACGACGAGGATAGCTGTATAGCCATTCGACATTGGCAGTTGCTCAATGAAGTCCATGGATATGGAATCCCATGGTCGGACCGGAACCGGCAGAGGCTTCAACAACCCGTAAGGCCGGTGACGGCGAGGTTTGTTGCGCCCACAGATAGTGCAAGAGGTAACGTAGTCACGTACAAAGTCTCTGACCTTGGGCCAGGTGTATTGACGACGTACAGCTTCTAGCGTTCGGTTCTGGCCGAAATGGCCGGAGAGTGGATGATCATGAAAGTAACGGAGGACTTGAAGGCAAAGGTCGCCGTGATTAGGAACATAAATACGGTCGTCAAGGCGTAGTAGCTTGTCACTACCTAAGCTCCAACGTTCATTGGAAGGATCTTTAGCAAGTTCCAAACCAACAACGGAGCTCGGGTCGGCGGGAAGGGCGAGGATGATTGCTTGGTGTAGGGCTTCGATATCCATGATAATTGAGGCTCGTAAAACCGGGCCTTCTAGGAAGGTAGCTCGAAGAGACGCAGTGAGTTGTTCGTTAGTAAAGATTGGACGGAAGTTATGAGGGTTCACTTGGGCGTAGCCGATATCCCCCTCTTTAGGGTAGACGTCCCAGCGTCTAGTTATCGAGTCGGGTTTCTTGCCGAGTTTCCCCGGCCGGAAGTGAATGACCATATTAAATTGATGTAAAAATTCTGACCATTGGACCTGTCGGCGTGTGAGAACCTTGGTAGTAGAAAAATACTCAAGATTCTTGTGATCAGTGACAACGTCCACCGGATCACCCGAGCCTTCCAAATAATGACGCCAAGCTTTAAAGGCCTCGAAGATGGCCAGTAGCTCTTTGTCGTGAGTATCGTAGTTGAGTTCAGCTGCATGAAGCGTTCTGGAAAGGAAGGCTAGAGGATGAATTTCACCGTCAGCATATTGGATGGAAAGAATAGCCGCAATGGCGTAATCGGAAGCGTCGGTCTCCACGATAAGTGGGCGATTCGGCTCCCAATGGGCCAGTATCGGCGCAGAAGTAAAAGCAATTTTGAGGTTTTCGAAGGCCTCTTGACAGCTGCTGTCCCAGATCCAGGGAGCGCCTTTTCGGGTAAGCCGAGTCATCGGCACAACGATATCGCTATAATTATAGATAAAACGACGATAGAAATTTGCAAAACCCAGGAAGGACTGAATGTCCTTAACCTTCCTTGGAACCGGCCACTCTAGAACTGTCTGAACTTTCTCCTTGGACATGGTTAATCCGTCGGGAGAAAGAATATAACCCAAATACTCAACAGTATCCATATTGAATTCGCACTTCTCGGGATTGGCGTACAGCCAATGATGGCGAAGCCGCCGAAGAACCTCCTTGACGTGTTCTTGGTGTTCTTCTGGCGTATCTGAATAGATCAGAATATTGTCCAAATAGACGATGACACAAACATCGAGCATGTCAGAGAAGATGTCATTAACAAACCGCTGGAAGGCCGAACGGCATAACCTTCCATTCGTAGGAGCCGTAACGGGTCCGAAAGGTGGTTTTCCATTCATCACCTTCAGCGATTCTGACGAGATGATAAGCGTGAGCAAGATCCAATTTGGTGTATATTTTAGCTCTTTTCGGAGCGTTGAGAAGATCTGATATGAGTGGGAGTGGGTAATGATCCTTTTTGGTGATACGATTGAGTCCACGGAAATCGACGCAAAGGCGAAGTTTGCCGTCTTTCTTTGGGACGAAAAGGACCGGAGCACCGTGAGGCGAGGATGATGGGGTGATGGCACCAGTAGCCAGCTGTTTGTCAATAAAATCTTTAAGGGCAACTAACTCCTTTTCAGACAAAGGGTAAATACGGCCGAGAGGCGGCGAAGCGCCTTCTTCCAAGTCAATCTTCAAGTCGTAGGGTCTGTGTTCAGGAAGTGAATCTGCAGCAATCTCGTCGAAGACGTCTGCAAACTCAGCATACTCTGCTGGGATGGAAGGAGGAAGTGGAGGGACAGTAGGAGCGGTGGAGGAGCGGTCGGCGGCGCGGGCCACGACCTCAGAGTGAATAGCACAAAGAAGGATAGGTTCCATACCAGCGTCCTTGCAAGCCCTGTTAAAGACTGCAGCACTTACCAGTGCAATGTCGACCTCGGGAGTTTCCAGCTGAGCAGCAAATTGGGAGACCGTAGGATAAGAGTAGATGGGTTCAAAGGGGAATTTGGACGAAAGGGGCTTGGCCTGTGAAGTCCGAGAGCGGGAGCGAGAGCGAGAGTGAAGTGAGTCCCCAGAAAGGGTCTCCAGAATTGTCGGTGAAACCGATGGCGAAAGTTCCGGTAGTGGATCAGCGACCTTTGCAACAACAGGGTTGATAGCAGAAGGCACAGACATCTGTGAAGAAACAAGATGTGAAGTGTTACGGAACGTAATGTTTCGAGATGCCCAGTCAATCAACGGATTGTAGCGGGATAAGAAACTGTAACCCAATACTGCTTTACAGGATGAATCTAAATGTGTAGCATAAAATGGTAATAGAAGCAGCTCGCCGGAAGGAAACCGAACGGCGATATTCGCCATATCGGTAATGGGTTTAGAAGACAATGAACCATCAAAAAGACGAAGATTAACAGGAGAGATTTTGGTCGTAGGAATAGCGTTCTGAGAAACATAATGAGTATCAATGAAAGAGTCAGTAGAACCAGAATCAACAAGAGTAGGAAATTTAAGAAGAGCAGAAATAGGTTCGGCCGGCGCGGCCGAATCGGATAACGAGAATTCAGTAGTTAAAGATATTACAAGAGAGCGTTCAATGGAAGAAAGAGCGGACGCGTTGAGATATAACTCCCCAGGTGAGGTACGAACCTGATCAACGCAGCTCCCGTTTCGTACCGGGTAACAAGAGCTGCGGATTAGTTTTCCGAATCCTCTTCAACAACCTCAATGGTTGCTTCGGGGGCTTCTTCAACCTCGGCCGCACGGCCCTTCGATTCTCGGGCCTTTCGCTTGTTGCAGTCAGCAATCTGATGCTTACCACCGCAGAAGAGACAAAGGTTGTTCTTCATCCTTCTTTCCCGTTCGGAGGGAAGTACCTTACCATCTGCTCCTAGATGGTTGAACGCGGGGCGCTGACTGCCGGATTGGCCGGAATTCGAAGAGTTCTGGGGCTTACCATTGTTGTTAGGCTTACCACCAGAGAAGGGTTTGGGTTTCGGCGGGAACGGCGCCGAAGAGCCCGAAGGCTGAGAATTGTTGTGCTGGTTAGTAGAACCAGTCTTGAAGTCCGAGGAACCCTTCTTCGGGTTCCGAGCAATAAAAGGCTTACCAGCCTCACGCTTCCAGTAATGGTTGTCAATACGAAAACTTCCAGACGATAAGCGGCGAGCGTCGCCGGCTCGGGCAACCGCGCCATTTCGTCCTTGATGCGTTCAGCCAAGCCTCGTCCATAAGCCCATTTCAGGGCGGCAGAATCCCAGTTGGTACTAGCAGCCAGGGTGTTGAACCAGATGTTCTCGGTTTCCTTCATTTTAAGGTTACCAAGAGAGTCTTCGGCCTCGCCTTGGGCGTCGTAAATGCCGAAATTGTCCTGAAGCTCCTTTACAAGGGCCGTGAAGGACGACGTCCAGGCCGGCAGCGAGTCGAGGTCCGGGTCGAGGATATCAGGGACAAACCATTCTTTGGCTGACCCACTGAGATAAGAAAGAGTATAATTCACCTTCCGTTTGTTGGTGAAGTACTTGGGACAGTCATTGAAGACCAGAGCGAGATTGACGAAGAACGTCTTGAATTTTCGGGGGTCCGAGCCGTCGAATACCTCGGGCTCCTTGACCTTGCTCTTGGATTCAGAGCTGTCAGAGGGACGGCCGAGTGCGGCAAGAACGGTACCGAGGGTTTCCATAGAAACCTTAAACCCCGAGAGGCGATCCAACATAGCACGTTGCTCGTTGGGGATGTCAGGAGAAATTGGGGAACGAGGTCCACCAGGTCCGCTGGGACCGCCGGGACCGCCAGGTCCACTGGGGTCACGGTTCATCGGGGTTGACAGAAGGGTCTTGATCATCGTGATCACCAGTATCCAAATCGAAATGAGGAGGTGGGTCACGAGGAGATTCAGAAGCTGCTCTGCGTTGGGGTTGTTTCCCCGTATGGCGAGCGATGGCTTGAAGAATTGGAGAATCAATTCGAGTTGTAGATCAGCCCCGGGCCGGAGCGACCACGGGGGGTTGTCCACGGCAAGGGGTCAGGACTTGGACAGGTTGTCCGTCACTAGTGAACAAAGTACTGTACTCGAATTGTTGTTCCTCTTCCATGGCTTCAGGAAGAGTCGACGTAGTTGGAACTGTGGCTGGACCGA
The DNA here is from genome assembly GCA_028011325.1 of Lentinula lateritia. NCBI lineage: Eukaryota > Fungi > Basidiomycota > Agaricomycetes > Agaricales > Omphalotaceae > Lentinula > Lentinula lateritia. The sequence goes on from JANVFT010000090.1 coordinate 187,810, forward strand.
AACCGCGATTATGGCGACGTGGTTGACCGATGGCTGAGATGGATTCGGTGAAAGGGGCGAAAGATTGGGCTGTTGTGAAGAAAGTATTTTCTTCGGAATTAGCTCTAGATTGAGCTCGGGTTTTTGGAGGCATAAAAATGATATGTCAGTACGACTGTCATATGCATGCAATTCACCCTAATACGCTTCCCGGCCCGGCCCGGAGCGGCCGGACTTCGGAATAATCACCTTGTGACTTATTTATTATTCCGAGCTTTCATCGAGGTCTTATGACTGTATTTGGGAGGTATATAAGCTAGGATACTTTGTACGTTGTAGTCAAGCTTGAAATCAAGTGTACCACCTTATCCCACTCTTTAATATCTCCTTTACCTTTACTTCCGAGCTATTCCGGACTCCCGGATCACAGGAACCCAACCTAGGCTGCTCATCTTGACATTATATTCCCGGGGACACAACAGTGTGTGAAGGGTGTTGCTAATAGCTTCACCGACGTCCCACTCCCAGTGTGTACTACAGGCCAATACTCAGCTCCGGACCTCGGAGTTATCCCGGGCCATTTCCGGCCCTTATCCGGCCTCAGAGCCTCTATAGCTATTGACCTGTAGGCACGGTCTTGTCAACGACGTTAACGGATTGAGTTTAATTATACTGTTAAGATCATGCACACCGTGTAACCGTGCTAGAGGTCACAGAGTGTCTAAGTGCGGAAGACAAGTGGGACAGTAGTGAAGTTATTAACAACACCGCCGTTACGCCGTCAGTCCCCGAAGATCAAGAGTATAAGAGGGAGGAGCTGAGTAGCAGCTAAGTCGGAGCGGCGATATCGCCGGTGACGAGGAGCGAACCAAAGAACGTGGAAGTCCTAAGGTAGAGTAGAGTGTACTTCAAGGCAGTGAGCCTGAAGACTTAGAGGAGCACAGAGTAAAGGAGGGAATCTAAGTTGATAATTAAACTGAGGAACTACAGTAGCGTACAAGCAGTATTTATATCTACGGAGCGGCGCAGCGGAGCGGAGCGCCAGACTAACTACTAGGAGTTATATGTGTAGTCCTGCAGGGTAAAGTAAAAGACAATAAAGAGGGACTAGAATGAATGGGTATGTGTAGCGAGAAAGAACAATAAGGAGAGATTACAATAAAAGGCAGATCTTCGGAATACCAAGCGGCGAAGTGGAGGCCCGAGGCATGGACTTGACAACAAGTGAAAAGGGAAGCAGGGCCGAGCAGCGAGCAAATGGCTGTAATGGAGAGCCAAATGGCTCAATTACTCACCAACAACCGGGCCTTGAGGGAAGCTGTAAGTCCTAACCTTTTGGGTTCAAACCCTGAAAGCTGCCTAGGTTTGAATGGGTGCCAACAGTGAGTTGGTTAAGACGTTAATGTACGAAGTGCTATTCGACAGGCATGGTGGAATTTTGAGGTGTCATACGGAGGACAGCTCAGTCTGCAGTGGCAGATTGTGTCATGCCTCGCCCCGAATTCCATAGCCCATAAGCTCCATAACATAGTTCCCAACCTCCTCAGTCCCCTTACCTCCTCAGCCCACTTCCCTGAACCCCTGAGAACACTCCCAACGCCCCGCAAACCTCCTTACTGCAAGGACAACCTCCACGATCCTTAGTTCCCCTCAATGCAACCGAACCACTCCACAACAGGGTCCTGGAACCCCGCACATGCGCCCATCATTCTGTCCTCATGTCCGTCCTCATGTACTTAGAAACCCCATTAAGTGCCCGTTTCATACTATGTCTCTTTGTTAACTTCCCTATACGTATTTAAGCAGTCCAGTAGCGTCCAGAAGCCCAGCTTGGTATATTTTGAACACACACCCTTTACATAGGTCCAGTCCCTGTCCCTTTGTACCTGCTACCTATACGGAATTCTCTTTACTCTCTGTTTCTCTCTACTCCTGTCTATTGTCTCTCTGATCGTCTACACGATCGAATATATGCTTTTACTTCAAGTCTAAGCCTTCCGAGTGAGTCTCCGAGTTCCCTCGAACGTTACTGAAGCTCCCCAACGCCTAAACACTTTGGTGAGCTACCCTTCCCCAAACCTCCCAGAGCTCCCTAGCTACTTCGTAAGCATCGGGACCTCGATCTAGGTAACGTCGAAGCTACCCTTCACGTCGAACTACATACCGCTTCTCCGTTACCACCTCCCACACTCGAGGACGTCCATCCTCGAGCCCAGCCCCCAAGGACCTACCCTCCCTGGTACATACCTTCTCAGGAGCTTACACCCTTGAGACCCATCTACATATACGGCCTACTCGAACCTATATTGACGTTCTAGCAAGTACAACTCCTACTACGCAATATCGTACGGTCCCGCACTTTTCCTTAACCTCCCTACGCCTTAGGGACCTCCTGGACCTCCTAGGAACCTCCTCCAGGGTCATCATCTCGTCGTTCCAGCCACTACTAGGTCATTCCCATCCTCGGTCGTGGTTCTCATAGCTCCCTTCGAGCTCCAGCCTGCTCCTAGCACGCTACAACATAAACCTCCTCATACCAAACCATACCTTAAGACCTATTTTGACCCAGGTCTTACATTATACCAAGCTCTCCCGTCACCGAATGGACTCGTCGCGACAAAATGTCTGCGACGTCAATGGAACGACCTTCCAGTTCCAAACTCGAATCAAGGAAGCAAAAGAGCGCCTTATCTCGTGGAAACATGACACAAGCTCAAAAGTCAAACCAGGCCGCTAGCTCCGCCATTGTCACGGTGGCAGCTGGTCAACGCCTGATGTCCATCCCAGAACAGTCGTTCAGGGACGAGACCGCTAGCAACGTAAGGACCCCCGAGGGACGTCAAACTGCGGTTCAGGAGCCCCCTCCAGTGGAACCTGGGATGGGACCACCACAAGGGAGGTATACCTCCATGGGTTATGCCCAACCTCCCAGTAGTCCCATGGGAGGTTTTGCCTACTCCCCTACCTGGGGAATGAGAGGACCTCCTCCTGGACCGGTACCACAGCTAGACATGGAGTCAGCTTCAAACGTGGGTGGGAGAGTCAGCGGTCAAGTAGCCGCTATCAAGAGGATACAAGGGGAGAATACGAATCCTCTTACGATACGACAACAGGAGAAACTTCCGGAGAGGAGGGTATCACCTGCAGTTTCTGAACAATCTCGGACGTCGTCCAGGAGGCTACCGACTCCTCCCGTACAGTCTCCTAAACCTCCTCCTTTGAGACGAAGAAGCTCACTCTCAGGTCTTTTGAAGAGTCCAGCTATGAATACGCCTAACTGGGAGCGTACTCACGCACTCCATCATAGTAGGACCACCCTCCCAGTGCAACCATTGTCAGAGATGACGTTACGAATGGAAGACGTCATTAGAATCCAGGAGTATCTCCCGGAGGACGTAGCTATAGTCCTACGGCAAGTATTGGGGTCGATGGGGATCGAAATATTGGGAGAGGGTCTCGAATTTTCAGACCTACGGGTACAGTTCCTAACAGTGGGAACTCAACTGGAGATAGACCTCCCAGAGAAAGCGCAACAGTGGCTGATGACCCCGGCAAACCGATCGGACTTCCTGTGGTTGTACAACGTCCTACTGGACCCAGAGCGGGTGTTAGAATTGTTAGAGGCAGAGGCACGTTACGGGCAATCATCCCAAAACTCGAGGGGAATACTTCCCCTCCTCCCTCATACCTATGGAAGGGAGAAGGAATTCTGTGACAAGGAGGGACTACGTATATGGTACCGAGCCTCTAGCTACAGATTAGGAGCCGTACGATTTGAACCTCCCCCTTCGAGGGTTAATATCCCGAACTACCAGGCGATCCAAATACTTCGGAACGCAAACCTAGCGGCGACAGCTGCGAAAATTGATGAAGAAAGCAGCGAGGAGGTCAACACAATCACTGCAAAAAATCGTAGACGCAGGAGATACACCACGGCTCACCTCCTGGCCCCAGTGGAGTCAATGCCTGATCAGGATAGTCCTGTCCGGGTCCGTAGCGGACAAACGGTGTACACATACACGCCCATGAGGCACATGCACCAGCTTCTGGTGAGAAGTGAGGAGTCTGAAGCGATGTTGTGTTCGCAGGAGACCTGACACCGGACGTTACTAGCGGAATCAGACACTCTGATGCTGTCGGAGGAACTTTCTGGATCGAATCTGGAAAGAGCCTTGGAATTCCGTCGCAGATAATCGGGGAACATCGTATATGGTCCAATGCGAACCAGTGAGTGTAGCGGAGTTCCCCTTGGAACAATTCGACCAGAAGTGGCAGCTCCGTGGATCTGATGGATGCTTCCTGTGGCAGAAGCATTCATTGCCCAGAAACAACGAGGTTCCTGAAGTCCATAACCCCGGTAATACGGCCACGAGGAGCCCTCAGTTACATTCGGGAACCTCCCCCACCGTACATGCGTTCACTCAAAATTCGACTCCCCCCCCCGAGTTGACCTCCAGACGAAACCGGTAACTCCAGTCTCGACACAACGATACCAGTTCGGTGAGGTAAGGTTGGAGGGTGCGCAACATTCATCCCAGATCTCGGGACCCGATCTGACAGCTCGGCTGGTCCCCAACCCTGTACACGTTCCTCCAAGACGAAGCAATCCATCAGTCATACCCTATCAAGGGTCGATATCGATGCAGTCTCAGGCAGTGGGGGCGGAGAATCAAAGGGGTCCGAACCAACGAAGAGCGTTGGCAGTTCACCAGGAGGCGGTACCTCCGCAGGAAGCTCCTTTTGGAGCTCCCTTTGTCCTTGGAGCCCAAAGGAACCAACCTGGCATGGTCGACTTGGCACATTCTCAGGAGTCAGTAGTAATGATCCAACAACAGGCCTGAGTCATTGAGACGCTCCAGGAGCAACTCCGTGAGGTAAGGCAAGGGTTCGCAGCAGGAGGAATACCGACGGGTGGGTCGTTTTCCAAAACAGGAAACAAGGCGGGATTACTCGGGCAAGCGCCCATGGTAACGATAGAGGACACGATGATATGCTGACCGTAGGCTAAGTGCAAAATGCAAATGCAAGAACAAATCTCACACAAACACCAACACCAACACACACAAAACTAAGTCAAACACAAGTTCGGAGGGGTGCACAGAAAGATTTATTATATTCAATGTACAAAAATGCTTTTAAGTTGGTTATAACAATTGTAATAGATTTTCTTTCACAAGTTCTATAAAACTTGGGCTTGATATTCAAAGATAACTTTGTGACTTCTGAACTGAATAACTTTACTTTCTTTCTTTAAGTCAAATAGTACAATCTGTCTGTGTTATACAATTCTTTCTGTCTAATCAAGTGTATTCTTTCTATGCTGAAACTAAACTCCCTTCAATTTGTAGGACTAGCAATCTCTACAGAAGTGGGGGTGGAGCAAGCTTGTCCTGTTTCGAGGTTTTTACTGGTATATATGCAATTTCGGGGGCCTAGAACTAGTCCAGGGTCTAGGGTTTTATTATGCTGCACATGGCTCGGAATATCTTGTTCCGAGGTAACCATATGCAACTATCATTGATCCATCTGACTTCCGGATAAACTCCGAGACTCACATGAGCATCAGATACCAATCATAATAAACATGTGGTTGAGTTTCTTTAGCTATTGTGCCACTGTGCCTGGTTGCATCAGATATCTGTCAGGCATGAGCTGCTTTAGCTATTGTTCTGTTGTGCCTGGTTACATCAGATATGAGCTGCTTTGGCTATTGTTCCATTGTGCCTGGTTGCATCAGATATGAGCTGCTTTAGCTATTGTTCCGTTGTGCCTTGTTGCATCAGATACCTGTCATACATTCCGAGTCTATTATGCTTTTGAGCTGCTTTAGCTATTGTTCTGGAAATCCGAGCATAGGCAGTATGTCAGCCCATAATTACTAGTCTCGACTTCTGTCTTACTTGCTTGGTACAATTATAGTTTTTAACATACATGTAATATGCTTTAAGCAATGTACACTCAACATAAAGAATGGGTTTTAGTGGTCTGAGTGAGTACAATTGTGTTATACTGCCGAGAATCATATTTGAATCATCTTCAGTGAACATCTGTGCAATCTGTATCAAACCACAATGTACTGTAGACTTGTAGATATACCACTGAACCTCTGCATGAACTGCCGAGGTTCAGACATTTCGAGTTCAGATTATTTCGGGTTGTATCATCCCCCCTTTTCTTAATTTGAACTGTCCTCAGTTCATTAATTCCTGAGGAACTGGGTCGATATTTAGTGTAGGGTATAAGGATATCTGTTTACAATACATTTGATGCAAATGTTGAGTCTGTACAGCCTTTGAGCCTGCATGTAGACTTGTCCCTTGCTTATCAGATTTAGTACGAGTTGATTATTCTTGCATCTCTCCGCTTCAATTCAACATGCTTGCTTTACTGTCTGACTGTGCCATTGCATACTTAATCATTTTTCATTGCAAAAATCTCGAAGTCCTCTAGGCCAGTTTTGCTATAAAAGCCTCAATATTCTTTGCCTGAATAAACATTCCACTCGGACTTTTCTTCGCTCTATTCTCCACTCACTATACTCATCATCTCCTCGAAACTTTGCTCTCTCAAAAAAATGTCTTCCACACCATCTTCAGCTATTTCTGCTCAGGAATATGCCAAAGTCAAGGAGGAAGTTACGTTTGCATACACCACATATGCTTCAGTCCTGTATCCGGCCTTATCCAAAGCTAATAATCATGCTGATTGCCTGATTCATGCTGCACTATTGGGTGACTCGACGGTATTTAATTTATTCTCTGATACAATTCATTTTATTCTGATGTTCTGTTTCGGTAGGCTCGACTTCAAAATTTTGTCAACAACCTTCTCAGTGATCCGACATTCTTTGATATTATTTTCAAAGTCCGTGGCTGCCTTGAGGCGTTGGCTGCCAATGCCCAAACTCGGGGAGAGGCTTTTACTATGCCAGCCTGTCACAGTGCTGTCCGAGCTCTCACTAAGAGAATTCATGAGGTCCGAGCTGCTACACAGCCTGCTGCCTCTGTTGCCAGTGCTATCAACACTGCTGGTAATTCTAATGCTGTAGTTTCGGTTCCTTCAGCTATGAAAACCAAAGTATGTTATTGATTTCTTCACCAAAGTTCGAAGTTTTCTGATCAATTTATTATTTAACAGACCACCCGTCGCTCCAACCGGAAAGGAAAGGCTCCAAAATCAGTTCCAATGATTGTTGATACTTCTTCTGAGGATGAAGAAGAGGTACAGATTATTGGGGGAGATATTGCTATGGGTGACTCTACTCCACCAGTCAACAACACCACCTCTACTGATTCTGTGGTATGTTTTAGCTCCACATTTTGTTGATGCTCTTCATGGAATTTTGTTCTTATTTATGCAGATGTCTGTTGACTCTGTTGTTCCTGGCACTACTCTTTCTGTTGAGCCAATGGCTGCATCTACTCCTTCCATTCCTGCTCCACTTCCTGCTAACATCAAGTTCAACAAAAACAAGGATAAGGAACCCATTGTTGAGGTAGGCTAATCTGCTATACTTTTATTGTACTTTGAGTTGAACATGATTTTCTTACTCCCATAGAGCAATGATGCAAGCAAGGCCCAGGTACGTTATCTTTTTCTTAGAGATGTACCGGGCCTAGACTCTAATTCCCGCCTTTATTTTAAGGCTGTTCATTATGCCAAAAAGGGTTTCGAGGAGACTCGGAAGCGCCAACGCTCTGGTGTTGGTTCTGAATATATCAATATTGCTCCAGGAACTTCTCTTGCCTTCCCAAACTCCTCTGCCCAAGTTGCTGGTATGTTGCTTGTCTTTCACTTTATTCTCTTATGATTGATTGGTGTTATATTTAGCTGCTGCTTCATCCTCATCCAGTCCTGCTGCCACTGAAATTATTCATAAGGCCAAGGACTTAGTCCACAATATTTCTTTGTCTCCTAAGTCCGAACGTGGACTTATTAAACAAGAGTCAGACCTCCGATCCGAATTGGATGTCACCATTAACAGAGTACATTACTTACTTCAGTACTTTGACCTTCTCAAGGCTCAGCATGTCCAAGTTCTCAAGGAACTTCATGTTGCTGAAGGTACTTCTGTGGAGTAAATTTCTGCACAACTTATTTATTGCTTCCATACTGTGTCATTCCTTTGTACCAACTACATAGTCATTCCTTTGATTTATTCATGTTTGTATTGTCTTCTGAACAATATACTTTTGTTTCATGTATCATCCTCATCATCACTGAGTTCATTCTCATAGTCTACTTCTGAGTTTGCATTGAGTTCACCTCGGATTAATGGCTCTATGATAGAATCATCATTCTCATATTCTATTTCCAGGGACTCCTCAATATGTGAACTTTCCAGCTCTATGGCTTCACTATTATCAGGTTCAGGTCCATTTGCAATTGCTTCTAGAGCTTCCATTGATATACCTGTAAGCAATGGAAGTGCTTGAGGAAGTTTGACTTTGTGCCGGGCATTGTATGGTCTGACTCGGAATGGTGATACTTTATTCTGGAATACTGCACCATCCATTTCTGCTAGCACATAGGAGCCTCCAGCTGTTCTTCTGATTACAATGCAAGGTCCCATCCATCTAGGTAACATTTTGGCATTCAGGGAATTCTCTACTTGTGAATTTCTTACTAACACAAGTTCCCCTGGTTTGAAGTCAAAATTCTTGATAGTATTAGAATGCATATGTTCATATCTCTGTGTATCTTTTTGTTTCTTCTGATCTATTCTACTCATTATTTCCTTTACTTGTTCTGTGTGTAATGCAAGTGCTCTTGCTCTAAGTCCAATTAACTCTGTTGTACTTAATACATGACCTGGTATCTGCATTAACCAAGTTGCCTGCATAATATCAAATGGCAGTACAGGGTGTGCACCAGTGAGAGCAAAGAATGGTGAACATCCGAGCCTTTTGCGCACTGTAATTCTGTCTGCCCACATTATTTCTACTACATAGTAGGACCATCGAGACTGTATGCCATTTGCTGCTTTGTACAAAGCTTGTCTGACATCCCAATGAGGCCTTTCTATCTTGCCATTTGCTTGTGATCTATATGGTGCAATTTGTATGCCTTTAATTCCATATCTTTCTTCAAGATATTTAATTGCATTCAAGAATGGAGTACCATTGTCTGTATAAATTACAGCTAAACAACCCCATCTACATATTATTTCTTCATATATCCAGTCACCAATAGTTTTACTTGTTTCTTTTCTAAGGGCTCTCCCCTCCATCCAACTTGTAACATGGCACCGTCCATGTACAAAATACTTCTTGCCATTAGACACAGGCATATGCATTGTATCTGCATGAAGCACTTGGAAAATAGATGGTGTTGCTGTTAGTTTTGGTGGTGTTCTTATGTGATCTTTGAGTCTTTGTTGACATAAATGGCATGTTTTAACATACCAATTTGCATCTCTTTCTAACTCAGGCCACCAGAACCGTTCCATGAGTAGAGATTTAGTTGCATATACCCCTCTGTGACCAAGGCCATCATGTGCTGCCTTCATCATGGACATTCTGTGTTCTTTTCCAACCACTAATCTATGTTTTCCCTCAATGTTCCGCTGGTACAATTTATCATCTTTAGTGAAGAATTGCCTTGCAAACTGTTTGAAGTTCAGAAAATGGTTCTCAGACATATTTTCTGGCTTCCATTTCGGATCCTTCAACCATTTTCGGACTAGTAACAGCCTGTTATCTTGTTCTTTTCCTTTGTTAGATCTATGTTTTTCCTCATATCTCTCCTCACTTATGAAATTTTGAGGTTTGATGATCTGGGGCAAAGTTGTCAGAAAGGCTCCATTAGCTGGATACTGTTGCACAAACTTGGCTCTGAGCTTTGCTTCATTCATGCTAGCTTCTTCCACTAGTTGTACAAAGTCTTGTACTGACTCTGCAATTTCCTGTGTATAGCCAGTCCTTGTGTCAATTTTATCTTTGAATGCTTCAAATGGTATTGTGGTGTCAATTCCATTCTCAAATGTGACAGTAAATGCTGGTGGTTCATCTTGATATTCTTCTTCAGGATTAAAGTATATTTTGTCTCCTGGTTGCAGGTCTCTCCTTGACAATCCATCGGAACCATGTTTCTTTCCAGGGATATGTTTGAGTTCAAAATGAAACATTAGGATCTGTTCAATCCATCTGTTTATTGCAGCATTGGGGACTTCATCTGGGTGTTGGAGCATTCCTTTAATATACTTTGCATCAACTTCGATAGTAAGTTTTCTTACACCAAACAACCAGTATTTACAAGCTTGCAGAGCTCTGTATAATCCATACAGTTCCCTCTTTGGTTGAGAAAATCTTGCTTCCCTATCATTATAGGTGATAGATCCGAATCTTGCATAATGTCTTTTTCTTTTATCTTTTTCATCTTCTTGACATATGTAAAATCCAACTCCTTTGAATGAGCTATCCACAGACAGAATTACATTGCTGTCACTGTTATAGTCTAATTTTCTCAGTGCTGGAGATTCTTTGATTGCTTTCTTTAATTCATCCATGGCTTTCTGTTCTATGGGTCCCCAGAAAAATACTACATTGTCTTTTCTGAGATTATTGATAGGTTCTGCTATTTTGGCATAGTTCTTGACAAACATTCTGCAGAGGCCTGCTGTTCCCAAGAAACTGCGGACATCTCCTATATTTTTACAAGGACCCCACCTGTCAATGACTCCCATTAAATCCGGGTCAACTACCCTTCCTTCATAAGTACATCTGTATCCAACCACTTTGAACTCAGAAGCACATACAACTGCTTTGTGCCCTGAAAAGGTTCCACCACAGTATTTTACTCTCTGTATGACTCTGTTCACATTTTGCATGTGTTCCCAGACAAAACGGCGGATCCCTGAGTTCTCTGGAATAACTTCATAACTACCATCTTTAGTTTCATACCGAGTTGGTGGTCCTTTGATAGGGACATCATCAATATATGGTCTGGTTACATGTGGAATTTCTTCTCTCAACATATAGGTAACATCATCATGGAATATTGGTACTGAGTTTGTCCAACCCATTGGTAATGTGGTCAATCTGAGTGCACCATAAGGTGTTTGGAATGTTGTAAAATCCCTTGATTGTGTGGCTAACATTCTTTCATCATATCCAACATACATGTCCAAAATTGCACCACAGGAGTACCCTGCAAATTGGTCTGCTAACTCATCTGTGGCAGGTGGTAGACCAGAGTGTTGAATAGTAACTTTGTTCAATGGTTCCAGACTATGAACTAGTCTTATACTTTTCCCATCTTTCTTCAATACACCAAACCATCTTGACCTATATGATGAGTTTGAAGGTTCATACACTCCAGCATCAATTTTCACTTTGACTGCTTTGCATATTTCATCATAAGTTCCAGGTGGTATGGGTATGTTTTTCTCAACCCATGGAGTGTGAGGAATTACTGGCATGTCTACTGGTGGAAAGAAGTCTTCTCTGAATTTCCCTCTCTCCTCATCATTCCAGGCAAAACCCATTTCCTGTTCCATCATGAGATGGTGCATGAGTTTTCTTTCCTCAGGCCACAGAAAATCATCTCCATGAATCTTGTCTATTATTGCTTTTCTTGCTTCAGTATATCTCACAGTAGGTTTGAACTCTGGTGGGTGTGTAGATAGCTTAGGCATATCCTTCAATGGATCTCCCTTAATATCTCTGATTATTCTGAATTTCTGGGGAAGTTCACCAATGATTGGTCTGACTTTCTTTGCTACTGGTTTGTATTTTCTAGATGCAAGTACTGCCATGGGCTCAAAATAGATATCAGTTCTGCATGGCTTCAAATCACCAATCTCAGACTGTGATAATTTAGAAATGAAAGTCGAAAGTGGAGTGTAGTTGATACAATGGAATTCATGCTTGATCTTTGAAATATAATCAATCCGATTTTCCGATGTTTTTGGACTTGTTTTACAATTTTCAAATGTTTTTGTGACCCTGATAGGATTCTTTGTTCTATTAATATCAAATAACTTCGAGAATTTCAAATTTTGGGTATATTCAACTTCAGCAGCACCCGCAGTTGAAGCATTGGTACCTGGAGTTTTGATGTCCATAGAATAAACGGAAGATAAATATGAAGAAAGTGAGCGTTGAGCATGTTTATCATGAGCAGTAGCATCTACTGATGCAGCCAGGTATGCATTTCGGAGTCCATCATAAGTGAACTTTTTCTTTGGTGGGAGACAGTAACTATCAATTTCGACTTCACCATTTTTGTTAACTTCAAACACTATAGCAACCTCTCCTTGATCTTTTCTAATCAAATCCTCGAGGTTACTAGAAAACCCTGTGCAACTGGATTGGCTGTTGTGGATTCTGTAGCTTTCTCCATCTTAGATGAATTGGCTAGTATTGCTGCAGTACCCCTAGCAAAAGTTGGTACAGTGATTCTTCTATTGGTCAATGGCTCAGTCAGAGTGATAATCTGTCTTCCATCTGCAAAGTTCTGAATGTGAGTTTGTAGAAGTGCATCAAATGGCCTTCCCAATAGTAGATCATAAGCTGGTTCTTTAATCACATGAACTTGCAAGAGGACAGTCATATCACCAATCAAGAATGGCACATTTCTAGCCAGTCCTAATGACTTTTCTAATCCTTTGTTTGCACTTTGCATATATATTACTATGTCCGGATCCCAGATCAAACCTGCCTTCTCTGCTTCTCTTGAAAGTGGACACAATCTGTGAACCTGAGTCCAGAAGACTTTCCACATGTTCTCTTCCATTCAATAGTGGATATATTGATCTCAAACTTTGAGAATCTTTGGCTACTACAATTTGTTTTGCAGTTTCTTTGGGTGCCAAAGTTTCTAAATATTGAAGTACCACATCTCCAACTACAAAAGCTGACATTTGCTCACCACTGTTGGTTCTTTCTGTTTTCTTTTCCCAAGTCACACTTGGTAATGAATCAATATTGATAGTGTCACTGTCAAGTTGCAATTCCTCGAATTGGGCTTTCACTTGTGTAGACTTTGGCTGTTCCCCAGAGTTGACCCGTTGTTGAGTGACTCTGTATTTCAATTCTTCTCTGATAGGCTTCGAAGTAGACAACAGATCACTAGCCTTGACACAAATATCATTGTTCAAGATTTTATCAACCAAGTCATTTACTTTTCCAATCTTTGTACAGGGGCAATGAACTTATATGCTGGTCCAATCTCAGACTTGTCAATCTGTTGTATTGATCTATCATGTACTCCTCTGTCTACAGCTTGTATGCCTTTCATAGGCAGTTCTGATACATCCTTCACATTGATAAATGGAATTTCTGGAATATCTCCTTCATCAAACCCAATATCCTTCAATGTTTCTTTTTCTCTACTTCTCCAATTCTGATTTTCATGTGATTTGGCTGCTTTATCAGGTCGGTTCTCAAGGGACTTTGCTACAGCTTTCCTACTTGTATTATGAGTAGGTGTCCCAATCATTGAACTCCTCATTTTTCCGACTCTTCCTTTTGCCTTCTTGTTTGAACAAATGCTTCAATCTCAGCCATAGTAGGCAGTGACTGCTGTGGTTGTGTATGCATACCCATGTTAGGATAGTTTGGAGTCATACTATTCTGGTTTTGATACATTGAGTTCAACATATGCATTGTAGGACTTGTACTTGGTACATAACTGTTCAGCTGATTGCTTGGATTCCATCCAACTTGTGAAAATTGACTCTGCATCATAGGATTCGGCTGAGGCATATAGAATGGTTGTTGCATAAACTGATTCATTTGGCCAGGCATTTGATACATCATTTGAGATGCAGGATTATTCAGAGATTGAAGTTCTTTTTCTAAGTTGGCATTCTCAAGTCTTATCACTTAGCTGATTGCTTAAGTATGTAGACATAGTAGCAGTGTTGATCATTCCAGGAATGTTATTTGGAGTGCTCTGCACTAAGTTCACTTGCTTTGCATTGTCTTTGTCCCGCTTTTCCTTTTCCAAATAATAATAATCTATTCTATCTTTTCTGATACTGCTCCGATTGGTTGCCTTGGAATAGGATAGTTGCCAGGTAATCTAGCTCTACCATTCACAAGTACAATCCTTCCTAGCTCAAGCAGATCTTGCCTATGATTACAATCATTTGCCACATGACCTTCTTCACTGCAGAAGTAACATACTACTTTGCTAAGGTTGCCATGCCAGTCATAAGGAGCCTTGTTATTGTCCCGCATTTCTACATTCTGTGATTTTACTGGATTAGCTTCCAAATCCAGCAGGACACCTGA
>JANVFT010000091.1:0-201584 GCA_028011325.1 Lentinula lateritia
CAAAAAATAGCTTCACAGAGTCATTAGTCTCTTCGCAGCGTTCAAGACGATGCGATAGATGGATCTTGCAATTGCATGAAGAAGACGCGGAAGAAGAATCGGATACAATTTGTCGAAGAAGTGCACTTTGGAGGTTTGAACGATGAAAGCAGAACCCTCCGTCTACATTTAAAACGAGGTTATTACTGATGAGAATTGCAGGATGGATGGAGCGAACCTCTAGTGAAGATTTTGCGAAACGTAAATCCCTTTTTTCTATCGCTCAGCCGCATCTCAAACGCCACTTCTATGACGGGTCTTGTTAGTAGCAAGTTTGATCAAGACCATACACAGTCAAACGAGGGTACAGATGAAGCAAATAATACCAACTTTGAACATTGGACGGTGCCTCTTTGAGAAGCACAGAAAGATCTTCTTCGAGACCCAACAATTTGAGTATCTCCCAGGTTCGTGGCCAGACTGTCACCCCTGCTCCAATCTCTGTGATTTGTGCCGCTTGCTCATACACATCTATTTCGATATTTGTATGGTCCTTGAGCGCAACAGCACACGCTAGTCCGCCAATGCCTCCTCCACTAGTAGCAGTCATTCAGCGTTGACCATGATCTACGAAAAGAAATTCAATACTTACAGAATCGCGATTCGAAATTTGGTTGGCTCAGTCATGATGATCGAACGCTATCAGAGGGCGAGTGAAAATCTGGAAGGTAATGAAGTGGGCTTTATAGGAATCCGGGCTATGTACGCTGAGTCGCCACACGCTAGCACATGCCTTCAGGATCGTTCCGTAAACAGTCTTACACTTAGCCCGCTTCTAAGTCGTGGCAGTGGACGGAAAGCGATCCTAAAAAATACACCACAGTGGCCGCTATACAAAATCAGGCGATCAAATAACCCAGTGCATGCCATAGTTAGGTTCAGATTGACTTGAGGACAGAAGTCTCATTTTGATGAAAATAAAAAGAACGACTCACCAAATCTTGGAAAGGATACGCGCTCGTGGAAGGTCTATCAAATCACCCTGACGGTATTCATTTCCGACTTGAAAAGAGACGTACATGATACGCTTTTATCGCACTTAATAGCGTCCCAAATCTGGACCAAGGCTCCTCTCGAAGTTGCAGAACGCCCTAAACGCGTGAAAGTCCCATATATCTAGTTCATCCACGTTGACGATCGGTATTCTAGCGTTCTGGTGTTGGTGCAAAAATCAAAAACGGCGCAAATGCAAGGTCATCAAAAATAGTTTCTATAATTTACCTCTATGAATTATATTCTAAGATGTCAGGATCCAGCAAGTGCAACAATGGAAAAGTAAATGGACAAGCAACTAGTATTACAATTATGCATTCATGATAATCAATCCAAATAGATCGTCTATAAATCGTCAAGATGAGGTAGCATACGATGGGGGTGCTGAGACCAACAATTAGTAAAGATGTCTTTGAAAAACGCAGAATTTCACGAACCAGGTGAACGGGTTGCACTTTGTAGAACAGAGATCAACGAATTTCTTTCCTCGTCCGAAAGGTTGTCGGCGAGCCGAGCGAATCCATTCATCGCCGCCTTCCTATCTTCCTTCGTCAATTCTACCATCCGGCGCATTAGATAGTCCGCTTTGAGTTGCGATACTGTTTGTGACAGATCGAGTTTTTCCAATGTTTCGGACACTTCTCGGTCATTCATAGCAGCATCAATGGACGCGAGAGAGTCCAGCAAATGAGAACGGTATTCGGTAGTCGAACCGGGGCTGGCCTCAGTCAGTTCTGCGAGAGCCGCAGAACGTGCAACACGGGCACGAACAGCCCAGTAGAACTTCCTTCGAGCATCTTTCCAAATGGCAGGTTTTGCACATCCCTTCGCTTCCATGCGTCCCGTACGGCTACACACAAAGCATCGTAAGTGATATTCTATACCAAGATTATAAGACTTACTCATGAAGGTCTGCGTAGAGAAGAGCAATCTGCTTATAAGTGGGCTGTAAGATAGCTTCGCGTCTCTCCAAGGCAGCGGTAGCCGCCGAGCGTGATTCCGCTGTTTTCGTGGCATCTTTACTTTCGCGCTTCAGCGAAGCATATTCAGTGTCCAGACGTTCCATCAAAGCTGTGATCTTGTTCTGACGGAACTTGATCTCAACGATACCTTCTGGCTCAAGCACACCAGCACGAGCATCAACGTCGGCGTACATTTCCATCTGCTCGGAGTTGATGGAAGGATCAAGAACGACCCATGCACCACCACGAAGTTCTCCGTTAGGGACAATGTAGACAAATATAGGTTGCTTGTAACTGGAGAGACCGTCGACAATCTTAGAACCTTGCTTGAGTACCTCATCATACATATCTTGCTGACCACCAGAGAAACCACGCCAATTTGCAAAGATGATGAGAGGTAGACCTTCACGATTGAAATCGAAAATTGCCTGGGCAGTCTTGTAAGCGGAATTCGGATACCAGACCTGACCAGCCTCCATGATACGCTGTTCAAATGAAGCAGGATTGGCGGGATCAGCAGGAACTATTCGTTCGATAGTGCGCGTCTCGACAGCAATGACACCCATGGGGATACCACCAAGCCGGGCCCGCCCAACAACAACTGTCTGCGCCCACCCGCTGAGTGTTTCTTGGAACGATCCTTTGTCAAAGAATCCACTCATCCATTCCGAAGTCGCCTCATCAGTCTTGCCTTCGATGAACCACCTCGGATCATATGCGCCTTTAGGAGGGGTATACCCGATGTCACGATCCCAAGAGTCAGATGATTCGAGAACAGGTAGGGCACCGTCTTTGACCTCAGGAACATAGGATAACCACTTTAGAATGTGCGTAGCACCTTCAAGGTCGCTGCCTGCCGTGAGATGCGAAACACCGTTTTTGAACATGATCTGAGTTCCTCCAAGTTGGAGGTTGGAGGTATAGACTTCGCGACCGAGCACTTTGTTGAGAGCACCTGCGCCTGTCAAGATTATAGGCTGACCTTCGACCTGAACTGCACGCTCTCCAAGTCGGACAAGATATGCACCGATACCAACAGACCGGGCGGTGACGAGTGTGATGGTGAAGATATCATCGTAAGCTCTAGATGTTTCTCCGGCAATAAGACCTGATCCCTTCAGAGATTCAACTCCAAGACCATCCTGCAGACCGATGATATCAGTGATCTTGTGGCGCAACTCTCCTGCCACCTCAACATCAATAGTTTTGATGGAATCATGGCCTTGCTCCTCTAACTTCAAGTAATTCTCGTGCGTCAAGTATAGGTAATGGACTCCCTTCTCCGGATGCCCTTCCTCGTTCCAAGCAGCCGAGAATAAGGGTATGAGCTCTTCAGCCAGACCAATACGAGCTCCAGAATTTGCTGACAGGTAGATTCGAGGAAGGCCTAACTCTCTCGCATACTGAGTGACAAGATAGAAGAATTGGTCTTCCATGGGACCAAATGATCCAATTTTGTAGGTGATGTCGTTTGCTACGACTACAACTCTGCGACCTTGAGGGAATTCTGGAGTACGCATAGTGAATACCCAGCTTATCATTCCAAAAGTGTTGTTGCCTGGAGCTCTGTCTACTTCGGCGAGTTGATCATGTTCATCGAGTACTAACTCCTTCGACTCAAGTAAGACTTTGGGCTTTACAAGGGTCGGGTTTGTAGCGCGAGTGTTGTCCCATAGGTTCTGCAACGCCTTCGAGAACAGATCTGGGAAATCGTAGACATATGTGGTACCGATGAGGTGCGCCTGGTACCGCTTGGGCTGCAGCGATTCCTTCGTGGAATAAGCTTGGTGAACTGGTTGGAGATGAAGCGGACCTTTCTCCCCAATTGACTTTAGAATTGTGGTTCCTTTGTCAGTGGTAATTTCTTGATACCCGTGATAATTGACAATGAAGCCGGAAACATTTTCAATCACGCAACGGATGGGTGTCACATTCCCCTCGTCATCTTCTAATGCGATTCGGATCTCGGAGCCAGTGACATGTAAACGCCACAAACGCTTGCCGTGTCGTTCAATGAAGCCTGAGATAGCAGCGAGAACGTCCTCGTAGGTAACAGCAAGGTTGTAGATGAAGTTGAGGAAGATATGATTACAATCGGTGTTTCTTTGTTCCGCCGTGACCAACTCGAGGGCATCCAAGACGGTCGTGACTAAACGATCGGTCTCAGAGATGAGGTACTCTGCAGTGCTCATACTTCCCCTCAGCCTACCAGGCCGAACTAGAGCACGAACAAAGAATCTGTTGTCTAGTTGGTTTTCGCGAGCAACGGCGTGGTAAATGTGAATCTGCTTGCTCTCAACAAAAACAGGCTTAAGTTTGTAGCTGGATAGACGACTAAGTTCGAGCTGGAATGCCAGGGCCGGTTCGATGTTACGGATAGACTGCTCTTCAGTCCAAACACGATCGACTTCTCGAAGAGTGAGGTACACGGGATACTGACTGGGACGGCAAAGCATGATGGAAACACGACCCACGCCATGCTCGCGAAGAGTTGAGGATTGCTTGTTGACAAAAGCAGTAAGCTTCTCAAACCATGCATCTTCAGGCATGTCATCCTCTTCTCTAAAAAGCCGCAACGCGACATTGAGGACGTTGGGATGTGACTGAGGATTTCCATATCGTGAATTGTACTCGATTGCATCAAAAAGAGGCAATGCGGAGGCAACTTTGCTGAAGCCCTTCGCCAATGCAAGGAAGTTCGGGAATGATGAGATGGCACCAACACGAATTGGTTGGGATTGGTGTCGGCTGATGAGATAAGTCAAATCACTGACAGACGCCGACCTTTTACTTTCACTGAAAGGTATTCAGTAGGAGCTCAATCCAGCGACAATGAATGACTTACCCCGATAAAGATATACGAGGCGTTGAAGGAGGAGAGTGAGACTGGCCAAGATTGAAGCGCCAGGTAACGATACTTGGAGAATCACCGTCATCGAGCTCATCTCCTTCCTCGTAGTCAATGGAGAGTAAAGTGTAAGCCTTATAAGCACGACGAATGTAGACCTCGAAAGCGGCTTTCGTTGTCTTTTAGTATAATTACATCAAGATGGTTTGAAACCACTCACCAAGAGGGACCATATGGTCTTCATGCTCGAAGAAGGCAGAAAGTACATCGAAGACAGTATAACGAGAATCACTGAGTTCTCGCAACACTTCCGCAGACGGGGTATGAACAGTGTTCACCTGCTCGCCGTAATACTGACTGGTAACCGAACTTCTCAACACGGTTTCCATTTGACCAAGTCGTTCTTCGTACGAGGGCATTTGGCCCATGATAAGCACCTCCCGAGCTTTGAGGGATACGGAAGTTGACGATCTGAAAATCGTTCAAAAGTTCAACAAGAGTTGAGAAGAGAAAAACATGGCACCTACTTGGCTTCCAAGGAAGCGAGATCCTGTAATACCTTGTACAAAGGACTTTCTGCATTCGAAACGCTGATACCTTTAGTCTTGATGTGATTGAGTATCGTCAGCACCAGCTTCGCTTTGCTCGAGACTTTGATGTGACTCAGAACAAGGCTGATGACTTTGTCCAGATCATCTTTGTTTTGTTCACGGAGCGTAAGAATTCGTGCTTCAATACTTCCGCCAAACATTCTTTCTGTAGCCTCGTATTTCTCGAGCAAGTTGGACCAAACTTTGATTTCATGGCCCTTCAAACCACCGGTGAATCTATCCAAGACATCGTAGATCGCACCCAATTGCGTACGGAACATAGGTCGATCTTGTGGTAGGACGCTACTCTCGACGAAATTCTCGAGCACCTTTTTGATTCGAGCGGCGGGGAATTCGCCTTTAGCTTTAGCAGTTTCAAGAGCAGCGTGAATGCTATCATCAAGCTTGGCAGGAATACGTCCAGAAAGTGAAGAAAGGATAGCAGTCAATTCGGAGTAAGGAAGTTCTGGATCATGAAGGATGTCGATAAGGTCTTTCACTGTAGACGCCATGATGGCCTGGTTGTCGAAGCCATCTAAGATGTCGTTCAAGACCCCCAGGCAGCGGATGAACCGTTGATGAGGCTTGCTACCAGTTACAGCTGGAGTACCCATAGTAGGGAGTAGACCTTCAAAAGGTTTAGCGTGTTTGACGCGCCCAGGGTCATCCAAGGTCAGGATACCGAGGATGTCACCAGGTTCGAGGCTAACTCCGGGCTGTTTGATGAGTTGCACAATACCATCTTCGGACGCGACCAAAGGCATGTACATTTTCATGACCTTTGAAATTGTTAAAATACAATGCGATGAGCGAGATGATATTGAAACAGCATACCTCTATCTCGGCATATTGTTCTCCTGCGTTGATATGCTCCCCACTGTCGACGAAGAATCGGATGAGCTTTCCTGGACTTGGACTCCTCAATTGAGTGGGGTCGTTTTCCTGTTCAATCAAACAAGTTTTGGCGTCCACCATTAAACGAAGCGCGCCAACTTCTTCTCGCCAGTAAATAGAGTGACTCCTTCCGTCTAATAGGACCAGAAGACCACCATCGGCCAAAGGACGGGCACCAACCATGGTGCTGCCTCCATTAAGATAGAGTGTCCAGGCTGTGGAAGAGGATCTCGCAGCAGTAAACGAGTACCTAACGTTCTCGTAGATGAAATCAATGACGAAGACGGTTTTAAGGACGTCACGTGCTGGGACTTGTCCCTTGTCCAAGATGCGCTTGTAGTCCGTCCAACAGGCTTCCGAAGCGAGGTATGCTTTAGTGACAGCACCACAGATCACAGCGAGAGTGGCATCGGGACGTTCGGCGGTAAGCTTATCGCTGATGAGGGAATCCAACCATCCGGTAGTAATAGTGTTGTCCTTGAAGTCATCTAGTTCAAGGAGCTTGATGAGATACTCGACAGTGGTTCTAAAATCGCCACGAATACTGAGTTCTTTGAGGGCGATGATCATATTTTTGCGACTCTCGCCTCGGTCTTCGCCGTATGCAAAGATATGTCCGAATTGCGAGTCAGCAAACTCGTGCAGACCACCTGCAGAACTGACGGAAAAATAACCCCAAACATTCGTACTGGAGCGGAAGTTCAGCTCCTGAAGGGAACCGGAAGAGGGCTTGAAACCGGCGTCAGGATTTTCGGCAGTGATACGGACTGCAACGACGTGCCCTTTGGGTCGTGGTTTGCGCTGAAGCTGGTTCGCATCAGGCTTGATCATGTCAAAATCAATTTCAGATGCGGCATTTGGAGCTACACCATACAGTTGGCGAATGTGTCGGATGCGGTGGAGGGGTATACCCATAGCTACCTGAAGCTGGGCAGCAGGTAAATTGACTCCGGACACCATTTCAGTAGTGGGATGCTCCACTTGAAGACGTGGGTTCAATTCCAAGAAATGGAAAGAGTCATCAGCATGGCTGTAAAGGTCTGAAAACAGGTAAACTGAGGGAAAAGGACAATAACGTAGGCAGGACGTACATTCGACAGTTCCAGCGCTGACATACCCAACAAGTTTTGCGAGGCGTACCGCGGCCCGCTCCATTTTCTCAAAGGTGTCCTGCTTTGCAATGGTAACGGGGGCTTCTTCAATGATCTTCTGGTGACGACGCTGAACAGAACAATCACGTCCAAACAGAGATATAGCATTTCCGTATTGATCAGCAAGAAGCTGAACTTCAAGATGACGAGCAGCTCCAGCAAGCTTCATGATGAAAATGGGAGAGCCTAGGACGGAAAAGGATGAGAATCAGATTTTCTGAGACTGCACATTTACCTACCGGGAATTTCTCCAGCTACAGCATGGTACGCATTCTTGAAAGCCTCAGGTTGCTCAACTTTTCTGATACCCTTTCCTCCGCCTCCTTCGCTAGCCTTAATCATGACCGGCCACCCGATCTCTTCTGCTTTCACCAAGCCTTCTTCGACAGAGGTGACACAGGCATCTTGGTAGGCCTGATCAGGCACTATAACGTATCCAGCCTCCGAAAGGGCGGTATCAGTAATGCCAGTTCCAGACCATGGCATCGTTGGTACGTTAGCGCTTTGTGCGACGATGGTACTAGAGATTTTATCACCCAGACTCCTCATTGCACTTCCAGGAGGGCCGATGAAGACGATTTTGTTTTTACTAGCAGCCAGACTCTCCGGAAGACGGGGATTTTCGGAGGCGTGTCCCCAACCAGCCCATACGGCATGGACACCAGCACGTTCTGCAACATCGACGATAAGATCAACATTGGCATAGTTGTTGTTGTTTGACCCTCCAGGAACTTCGATATAACGATCAGCCATGCGGATGTATTCAGCATTGACCTTGAGATCTTCTGGGGTAGCCATGACTGTGAATTCTACCTGACGTTCACTACCAAAGGTCTCGTAACTCCATTGTCGGATCGACCTGATTTCTTTCACGGCCGCAATACCTGCAGAATAACGAACTAAGCTCCCCGTTCGAAGACTAGGTTGCAGGACATACCGTTGTTAGCAATGAGAACCTGAACAGTATATATTGTCAGATACAAAACCTCTGTTGAATGGATTGGGACGCACCTTGGTGATTATGGTATGGCCTCCATTTGCCTTGACAAAATCATAAACGCTGCTCGGCGATGCCTTATCTAAAGAATTACCGCCTGTACGAACCCGACGCGTATAAGTCATACTATAGAACGCTGCATAGGGTCAATGGAACGTACCAATAAAGTACTGCACTCTGGAATGGTCGTAGGCCGACATGGCAGAAAGTGAACAGCAGATGAAGAGACGTGGTTTTCTTTTTGGGGACTCGATCCTTTCCCCAAAATTCGAGACGCAGGGTGGTCCAGGGTGCGCTATTGCGATTAGATAAGCAGTCAATGTCAATGGCATGAGTGAACGAAATTTTCTTCACTCATCGTGAATTCTGGCTCGCGAGACTAGTCAATGGCCTTCATCATCATCGAAATCTGCAGCGTGAGTTTATCCAGGTCTTAAGTTCTATGGTAATATTTTCGTCTATCTCTCTGGCTGCTGAAAACATTATGCAGGCAGTGTGTGGTGTGCGGCTGTGTGCACAATAAGTTTCATCAGAGAACTAGGTCTAGACCTACGTTCTGGGCCTTCTAGAAATTTTGATATTAACGATTATAAGCTACTACCTCTACATAGAGTCTATGTGTATTTTACTGTAATGTTCAGGGAGAAGATGGATTGTCAATCACTATGTTAACACTTTCGTTCGCAATCTCGGAGACACGTTCATCCCTTGGAAGGAACTCCATTCCTGATAGTCAACCAAGACGGCCGGGATGAAATGTCCGCCCACCACCTACATACAAGGAGTAAGATCACGAAAAATGAGGGATCATCGCTCCTCACCGAGATACATTCGGCCCCTTGGTCAAGAGCACATCAATCCCAACGTTGCATAACATTTCGCCATATGGAAGATGATATAGATCTACGAGACTGATTTCCTGAAAGCGACGAAAAGTTAGCGACTGACCACTGCCTATAATATCCAGATCTCACATTCCCAGCTAGGTACTTTCGACAACCAAGGATGGACTCATACCCCTCTATATTGTTCGAAAGTTCCTGCAAAGCAGAGCCGCCAATGGCGTCACTGGGAAGAAAACCTTGTTGCCTGAATCAACTTCAGCACGCGAGCAATTGAAGGCAAACGGGCGACACATACCGCTTCATGATCGTTTCGTACAGGGCATTTTTCGCAAAAGGTTCGAAACTTTGGTTTTCCGCATATTTGGCTTGTCCAAAGAGCTCTGTAGCCTGCGTATCACTAGAATCTGGAATCAACTTGGTCCCTCGTTCAGGATATCGCGTAGCGAGATATTGGCATATATTTCGACATCCATGAAGAAGTATTCCATTGTCATCCTGTTGGTCGAACAATTCGTGAGTGGAAATAGAAAAAAAACCATTCAAACATACAATATGCGGTTGAGCATCGCTATTAGTTGGGTGCAGAGGATGAAGCTCGTAGCCGATCTGTTTTTCGTGCAGCACGACCGCGATCCGAGCTGTTGAACAGCATCGAGAAGAACCATAGAGCTTCAACATAGAGCCGGAACGTTGTTCTTGGAGAGACAGCTCGAAATTATCGAGTAGAAGGTTTTCACATTGGACCGGCGAAATCGTTCGGAAGTCGAAGAGCGCGTCATTTAATTGTGCAAGTGAGGCTGAAGTTAGGGCATCGTGGATCATAGTTGATAAATTGAGGTCCAGTTCTGATGTGTACAAGGTCGAGGTAGGATCTGAACCAGAGTAGTAGGGAGATATTGGTGATATCGGCGAGGAAGTGGACGCAGACGGAGTTGTAGAACTCGATGATGCATTCCACTCGCCTGATGGGGACGATATCGCCGAAACCGGAAATAAGATATCTCTAGAGAGTGAAGACCGACGTGGATTTACAAGACAGTTGTATCTAGAACCCATTTAATCCTGAGCTGGTATCTCAAGAATTAGCGATGACCCTACCTGTTCTTCGCAGCAAGGCCAGTTCGTCCAGGAAAATATTGTTTCACCACCCTGGCCCACTTTCGACCGATTTCATTCACAACCTTGAGGAGAAGTTCATCCTGTAAATGTGAGTGTCAATGATCCACCGTTTCTATCGAAATGGAGAAAAATCATGTCTACCTCTTCTGACGTCCATTTGCTGCGATCGATAGCTGGATCCAGTGTATCCTTCCACCTTTTGGCACATTCTATCGGACGCGCGATCAATACTTGCCGACCAGAGAAAGAACCTCTGAGAAACTCACGATCGCTGTTTCTTCCAGGAACCATCTGTGCGATCCTACACCACCTAAAGCAACTATTTGAGCATTGCAGAAGGCAACGGACAAAATGCATACCTGGGACCAAAAGCCTGCACACCAGCCCTCAATTGATCATCCTCTTCCTCGCTCCAAGCGCCCTTCGTGATTTTCACCTCAGCACCAGCATGGGTACTTATCCAACGCTTTCGACAATCCTTGTTGGAGCGATTCGGAATATTCTTGGAAATATTACACCAATTCAGAGGCTTATGTGACTTCAGGCCTTCTGTGCGAATTGAAGTTAAGATCAAGTTACAATCGTCGAACAAGCAATACAATGAATAAAAACGAACCTCTTTTAACCGCTTCAATAAGCTGCTGGTCTTCCTCTAAGGTCCAGGCTCTACGCTGACGGGCTAGCATAGTGTTGAGATGATGGAAAAGGGAAAGCAACGAGGAAACCGCGAGAAATTTGGCTTTGAAGCAAGTCGGTTATGTAGACGAACATCCAGCCAGTCTTGTTACTGTTGGATATGCAATTCGACTGAGAGAACAAAAGCATAATTGTTGTGATTGACAAAAGCAGTTATTATTCAAGAAGAGAAATCAAGACATGGTCGAGCACAAAGCAAAAGCATCTCCGCCGGCAAAGCGGCATTTTTGCGCGCATACATTACATATGAGCACGCCGTGTAGTAGTCTTTATTTTATACATTGGTGCAATTGGTGCAATTGGTGTATATGTAGGCACTATTACAAGCGTACCTAAAGGATGAAGTTGGGATGAAATGACAAGCAAGAAAGCGAAAAGGGGGTGGGTTAAGGTGCGCTAATCGCTTGGGATTTCACCAAATTTATTGTTCAGATTTTTCTTACGAGATCCAATCTACTTCACTCTGTGCACTTTTCATCGGTTCGTAGAGACCATGCTGCTCCCCTAGGCCATATGTGAGGTCCATGACTTTGAAAACGTCCGAATCAATCTTCAACTGTGTATCGACACCGAAAATACATCAAAGATAGTTCGAGACGCGGGATCGAAAGTGTACTCACAAGTGCGATAACATCTTCCAACAAATGAGCTTGCCCTACCGCCATCCCCATTCCAGGAAGCGCGTAATTTGCATTCACGATATGCACATGGAAGTGATCTACAAAAGCAAAGATAAGCAATTATACCAATGGTAACACGAAACTGAAAACTAGATACAAACAATAACTAGGCTGATAATGGATCCACATTCGAATGCCTCCGCGACCAATACCCCATTTATCACCCACAATCCTGTATGCTTCTTGCCGAATCGAAGTAAGTAAACTCAAGTGCACATCTCCGCGTAGATCACGTAGTGATCGTAGAGTTGGATCGCGTGCGATAGCGATGAGATACAAACTGTCAGTTGTATGAAGGTCCCACTTCATGTCGGGAAGGATGATGTAGTCAGATGAAGAGTACAAAACTTTGTCCTGCTCTGAGCGCCCAGCAAGAATTTCCGTCACCCTATCGAAGGTTGACTTCTTTGCATAGACAAACTTGTCGAATCGACTTACCATCGTGTTCGTTCAGGAGGGAAACTGGCGATGTAGGGTTCTATGATTCGGTGATAAAGTTCTGGAGTTTCCTGAACGAGAATAGATCCCTGCTTCGTGTACTGCATGCAAGGGGTGAGCATGCAAGATCTAGAGCACGCCGTTGCACGAACCTTTCTGACGTGGACATCGGTGGCAGGACATATCACATTGATCTTCACATCACCTTGAGGTTGTTTTATTTCTGAGGCTTGAGAAGATATCCAGGCAGCAAACCAGCTGTACTGTTCACTTAGACTACCGTCAAACCTTGAAACGGAAGACTTGTAACGACAACGCACAATGTCCGTCGATCCTATTAGCTCTGCCTTGTAAACCAGGTCGTTGAAGAACGAAGCAACATGCTCAGAAGCAAAAGCATTCCTTTCAATCAGGATGATTGCTCGAAGCCGACGGTTCTCGGTGTCAGTGGATGCGTTCCATGTCGAAGGCAGAAAACCAAGCAAAGTCAATCGACAGCGATCAGGTTCTAGAAAGATATTCAGATAAATGTGGCCCTTGAATGGATCTATGCATACCTTCGCTGATTATTTCTGAAAGTTCAAAGGATTGTAAGATCGACAAATCCGGCATGAGTAAGTGATGGTTGAAAAACAAGTTATTACTTACAACCCTGAGGCCTTGAACGTCACTTTCAACAAGATATATCAATTTGAATTACATGTCCATTTGGTAGAGTACGAGCCACTTTTCGTGTATGAGGCGACTCCTACTGAACTAATGGCGTGAATACTTATGTCAAATGCAAAGCAAAAAAACAACGAAATGCTACGGTGGAAATAGAGAAACGAAATTGCCAGCAGGGTAAGTAAATAGAACGTCAGTTCTTCATCAAAACCCTTCACTCAACGCAAACCCATAGTCTACAGAGGATCTCCGTTCGGAATGTATGACGAGTGTTTATGACTTCCAGATGAGAATCGCAAGGGATCCAACGTAGAAATAGATGAAGTGTTTGGTTTCTGGAAGAGAGAAATACTCAGTCAAACAACGAGAAAAGAATTGAGACGGAAAAGGCTGGATGATCAGATGAACGAGAATCATAGAATGGCGAAGAATATTGATGTATACATAGATCGTCTGTAGACAGTGGCCAAGGAAGAGTCATAATCTGGAGCTCACCGTGGGTCACATAGCTCCCAAAGTTCTTTCCAACAACAACGTGCCATGTAGGACCATGTCTCCGGTCAAATTCCTTCTTGATCTGAGCAGCGATATCCTTCTCGATGTTGTACTTCTCTAGTGCCGCTGACGCGATGTCCACGCTCTCCTGCTGCATTTCCTCACTCATGTCCACGTTCTTGATTATTGCTTTGGGTACAGAAGCACCATCGGGAGCACCCTTCCCAGAGCCAGCATCTGTGGACGAAGAGGTGGGCGCGTCGAGTTTATCTGTCATCTTCGTCGAAAGAAGAAAGCCACTATGTCCAATACAAATCAGCCCAAACGGCTATTTAAGATGATGGAGGAAGATTACCTTGCGGAGACTGCAAGGACAGCGGAAGAGGGAGATTACAGAAGATGCCAGGAAAACGCGAGGCGATAATAAAACAGACCCAGCACGTGTTTTCGAGCGTCAAGACCAGCGCCTAATGAAAAGGTTAACTTTTAAGTGACAACTTAGATCATGGCAGTACTCCATTTGAGTTGAATCAAAAGATCTGCCGCTGCTTTATGGTACTCAAGACGAGCAAAGTCGAGGTAGAATTGGTACTGTTCAACAGTCAGCGGCCGACTGATATAAACATAATTCGACCTTACTCTGCCGTACTGTTTGTCCATGGCCATTGTTCACCATTAGCCTTGGCCGCTTTGTCGGAATCTGCCTGTTTCCTAAGTACTAGAGGTCCTGGAGGCCCAGGTGGTACTTTTAAACGTAATTGCAATGCCTTGAACACCCGGAGCGTTACACGTACAAAGGTACATGATCGACCACATTCCCAGTCGTGGTAATACTTATTATGTTCAAGAGGACGAATCAAACTAGCAAGAACCATTCAAGAATACCGGACCACGATTTTTGCTTTCACATCAAACTGTTAATCCTGAGCCTGCGCATGGATGAAAACGGAAAATCGCGATTCCTGTAGGCTTTACAAGGTCAACTCAAGGGCTTACTTCTCATATGCATTACCGAAGTTTCTATGTAGTACTAACAGATGGAGTGTTTGTCATCGCATCATGGTCATTCATGCCCTTAGAGAAAACAGTATCACAATCTCGGATTCCCTTATCAGCTTTCGCTTGCGCGACTATCTCCGCGACGTCCGCTTGACGCGCAGTGATATTGCAGCGGAACGTACTCGGTCGACTACCAAAACATAGATGAGACTGTGAATATACAATAGCTGATTACTTACACAATGAGACCTTCTTTGCATTGAAGAGAATCCGGAAGGTCGGAATGGCCTCCTACTTCCGAAGTGATATTGAATGCCCAAAGTAAACATGCAATATGAATGAACAAGCTATTGTTCGCTACATGTCGACCAACGCAGATTCTTTTATGAATGAGCATCGTGGATGGTAGAAAATGAGCTAGTTTTATGTCTGTCCCCGGATTTAAGCATACCTTTTTCCGAAACCATAACTTGCATGACCCTCATCCCTGGTATCTACGATCGAAGACTTTAAATTTCCGTTGTCATCTAAGAATCTCCCAGGATTGAAATGTTCAGCATCGTCTCCGTAAATTGTCTTATCGTGGTGAAGCGACCTGGGGACAAAGTCAGTACATTAAACTTTGCCGCAATGATCATGATGTAATTTCACCAGTTATTTACGAAGCAGATCGTATCCTTGGGAAGGAGATATCCTTCGTAATAGTCATTTTGAATAAGTCGATGAGGTAGTCCTGTCATGGAGAAGCAGTGTGGGTATGTTAATTACTAGTATGATTCCATGAACTCACCTATCGGGGATACCCCTCTCCACCGCAAGATTTCTTTAACAGTAGCTCTTATATATGGTAGGCGTTCGTAGTCATCGAAAGTAGGAAGTCGGTACGGTCCAACAACACGGTCTATAGGGTATAAGCATTGCTAGTGACTACAAGGAAAACTGGACCACCTCACCAATTTCTTCCTGTGCCAGCCGCTGGGCTTCCGAATACAGGATCATCGCTTGCATGAACCAAGCAAGCTGACCAGCAGTCTGAAGGTCGTTAATCTTAGTTAATCTTTTGCAAACATTTTTTTAAATAATTACTTACCGTTTCTGCTCCAGCTGAGCTATTGCCAGACTGAGCAACAAGAAAAGCCGATAAGAATGTCAACGTACTAAATTGAGGCAAGATTCCAAGCTGCCTCAAAAAATCCCTTTGTTCCAGTGTCTTGTAGCAGTTTCCCAGCTACACTCGTTGCCTCGTCACCCGCATTCTAGTAACAAGTCAGACTACGTTGGAAATATAATCTCTTCTGTTTACTAACTATCTGTTTTTGCACATCATAAGACAACTTCTCGAACATGGCCGAATCTCGAATAAAAGAAGCTTCCGCATTTCGCCTCCACGCACACATCCATCTCGGAAGATGTTGCATCCATTTAAAGTATTTGAATTCGACCCAGAACGACCCGGGAGCAGCTGCCACAAGAAGTTCTCGGTTAAATTGGTCAACGAGAGGAATCAATGGGTGACTGGAGTCTAACAACGGTGGCCATCCATAAATTATGGAAAGCGCGAGAGATGTGGATGCGCGCGAGAAATGATCAGCGAAATTTTCTGGATCGGTTAACATTTGGTGTAGCATAATGACAGACTCGGTCTCTTGGTATTCAAAATAATCTTTGACAGTCTGAGCACTCAAAGCCCTTCAATCATCGATTAGCTCGAGTAACTTATATTTATAAGCACTTACTCGTGGGCTCCTCGGCGTTGTCTTTTCCACAGGTCGTCTAATCGAGCAAAACCCCAATGCATGCCACCAGT
Source organism: Lentinula lateritia (assembly GCA_028011325.1). NCBI lineage: Eukaryota > Fungi > Basidiomycota > Agaricomycetes > Agaricales > Omphalotaceae > Lentinula > Lentinula lateritia. Next base: position 16,220 of record JANVFT010000091.1, read on the forward strand.
GAGCAGATTGAGAACAATGAGGTCGGGTCGATCTGAATAAATATTGGCTCGTCTATCAAGAAGGTCCGCCGCTGCTTTATGGGTTCCTAGGACAATCATATTCTGCCCCGCAATGTTAAGATAAACGACAGGTCCTATTGCGTGAATGAGTTACAAGAAGATGTACATGCCTTATACTTGCCATATTGCTCCCTCCACTTGTCGAAGGTCAGCCACGGCCGACTTGTCGGAAGTTGGAGGAGATTTCCAAGGATGGGAATACCTGGAGGCCCCGGTGGTAGCTTGGAGCGTACATGCAAGACCTTCAACACTCGAAGTGTTACACCGAGAACCGCAACAGAGATTAACAGAGTATTCCACATCATCAATGGGCCTAGGAGTTGAAGCATGTAGAACCAGTGACATTAGGCTTATATAGGCCGCCTTAGAGCGCATCGTCAGGTGTTTAGTTTGTGAGCTTGAATTTACCTCATATCACTAAGCGCATCCTTGTTTTTGTGAGTTCGCACTGTGAACATACAGAAGCGGCATTCAACGAACTTCGCAGTGGCGTTGAATGCTGCTTCTTGGAACTTGACACGAGACATGGTATGTACATTCAGCGGAAATAACAAGGGCTCAAAATACTGGGCTACATCGGGAGACTTGATCACGAGCGTTTTGCTAAGAACGGAGATGCCGAGTTTGTCACACAACGAATCGGCATCTAAATTCTCATAATATATTCTCACAGTTGCTTCGCTCCGTTTATTTCATTGACTAGAACTCCTAGCACTTGCTTTTTGCATTTCCACAATGTCACACTACGGCTCTACATTCTCAGTAGCAGGAATGTCTTCATCTACGAGCTCTCATCATAATCCCAACCTCAACAATTGGGGAAACTCAAACACAGGTAGTGTATTGGGTAGTTCTACTTTGGGCACGTCCTCCTTCGGCGACTCGCTTTCACAATCGAGGAGTCATTATCAGTCAGGTTATCTCATGGTGCGCTTTAAGCTATGCAAACTTGATTCAATATTTATTTGCCTCTCGTAGTCTGCCTCGCAAGCCAATGTTCGCATTGAATTTCTTTGTACAAGGACACGTTCTCGATTGACCCTCCCTGATCAGAATTTACCGCAAGGTAATCAACGCGTAGATGAACTGCCAGTGGTTCAAACAAAAGCGAAAATAAACCAAGCTCTGTTACGAGGGTCGGCCGATGATTTTGGAATGGATTCGATGTTTGAAAACAAGAAGTGAGTGACATAGTTGCAAAATACGCGTCTGCATTCAGAACTTTCCTTCAGTCGTCAACGACAATCTCTGACAGATGAAGATGCACCTCCTATGCAGTCAGTAAACGACATACCTAACGAAGCATTCTCGAATCACTTCCAGTCCAAGGTGATACCCAATGTGGCACATCTTTCTACATCCGTGCCAATGACCTTGTTTTTAGTCTTCCATGTCGCAACCCTCCATGTTTTCCTCCACTCGGACGCGTGCACCTCCCGCTCCTCGTTCTTCGTCCTCCGCACCTTTGTACGTTATTGTGTTCGGATATCCTGCCGACAAATACAGCGTCACTGTCGAATATTTCAAGTCATTAGGCGGCACCACGGAGGCAGATCCAAATACTGAGATCGTAAATTGCTTCAGGATTGGATATCACGATCCTGGGGAGGCTATGAGGGCGGTCCGTAAAAATGGTGAGATACTGGGTGGAAGCTGGATGGTGGGTGCTAAATGGGCTGTACGTGCATTCGTTCTCCAGGGCTCGACGAATAATCTGTTAATTTTTTTCTTCTATAGGATCCTGCCCAGGCAGAAGCTCTAATACGTCAACCAATTCATCGATCGAGCCTTTCCGGAACGCTCCCGCGAGAGGACTTGGGTTCCTCGAACGCAATGGCTGTTGATGAGCCTCCACCGTCTCAAGCTGCTCCTATGGTAGGAACACCTATTCGGCTAGCTCCTTCTGCCTCTGCTTTCAGGAAAACTGGGGCAACCCCAAAACCTCTAAACACGCTTAAAACAACCACTTCCGCCCCGCCTCCTTCCAGTGGGCCATCACCGAGCAAAGGTCTAGTGGGCCAAGTGTCTGACTTGATATTTGGGTGGTAGCTTAGTGCATGCTTCAGAGAATTTTACGAGATCAACTGAGTTCACCATGCTATAATCAAGCTATTGATACACCAATTTTATTCAATTAAAAGTATAGATTGTCCCCTACGGTACAGTGGATGCGTCGCACAGTTATCGAGCCTACACACTGATCATAAGCAAGAGTCAAAAGCACCTGAACACAGCAAAACTTACTTGCAACATGAAGATGAAGATCCCCGGAATAATTGACTTATAATCCTTTTAACGGCTGCAAAGAATTACAATTTTAGCAAAGGTGAAACACTTGTACAATGAGGTACTCACAGAAGAGAGAGTGTCAGGTCACCGTGCACCCGAGCCTTCAATTCAACCGCAACATCCAAATTCAGATCCAGTCTAAGCTTCAGAGGTTTGTCGCCTCCACTGCCTTCGTCATCGTCTTGCTTCTTTCCGCCGCCTGCGACCTGGCCTACCTGACCAGCAGCATTCTTAGCGGTGTTTGCAACTTGATTACCGGTGTCCTCTACTTCTTCAACACCAGGAAGACCACCGCCTTTCCTGCCACCTCCTCGTCTACGTCGACGTGCCAAGCTACTGGCACTGCTAGCATCCGAGTCATCGCCCGACGCACTGAGGCTGTGGCTCCTCCCTCGTCGACGAGACTGGGAACGTTGTTGCTGACGCGCGGGTGGCGGACCAGAAGAAGGGGAACGAGAATGAGGACCTGTTGGGTCTGACATGATTTGTGTTTCGTTTGAATCGTAAAGTAGTGATGAGTCAGTGGTAAATAATAGATTAGTGGGTTGGTTCAGTGATAGTTTTTCTTGAAGAGAAAAATTCACCAAGTGACGATGGTGGCCTTATATTTCCCATTGGAAGGTGGAGTACTCCATTGATTGCGCAAGGTATGAGTTCATGTTACGCTCTGATGTTAGTTTTTTCAATTTCAACTCGTCGATGACATAGGAGCTTTTGATTGTTCCTTAAATTGTGGCGCACATAGTCCAGTCTCCTCCTTGAACGTTGTACTTCAACACTCGAAAACTTGATTCTTTACTTAGGCAGGGAAAACCTTCCTGTATCAGCACCTTGCTATATCGTCGCACATGGCCTTCAGTGGGACTGTAAAATCACCGTGAGGCACACAACTACAAAAACCACTTAGCATCACCATGATATCACATCCTCATATTGGGAACTTGAGGTGGGGCCTCACCAGAAGCATAAGTATAACCACTGACTCTATAGTCCGTGCACTCACAAAACCCCCCCTCGAAATTGGATCATGTCACAAAGCGATATTCACGAATTTCAAAATCCCGCCGATATTGATATTCCAAAGACGGGTGCTGGCATGGGCAGCGTCGCTGGTGGTGAAAGCTCCACAACAGGTGACAGCCGTACAGAAGAGCAAAAAGAAGCCGACAAGAAGCTCGCTGAGCGTTTGTCTGCTCTCATTGAAGACGCCAACTCCCGTGTCGTTCCTCTCTGCAAGATGATTCGAAAGGTGAGTTCATATTTTGACCAGTATTCATCATTGAACGCAGAATAATTAATAATGATTCGTAGCACATCGAGAATATGGATGCAAGAAAAGATGACGACAAAAATGAGGATGAACTCATTCGACAAGTTAAACCTCTGCTTCAGCAGGCCGAGAAGATTCTTGGTGAAACAGAGGGTATGGTGAAGGGCGCGGATCCCGATAATCGCCTGTCGAGCAGGGCCAAACGTCATGCTGAATCTCATACTGCAACGCCAGAAGAACAGCGACTTGCAGCTGCGCTGAAAGTGGTACTGTCTTGTCTTCCTCAGCAATCGCGATCTGGAGATTGACTCCTTCCTGTTTCGCAGATGCTCGAAGAAGTTGGTGGTACTATCGAATGGGCTAGGAATAAACTTGATAGTTTCCCTAAAGCAAAGAGGGATCTTGGGCCTTTGTTGGACGCCCTAGGCCGTAAGCTATCGAACTTGATCTCCTTTCATGATTGATCACCACTGTCACAGAACCACTCACTCAAATTGTTGGTGGTGTTGTGCTTCTCCTAACCGGTGTTCTAAATCTTCTCGGCAAACTTTTGAGCGGGCTGGGACTTGACTCACTCTTGAAGGGTATTGTTGCTGCAACCGTAAGCATTCACTCACATTAGATAAACTTCAATTCTGCTTATCGCAGTGCACAGGGCCTTGACAAAATTTACAACTCACTGGGATTAGGCAAGTGGTTGAACGGGAAGTGATGACCTGATGTTTTTCAATTGGAAAGCTAGGACTCTCAGTAGATCGGTGACCTGTATATTGATAGTTTACAAGTAACGAACTTGATAGTAATTAACGTACCGCGAATCGACATATTATCTTCTGTTGGCGAAAATGTGCTAAAGTAGGAAAAAAGAATGCTACAGTCATTATGTATGTACTTCAATGTTAGTTTACTTATTACAGATGAATGAGTATAAATAACACGGGCGCTAGCTTCTCGTATGCTCCAGCTCAGTGGGGCGTTGCGTCGACGGGATCAACCTAGTAGACTCACTGCTAATCCCTCTCCCCCCTCCTCATTGCTCGCGGTTCCATCCTCTCGGCGCAGCCTAGCCAACCAGTCAGCGGAGTCCTTCTCCTCTGCCGGGGGCATCTCGACCGCTCCATCACCATCACGCCTGCAACCTCCTCCTCCTCGAGGTTCTCGTAGTCGTAAGAAAAGCGGCCCTTCAGTTGTTCGCAAACCTAAAGATCCGGACTCTGTCCCCCGTACAATCGCTTACCCGGCCTCTTCGGAGCTACAACAGAGGCCGTCAGCTGGGAAGGAAACGAACTCGAACCAGATTCTCCGGGTGGAGGCCAACACTGTCCGCATAGAGCTAATGCTTCGACGTATGATTGAGGAGCTACGCTCCTCGTTATTGTCCGCAGCAGCTCCACATCATCAGGAACTCCTCCAGGCCTCTGCCGCTGAGAGGACCCAGATGGAAGCTCGACTCATGGGCTCTCTACAAGATGACATCAGGGGTATAACCCGCTCCGAACTGAAGCTCCTCGAGTCAAACCTCCAACAGAAGCTGACCTCTCTACTGCCCATGGAAGCTATCAACCGACTGCTGTCCTCCTTGGAGAACACATTCACTCATCTCTATGACCCCGTGCCTCCTATCCAAGGACTACCTACTTCGACCCCACCCCCAGAACGGCCCTCGGTGCAGTACGAACCACACCAGTCCAGTAATCTTCCCTCCACACCTCCCAAGCCTCTCCCTCCCTCCCATCAACGACACACTCCCAGGATCTCCTCCACTACTCAGTCGCCCTCGCTGCTGACTCGTCTTCAGGATGGACCCTCGTCGTCGCAACCCGAAACGGTCTCCTTCGATTCCAAGCGCTCAATGATCAAAGCTGGAAAGCGCCGTGCGCTGGAGCATGAGGAGGATAGCAGGGACTCGAAACGTCGCCCCCACAACTCACGAACGGCCCACTCTGTCTCCGTCTTCCTCCCATCGGAATGGGACCCCTTGCCATTTACAATCGACCGTATTTTCACCATGTATTATAGGTGGTCGTCCGACTTCGATGCGGCCGTACATGTCACCCTTCCCCGTGTTGGATTCATAACACGTATCGGGGGCGACCGACTCAAACTCTCCTTTTCTCCCGAAGGCTTAGAAGAATTCCTTCGAGCTTGGAATGCCTACCACAAGGTTGTCCCAGGTCTGGCTGACATTGTTGTTTGCAGGGACAACGCTGATTGACGTGTCCGAGGGGGGCGGACACTGGGGCTCTCGGACCTTACTACTCCTTGCCTCCTACCGGACCCTCTACACCCTGCTTCGTCTTTTCTTCTACCTACATCTCTCTCCTCTTCCTCTGCCTCTGTAAATCTATCCTCCTGGCCTCTGCCTTGTACTTTTTCCACTGATCTTGTACCACCACCCATGCCCCTTGTTACCTTACCCTCCTCCTCCCACTCTGTCTCCTCACTCTCTTTCTCACCAGTTCCTCCTCATTATCCTTCACCTTCGGTATCTTTATCTATCTCTACTTCTCCTCATACCTCTGCCCTCTGTACACCTAATGGCTGTAAAATCCGGATTTTATGCTGGAATATTAACGGCCGTTACCTCGCCAACTACCTCTGTGATGAATTTGTAAGAATATTCAATGACTATGATGTTATCCTGCTACAGGAGACCCGTTTGCGCTCTAACTCGACTATGCAGTGCCCGTATGGCTTCACTGCCTATACTCGGAATCGCCGCCAACTGGAAACAGACATTGAGTGCCCATGGGGAGGGGTAGCAACTCTAGTGCGAGACGGGTTACAGTGCCGAATCGCGGATGACCTCTGTGGCCCTGACTTCCTCGCAATCGACATAAACGGTCTGCTTCTCTTTAATGCGTACGTCCTCCCTGAATCGTCACGAACTGATTGGACTATCTGGGCGGATGTACACCCTTGGGATTCTTTCATACGCAGCATTCGTATGGCCATAGCGCTCAACATCCCCTTCATGATAGCAGGGGACCTCAATGCCCGCACTGCAGGTTTAACTCCATCACCACACCACCCCCTGCGTATATCGCCTGATGTGGTCTGCTCTACACGTGGTCGCCGCCTGCTGGACTTCTGTGCGGAATTGAACCTGACCATCCTGAATGGTAACACTTCCATCCCTGGAACCCATGACCGATGGACCTCTTTCCAGAAACGCCGAGGAGAGGATGGGCTTATTGCCACTGCTTCCTCTGTCATTGACTACATTCTAACCTGCCCGGTCTCCACCTACTTGGTCTCCCGCCTATCAGTGAGCCCAGAGACTAAATGGTCCGACCATGCTCACCTGTCCTGGGAGCTTATTATACCTGGCCCCGCTCTAGTACACCGACACCTCCCTATCATCCGACGACCTCAGATTATTATCCCCCTCACTTCCGACATTGACCATCTTCAGTCCCAGATCCTCGACGCGGAGCCGCCATCACTTCAGGACATGCTCTTGGATGTTTATGGTCATGCTCACCAGTCATCACACTCCTCTCCCCTGAAGGTATACACTGATGGCTCCTGCATCAATGCCAACACCCCCTCTGCGCGCGCAGGCCTCGGGATTTACTATGGCCACAACCATCCTCTCAATCTCGCTGCTCGTGTCCCCGGTCCTCAACGTAATAACCGTGCGGAACTGTATGCTATCCTTGCCACTATTCAATGCTCCCAGCCTATGCGTCCACTCAATATCCTTACCGATTCCACCTATGCGATTCAATCGCTCACTTACAATGCAAGTGAAAATGCACAATGCGAATGGGATTGCAAGAACGGTGACCTCCTCAAGGTCATTGCCCAATGGGTAGCATCCCGTCCGGCACCCATTCACTTCACCCACGTCCGAGCTCACTCAGGTAATGCTCACAATGATGCGGCTGATCGTCTTGCCAAGCACGGCACCTCCTTACCCCTGCCTCCCCCATCCTCCGACTTGGACTTCTCCACTTTGGCAGCTCCCCCGCTTTTCCTCCCCCCAACTCCCACCAACATACCGAAAGTATCCACCTCTCTTCCTGACCCGCGACTCATTGTACCGACGCACACCTCAACTCGACAATCACCACCTACAGACTCCTCCATATCTCATCGCCGTCGATCATTCCGCCGTCACCTTCAAGACACTTCTCTTAAACACCTTCGCGACGCCGCAGAAGCGGGTGGGGCTACCTTCTGGAAACATTACAAATCTCTCCGGAGCCCTGGTCGCTCCTCCACTAATGTTACCATTGACCGGCTCACAGACTGTTTCATCCCCCGCATGAACCCACCAGACCCCCTTACCACTCACTTTGACCCAGTCCGCCTGCAGGAAGAGACCACCCAGGCTAATGCCATACCTTTACCCTCACCTCCATCTTCTCACCCTGACTTCAACTTGGACATCACAGTACAGAATGTTGCCGCAGTCAAAGCCTACCTTAAACGCACCTCCCATTCCGACGCCAAAGGTGCGGACTCTGCGACATACTCTCAGCTAATGAGCATTCCAAATGATCGTCTGGCTCTCCTGTTTGGCCGCACCTTCCGCAACAATGAACTGCCCTCATCTTGGCTCACCTCTATCATTATCGCAGTTCCAAAGCCCGGTAAGGACCTTACCAACCCTGCCAATTACCGAGCTATTGCACTGGAGAGCTGCATCCTCAAGTTCGCATCTCTGCTGTTGCACCAGAAATTGTGCCACTCGTTATCAGAGGCCAATATCATTCCTCCCTCTCAGAACGGATTCCGGCCTGGCTATCGTACAAACAACAACGCATTTATTCTTCGTACTCTGATTGACAAATCTCGCTCCTTAGGGGACTCCGTCTACCTTGCTTTTGTCGACATCTCCAACGCATTTCCCTCCACCAACCAGAACTCCCTATGGCTCAAGCTGGAGGCATATGGGCTGACAGGTCAATACTTCGATTGGCTGCGCTCACTCTACAACCGGATGACCTATGTTATCTCTCACGAGGGCCACCTATCCACCGACTTCCAGGCCATGTGCGGTGTTCTGATGGGTGACCCCTCATCACCAACCCTCTGGAACATCTTCCTATCCACCTTCCACCTCTGGCATGACCCGAGCGACATAGAACTTATGGGGATTATTGTTTCACACTTAGAGCATGCCGATGACATCGTCCTTGGCTCGCGCACTGCACACGGCCTCCAACAACACCTCTGTGCCTTTCAAACTTACTGCCTTCACAATAGCCTCACTGTGAGTGTAGGTAAATCGTGGCTCATGCTATTTGGCCACATTCCCACCACCCTTCCCATCCTGCTCCTCGCCGGCACTGCCTTGCCCTATCACGACATGGTGCGTTATGTTGGTGTCCACTTCCAGTCAACCCACCGCCACATATTTGCAGCTCACTACACTGCCAAACGGGACTCTGCGATTACCGCCGCCGGGGGGATTGTTGGGTGTGAGCTAATTATTGGCCGAAATCGCATGGATCCATCCATTTCCCTCCAGCTTTATTCAGCGCTCGTGGACTGCCACCTCATTCATGGCTGTGAACTGGTCATCGACACCGATAAATTCTTACTGTCTATGCTGGAACAAGTTCAACTCCTGTGCCTACGGCGGCTTTTGGGTCTCTCACGTCGCTCCATGGTGGCACCTCTATTCACCGAGACCGGGGTTATGCCGATCCGTTTTCGCCGTGTCATCCTTGCACTACGCTACCTTATTTACCTCCTCAACCTCCCGCTTGACCATTATGCCAGCCTCGCTCTCCAAGCCAACCATGCCCTGCGCTCCTCTGGGAACTCTTGCTGGCTCTCCGACCTCGAGTGGGCTATTCAACATCTACCTAACTGCACCCTTGTCCTTCCTCCCCCTACCCAGCTTTCTGAGCAATCGGTTCTGTCATTGATCAAATCCGTCTCTCGGCAATGTAACCTATTCCTCCAAAGCGAACTCGACAACAGTAATCGCCTCGCTCTTCTTCAATGCCGTCGTGAACCTTCAGCGACTGGTCCTTCTAAATACCAAGCTCGAACGCTTCGTCACTACCTCACCCGAGTACTGACTCCCAACCATCGGGTCACTCTTACTCGACTATTGTGTGGAGACATGGTCCCGCTCACTTTCCGTGCTTCACCCACTCGCATTCATCCTCTTGAACCTGTAGATTATCCATCCAAACAGTGCCGCGCCTGCAACTCACTCGGCCAACCAGAGTCTCCGCAGCACGTATTTCTTCAGTGCTCGTCCGTGCCTGGTCTTTATGCTGCCCGCGAACGTTTTCTCACGGAGATTGAGTCGCTCGTCGCTCTACCCAACTCTCGCTCCTTCACAAACTCCGAATCCCTATTCTACCTCAAATCCTTCATTTTTGGTTGGACTTCGGTGCGTCCAACGGCTCGCTTCATCAACGAAGCTGTCATCCTGTGGAAGAACTTCATAAAGCAAGATTTAGAGGGTGAGGAGGATGGAACGAGTGATGAGGATGCTTGAGGAGCCGAAAATGTCATATCTGGGAAGTTATTGATCTATTGTATTATTATTCTAACTCTACACTCTCTAATCCTTGTACTACGTACCTCTGCCTCGTTGACCTGGCGGTAGTCTACCTTCTCCTTGCGGGTTGAGCTCGCTGCCGCCAGTACCTCGAGACCGGCTGTTCCGCTTTTGGGACCACATCTTCGGATGGCGCCGAGTATCTATCTATCTATCTATCTATCACGACAAAAATTCCATGTCCAGTAGCGAGAAATATAGAGCAAGCGAAATGAGAACACTGACACGCCTACGTGCGCAAAAACCTAGAGAATGCATTCTGAATTGCCACTTTCTTCATGATAGTAGGCTCCGGCGCTGAAAGATCATCCGACGTTAGGCGACAGATATGAATAGCGAAATAGAAAAAACGTACGATCAGCCAAGTTCTCGTCTTTGACTTTTCGTTTGATAGTGTCCATCACCTCGCTCACTCCCGACCGATCCAAATCGCCGCGAGCTTTAATCAACCCCTCTACAAAAGCAAGATTGGGCCCGTGCTTCTTGGCAAAGGACCAGTACGAAAGGAAAACGATCTCCTTCGAAGCCTCTAGTATACCCAATATTAGGTCCAGCACCTCAAAGTACTCCTCCGTATCCTTCTGCGACTTGTAATTGAGGAACAACCTAAACGCATCATCAACGTCGTCCTTTATGCGTTCTGTCGCGGCCGGGATCTTCAGTTTGGGAGAGTTGGCAAGCGCGTTAAGGTAAACGAGTAGAAAGGCATCAATAAGATCCTCCACAAGGAGTTCGAATAAGGAAGGGTTTAAAAATTCCTTGTAGTCATCCATGTAATCCCGTATGGTTTCGACGATCTGAGCAAGTATACCATCGTACCACGGAGGCTGGAACAGATTCTTCGTCACAGGCTTCAAGTCGTTGAAGATCATATCGATGAGGGTCTGCGTACACTTTTTCGCCACGTCGAGATATCCATCGATAGCATCGTTGAGTTTCTCGTTCATCTGGACGCGATACTTTTCCGACACCAGGGGTTCAAGCCGCGCCAGGAGCGCTTCGGCGTAGTCGGCAGACTTCAGCATGTCATTTGCAAGTGCAATGACATATTCTACCAATCCAGGGGCGATTTCCTCTGGCTTTTCGACCTGCGTCTTGTATTCCTGCTCCACCGTCTTGACCCACTGCTCCTGCATCCCCCTCATGACGCGGTTACTTTCGGCAACGACGCGAGCAAGGATAGCACCCTGACCACTCTCTGTGGCTAGGTCAATCTGCTGGTTGACCATCTGGAAGAGGATACCGGCCCCGCCCTGAGTGGCGTATTGGCCATCAGCGTCGACTTCCAGAGGATCTTGACGAGAAACAAATTCCTCGAGCTCCGTTTTCATCATGTTCGATGACCATTCGTCGAGTTTTTTGATGATGACCTGGAGATAGTCTTCTATAAGAGACTGCTCCTTGCCATCAAGAAGGGGTGGTTCGAGGAGATCTGGCGGAACTTCAAGCTCCCTCATATCCTTCTTGTATTGTTTCAGCCACTCGAACAGGGCAAGCAGGACATTTGCTCCGGGCTCAGACGCAACGATCTTGTTGATTTGTACATTCAACGCCTTGTGATATTCCCTGATGTATAAGGAGTATATGTCATATTCTGCCGGGAAGCATGGAACGACGTCGGACTGGATGCGAATGATGTCCGCGTACATCCACTGAATATTTTCCAGAAATGCCATGGGATCGTTCTCGTCCTGTTTGTGGGCCCGTTCGAACTTGGCCTTGATAGAGTCAGCTATGGCCTTGGTGATTTTGGAACGATAGTGTTTGATGACTCGAGCATTGGCTATCATCGATTTAAATTTTGAGGCGGCATCGAGTTTTGCAGCTTTCTTGACAAGTCGAATAGCTATGGCCTGATTGGGGAAACGTAAGCTTTGTTTAAGAATAAAGATATTCAAAGTCTACCTTCTCGTCTTCTCTTCCCTCCATCTCCGCGATTTTGATCAGTCTGACAATGACATGACCATTTCCTTCGCGTACTATATCCAAGACATTACCCGCTAGATTGATAATGTACTGATCAAACTGCTCGATGACGGTGTGCAATCGCTCAAAGCGTCGTACGAGGTATATCCGTGCATCCGAGGACGCCTTTTTTGCTTGATGCATCGTCTGATTTCGGAAAGCTTCGAGCTGTTTAAGATAGTAGTGAATGACAAGGAGGTTTGGAGCAGGACCTGTTATATTTGCACTGTCGTCGTCGAGCATGTATCCGATCTCGGAAAGCTTGGACTCCATATCTAACAAATTGTTCACCATTTCCTCTGTTTGAACAAAATTTCGATGTACCATCGATACCTGGGAAGTCTGTGAACGGCGGGTCTATAGCAGTAAGAATAACAACATACTCGACTAATTTGGTCGAACGTCGCGACCTGAGTCTGAGGGTCGCTACACTCTCTATCGATGATTACCATTTCGTCCTTGATAGCCTGCACATTGGCTCTAGTGGATAGTAATTTCCTCAATCCTTCCCTAGTTGCTTGCAACTGCTCTTTCACACCGCTCTTTAGCCTCGCATCTATCGAGGCCTTTTCCTTCTCCAACTTCTTCCTGTACGCCGATACTTTCACTAGATCATCCGGAGATTGGAGGTATTCGCCGATAGCTTGAGCCGCAGAGACAGGAGCTGCAGCCATAATAGCAATTGGGAGGGATTCTAAATCATTTGGCAATGGGAGTGAAAAGTGTAAATGCTGAGCTTTTATACACGTGGCTATGTGAAGATACAATTGACGAAACTTTATTGTGGTCTTCCCACATGTTGCTGTTGTACGCAAAGGGATGTCGTCTGTTGTCTAAATCATTCAGAAATGCTTCATTAAACGGACCCCCACGAAGATTCTTGTCGACCGTTCACGAAGATTACGACGTGGTCATAGTCGGCGGAGGCCCTGCTGGACTTGCCCTTGCCAGTGCCCTTGGTACGCGTCTTTCCTTGTTCTCCAGACGAGTCTTCATCAGACAACATATAGGATCCAGGGAGGAACTTCAAAATACCTTGAAAATTGCACTGGTCGAAGCTGGTGACTTGTCCAAAGTTCGCGACTGGTCACCTCCAACCGACACCTTTTCTAATCGTGTCGTATCTCTGACAAATGCTTCCCAAGCTTTCCTCAAAGGCACGGAGTCATCCGTCTCACTACTCGTTTACTGCGCCTCTGACTCTGTCATATAGACATAGGCTCCTGGGACCATGTCGAACAACAAAGAACGGCACCAGTGGAAGAAATGCAGGTATCCAACAGCACCTACATCTGCAGGAATTCATCAGTCCTGACTTAGTAGCAGGTTTGGGACGGTATCTCGGATGCTAGGATCACTTTCTCCACGTCAGAACTAGGATTCTCCACTGCAGACCATTCAGGCATGGCGCGACTAACTGAAACTCTCAATCTACAACGAGCTCTCCTCCGTCATCTGAAATCGATACCTACTGTTCAAATCATAGACCAGAATAAAGTTCAATCTATCGCTGTCGATGAAAAACCGGGCAGTTGGCCAACAGTTCACTTGAATACTGGACGAGCTTTGAAGACCAGGCTTCTAGTGAGTTTCCGCAGCGAATGGGAACAACAACCCTGATGGTGTCACAGATTGGCGCTGATGGTCCGAATTCTCCAGTTCGTTCATTCGCAAAGATACCATCTTATGGCTGGTCGTACGACACCCAAGCCATCGTTTGCACTATGGAGCATCCACCCAAAGGATCATTCCTCGGACCAAACACCACTGCATACCAAAGATTCCTCCCTACAGGGCCTATCGCTTTCCTACCAATATCTGCGACCGTATCATCCCTAGTATGGTCTACTAAACCCGCTCTCTCCACAGCGCTCAAAGTGTGCGATCCATCTGTTCTAGCTCGAATGATCAACGCCGCCTTCCGCCTTCCAGACGTCTCAATACGTTATCTCCACGATCGTATCCTTGAAGCTCACGAAGCTGGAAAACCTATGACAGACGAGGAGATTAATGCGGAAATTATTTGGAGAGAGAAATCCCATTCAATTGATGCAACATCTGCGTATTCCTCAATCGCTCCTGACGTTTCCTCGAAAGCCAGAGTACCACCCTCGGATGCCGAAATGGTTCCCCCGATCGTTACATCAATCCAAGCAGGAACAATAGCCTCCTTCCCGCTTCGTTATAACCACACTGAGACGTATATTGGGGAAGGCTCAGGCAGTCGTACCGTTCTCGTTGGCGATGCTGCTCATACAATCCATCCTCTAGCTGGGCAAGGATTGAATCTAGGTCTTGGCGACGTTGAATGTCTTGCTAGATGCATAACCGAGGCTGTACTGCGGGGAGGGGACATCGGTTCGTACCTCTTTGACATTTCAATCATGTTCTACGTCTCATCGGTGCTTTTCCAAAAGGTTCCTACACTGTTCTTCTCCCATACACTCAAGAACGCTACATTGAAAACCACAAAATCATGTCTGCTTGTGACAAGTTGCACAAAATCTACAGTACCTCTTCTGGTCCACTCGTCCAATTGCGTTCTGTTGGACTAGAAGTTTTGAACGAGCTTGACTCGATCAAAGTTGCCATCATGATGTCTGCAGGCTCCGTATCACAGACCAATGACAAACACTTATCATATAACGGTGATATTCGAGCCATGATGTTTAATATTGCTGCCAAGGGCGTGGAAAACATCAATACGGCGGCGCAAGTCGCACAGATAATTCGAGGTGGGCTTGGGGGGCTTGCGGTAAATGCGATACAGAATCTGGCCAAAGCTACGTCCTCTTATCAGCAGCCTCGGAAGGATGTGTCATAGCACATTCCAGGACTGTCAAATACGTCTTTGTAGAAATGCATGTAGCATTCGAACATTACATATTCCATCTTAAACCACGTTTATAGTCTTTCTACAAATTTTCCAAAATTCAAGGCCATAAAAGGAATCTATTCTAAGATCAATACACTTTTCTTTCTGCCATTACACTGTGGATATACAACACGCAAGCTGCCCCACAATTTCAAACTAACGCTCCATGCCCTCCCTCCCCCAAACAAAATCTCCTAGGTCTTGCTGGGCTTAGGGTAAGACGGGGCTGCATTGTTGTTAAGTGACCCCTTATATTCATCTATTGCAATGAGTCTGACAAAAAAAAAAGTTACATTGAACTTATGGTGTGTAGTGAGTCCACAATAGTTTACACTCCCCCTGTAATCATCTTTTCCAGTCCGTCATAAGCATCCAAATCCTGCAAATGTTTTGATCACATACTGTGTGTTGCATTTCCATTATAGTTGGTTGAATTTCTATAATCATTGTGGCACCTGTTTCCTCCGCACAAATGATCTAGAGCAGAGTTAGATTGTGATGGGACGGCTTTCTTCATGGACATCACCCAGGTGGAAGTCAAGTAGTGGGGTAAGGTGTAAGACCACTACCTCTATTCAAGGGTCTTGTAGTCCATATAAACTGGTTTTGTTGATGTTTAATGGATATGGTATACCTGGTCTTAATGCATTAGACATTGAGAAGAGGTTCTATCTCCACCCCATTGTCATGCCCTGGCACTCACCAACATTCCCTGAACCTCCCCCAAAAACCCTCATGTTGTCTTTGTGACCTCCAACCTCCCCTTTTCTGTTCACATGCCTTCTCAGAACCTCCAACCTGTCATGCACCAGTACTAACCTACGATGTGGAAACCTGCAATATTTCACAGGTAACACTGAGTGGGACTCACAGGAGAACCAAGGCTACTAGGGATCGAGTATGATTGAGAGAGAGAGAGAAAGAGACAATACTGGGTACAATGAAGGAGTATTCTATGAAGTCAAATGGAGGTAAGACGGTAAGGTCTTCAAGGTCTTCTAGTATGAACAAAGCTATATATAGTGTGATCTGTCACATATGTGACTGTATGTGTATGTCAGTAAACAGCATGTTTACACGATGCTGTATTTCCTTCCTCCCTACCCCAGTAATGTCCCCAAACCTCCTTCCTCTCTTGGAACCCCCCCGGACACCACCTTGAAATCTCCCCAAACCACCACCCAATGCCACCACTAACCCAGCACCTCCACAGCTGTCTGCCGTCTGACAGACCCGGGGAACTTGTACATGTGTCCATCATTCCGTCCTCATGTATTCTAGAACATCTGCCCACTTCATACAATGTTCCCCTGACCCTTTCATCTTACCTATATAAGTACCCTTGTATTATAAACCTTGCCAGCTTGGTATATTTTGAACACACACCCTTTACATAGGTCCTGTCCCTGTCCCTTTGTACCTGCTACCTATACGGAACTTCCTTTACTTTCTGTTTCTTTATCTCAGTCTCTCTATTTCAGTCTCTTGTCTCAACAATTGTCTATGCGATCCAATACACACTTTTTCCTCACATTCAAGCATTCCAAGTGAGTTCCTAACCTCCCTCAACTAATCCCAAAGCTCCCCAACAACGTTCATTGTTTTGGTGAGCCAACATCCCAAACATCTCGTTAAGCTCCCTACTTGTTCCACAAGTCTCGGGACCTCAATCTTAGGTAACTTCAAAGTGTCAAGTCCATGCCTCGGTCTTCCAAGATCTACTTTACATGCGAATGCAGGCCACTGCACCGCCGTGCATGGCAAGAACTCGGCCGTTTCCTTGAGGGTATTTAAATATTATGGAATTGAGAAAACGGGGCGCCTTTCAGGCGCCTACATTGAATTTTTTCGAGAAAAGCTAAATAAAGGCAAATTTACATAAACTATTTATGGGAGTGACTCATGAGTGAGACGAGAAAAAAAATCGTGACAGAGAGTCACGCTTCGGTATCCCGTACCGGTCACAGAAAAATCAATACAATTCAACTCAGTGTTACATTTGGCCAAATAAGGTGAAACTACTACCATAAAAGGAAAGTAAAATTGTATGGAGCGGCGTATATAAGGACGATACTTCCGTAAACTACAGCCTCGTAATTGTAATCTTCTCTTTATTGTTCTTTCTTGCTACACATACCCTTTCATCCTAGTCCCTCCTTATTGTCTTTTCTCTATCCTGCAGGCACTTACGTATAGCCCCTAGTAGCTAGTCTGGTGCTCCGCTCCGATATGCCGATTAGTAGGTATAAATACTACCTGTACTATACTGTAGCTCCTCAGTTTAATTATCAACCTAGATTATCCTCTTAACATCATTGACTTGAGGCTACCTCTGTTCTCTTGTCTCTCTCTAAGTCTTCAGGATTGTCACCTTGAAGATCTTCTCACTCTAACCTCAGGACTTATAAATCCTTTGGTTCACTCCTTGTCATCAGCATTACCGCTGCTCCGACTTGGCTGCTCCTAGCTCTCTACTTCTCTACTCTCAATCTCCGGGGACTAGCAGCGTAACGGCAGTGTTGTTAATAACTCCACTACTGTCCCATTTGACCCTCCGCCCTTAGACACCTTGTGGCCTCTGGCACAGTTTCATGGTGTACATGATCTTAACACAAAGCTTCCTACGACATCCACTCGCATCTCGCTTCTCTGTTACCACCTCCATTGTTAGGGAATGCCAGCCAATACCAACCCTTGTCCCAGGACCTCCTTCCTGGGCTTCCACTTCCATTTAGGAGCTCCTACTCCTACAGCCCACATCTTTTACAAGCTCTCAAGGCTCTACGTTGGCCCTCTTGGCTCCCAGGACCTACAACGCATAGTTCCCACAATGTTCCTAGCTATCGGGTTCATTAACGTACATCAATTACCATCCTAAGGACCTCCCTGGACCTTTCAGGAACCTCCCCAAGGGTCACCACTTACCTTTCTGTTCTACTACTAGGTCATTCCAGTTCTCAGTCACAGTTCTGTAGCTCCCTTCAAGCTCCAGCCTGCTTCTAGCATGCTACACCATAAATCCATACTACATACCACCAGGTCTTACACCCATGTGGTGGAATTGTAAATGCTCATATGAGCTTTCTCTAAATTTGGTCTGAATGGGGTTCTCACCATGCATCTGCAAAACTCAGAGCACTTCCCAGCAGGAAAAGCACCCAGGACCAGGCTTTAATTTTTGCTCTGGTTGCTTTTGTTGCTGGGGAGCACTCTCCAGCCAGTATACAGGTTTTGCAGATGTTGGAGAACCTCTGGACACCAGATTTCAGTTCTTGGACCACAGAGAACCTTCCAGAGAATTGTTTTTGTAAACCATGACATTACTAATGGGAACAACGAAAGTGTATACAACCTACAAACCGACTCGGAGGGTAGTCCGGTTACACGTTCAATTCTCTACAAATTTTCCGTAATTTCACGAACATAGGAGCAGTCCATCCGGAACCCTTGTAGGAATCCTTAATGTCACCCCATTCAGAGTGCACCAATGCCTCCCGATCCCACCCTGCTTTCACAAGCGTATCCGCCAAGTCAGGCATAGCTCTCATTTTAGGTCCAGCCAAGAAGGTTTCAACACACTGACGCAATTGTGCCACCCCTGACTCTTCCGACTCTTCCGAAGCTTCGAACTCTACACTCTCTTCCGCTGGTTCTTGGTGCTTCAAGCTATCTGTATCCTCTGGATCTCCTCGACCGTCTTTAAACCCATCCCTGTAGTCCATTCCATGCTGACTCGACACACGTTTTTTGTCTGTACAAAGAGCTTTCAAAAAGCTTTCCGCAAAGAACGACACGCTTGGGAACTCACAACTTGTGTTGTTATTATAGTAGCCCTCCCGATCTTCCACTGCGAGGTGAGTTCAACATGTGCGTAGATTTGCTATAATCAAAGGATGTTCGACATACTATATGGTCCATACGCTGGTTCAGGATAGCTTGATCGAGGGTTGAGTTGAGGATAGATTGGTTCTGGCGGATAATTTCTTCGTCCGCTATAGTTGTAGACTAAGATATGGAAAGAGAGAAAATCAGATGAATAGTAAAACCTTGAAACTGGAACATTACTACGTCGTTCGTCGAATGTGGTGTTGCTAGTTGCTCCCTTATGATCATCTACAGTAATCAGTCCGATTGAAGATAAAAAATCTTATAACTCAGTGAACTTACTGTGTGTAGCTGATCCGCTGTAATTAGTGGACCCCTTGTAATCATCTATAATGATCGAATCCATATTATTATTAGCCGCAGAGGTTTCCATGACTTACTATGCATCGCATTTCCTTTATAGTTGGTTGAGCCACTATAATCGTTGTTGAAGTCGCTCTTTTGCGAATGATCATTGTTGACTGTGTGATTTATGTCCCCAGAAGCATTCTGAAATGCTCCACCGTTTATGTCGAAGCTATGAGCACCTGCGAAAAATGTTCCGGACACCGTGGATTTGGGGTTCTCAGACTGCAGCGGCGCCGCTCCTGGACGCTGTTTTTCGCGATACGGTCGCGGTGAAGGCCCATTATATGGCGGAGGGGATTCGGTTTTATCTTCGTTCCATTTCTGCGACATCGTTCCCAAAGATGGAGCGTACTATATGCCAGAGGAAGAAGGTGTAGGAGCACAGGTGACTGCCTTGAGCATTAAAAGTCTTTCTGCCATCACACGAGGCGTTCCCATAGATAGATAGACGCTAAATCAAGACCGGGGATCCGACAGGATAGGTGGGGATTGGATCATAACAAGCTTCGCAAAACATGTGGGCAGATATAAAAAACCTCCCTTCTGCGTTTCTCCCCAAATGTAATCCCAAAATCGAAGGTCGACGTTTTTGGAGGGAACGGACCAGCGGCGACATGTACTGTAGCTCGCCTGAGATACAGTTCAAGATTCATGTCGAGGCTCTACATAGCGTAGTCAGTATTGCTTCTCATGTATCAAATGTTAAGTCGATTACTTACCAACATGCTACCTCAGATACCCTTGAAATTGTAACTAGAAGAACAATACGAATAACTCTCCATGATCAACTTGGAGACTTCGTGTCTAAATGGTTGGTATCTGTAGGCTGGCGGATAGAATACATGTACAGGTAACATAAGTACAAAACGAGACTTCGAAGAAACAATACAAGGGAATAGGAGTACACAATAAAATACATTTCTATGATTTCACGAACTACATTTCGGAACCACCTGCAAGCCCACTTCACCAACCCAGCTGCCATTCTGCGTGTCAATAATTCGAACATCCCAGTCCCCAACATCTGCAATCGAAGGGAGTCCATATAGTTCTATTTTCCCTTTATTAGGCCTCAAATCGAATTCCATCCAATCCGGTGTGTAATCTCCAGAGATCAACCTTGCTTCGAGTTTCTTAGCTGATCCAACCGATATGAGTACTTCGAACCGTTCATCTGCCCGTATAATAAGCCTGTTTACTCCGCTACGGTCATGATCTGGCGCGTCTAGTGAGTACGTGGATTGTAGATGCGTAGAGACTGTGTATGAAGAGCCGGGACGAACGTCAGCGTCAGACATCAAATAAGAGTCTCCGCCCAAGGCGGTGACGTAACGGATTCCCATTGAAAGCTCATCCCCTGTGCCCGTGGTCGGAATGGCATCTTCACCCTTCCAGATCTTGGCCTTCTGACTAGTGACTCTAGCGCTGAGAATAGAGCCACTGGTAGACCCGTCAGTGCCTGACGACGACGTGACCAACTTCGGAGGGGGAACACGCATAGCACTGGTGACTTGCTTCAAACGTGGTCGAGATTGTGTAGCATCGGGCATGGAAGGGTGGCGAGTAGCAGTCTGGACCACGGCTTCATTCGCATGAGTTCTGATGGAATCCAAAGAGTGGGCCGAATCAGTGGACAGCTGACGCGTCAAATCCGCAAAATGAACGCTTGCAGGGGTCTGAATTCCTGATATAAACGATGTGCAAATAGAGAGAAGATATCAAGAAACATACCGAGACATTCCCAGTGCTGGGAGCTACGAAGGGATCGGTCGCATTTGCATTCGCACGAGGAAATTGCCCTTCTTGAGCATTGAGTAAGATAGGTTTACCGATGATACCTCTCCTGATGGGTGTGCTTTTCCTGCCAGATTGAGTGCCGAGCTTGTCGCTCACGTTCCGAACAGTTTCACGTATCCGATTCATGAAATCACCTTTCTTCATTACGCCTGGACTTTGATACTTGCTTCCAGCAGCGCTCGAAGGTGACATAAGTTCCTGTGTGTAACTTCGTTTCGAAGGATCCAAGCCCAAGCCAATATTACCATAGTTCCGAGGCGATCGCGAAAGCTCCATCCCTGGACGCCGCTTCTCCGGAGGGAGAGTAGATTCGTGATTCCATCCAACGTGGGACTTCTCTGCAACTAGCCCGTACCACTTTTGGTCACTTTCAGACAGATTTCGTTGACATTGCTCGGTAGCCAATACGGGATCCTGTACTCGCAAGCATCGACGAACTGAGGCTAAGAACGTGCCCAATGCAGAGAGGCCACCTACGATCCCGAAAGCAATGCTGATTCCGAGGATAAGTTTCTTGTGAGCAGAAAACGATAGAGATCCCGGATGATGCGGGACTCCCGAACTTTCCTTGAAAGAGTCTGTCATAGGAAGGGTGGCATGAGACGTCGAATGTGTTACGTGAGAGTAAGCAGCAATGGTAACAGAGATATTCGATACTTGGCAATCTCCGGTAACAGTACCTTCCACAACGAGTGAAGTTGAGTTGAAGGTCAGGCAGGACGCTGCAGATGAGGGTTCAACGGCAATGGACATATTGACATCGGCAGGCTTTTCTCCGGTAACATTCGAGAGGTATGGATGGATATCGAACGATGCTAGTCCAGTTTCAGGGATCGCATAGGCCGGAAAAGTCCCGGTCGTGAAAAACGAAGGCTCGATAGCCAGTGGAAGAATGGTTCTAATCGTTTGGTTGAAGGTCGTGGTAAGCGTGACAGGAAGATGCGGCCCTGTGGAGGAGTTGAAGTCCTGACCGACAGTGCTTCCCGTCAGGAGCCGAGATGCACCGTCCCATTGTAGCCAGCCACAAGAAGAGGTATCGATGGAGAGGTCTGATATATCACTGGGATTTATCGCATCTCCATCTACTAGAACGCCAGCAAGATCACCATTGGAACCAAAATTGAGCGTAAAATTAGCGTCTCTCGTGATGTTGACGATAGGAAGTGAATTCGAATCCATGGAGAGTTCGTGATCAGAGATGACCATGTCGAAAGGAAGAGAGCCATCTGAGTAAGCGCCAGAAACTATTCCGATAAGTTCAAGGTGGAAGGTTGCAGTAGAGCCTACTTCTTCAAGCAAAGGCGCTGTGCCGCCTAGCGTGTCAGGCCCTTGAGTAAATTCCATTTTGTACGGGATGGGTGATTTATCGCTTTGTAACACAGTGTAATGGGCGTTATCTTGAGAATTCATGAAAGTTCCGCTTGAGAAGCCGACACTAAAAGACCATTTATGAGGAACACGGATGGTCGGATTGCCAGTATAGATTGCGGAGTTGTTTGAAACGGTGAACACAGATGACAACGAAGGATTGCCTTCGTAGAACTGGGCTGAGATAGGTTGATTGAGAGTGAGTGCTGGACTGGTAGTGATAAGGATGTTGCATTTAGTAGAATTAGAAGCATCGCCAACGTGCGCAGTGATTGTTATTTCGGGTTCTCCTTGATCTGCTTGGGAAGGAGTTCCTGAGAACGTTCTAGTTGCAGCATTGAAGGATAACCAGTCTGGCAAGGGCGAGACAGTATGCGTTGGCGGAGTAGAGTCCGAAGCATAATCAAATGTATTATTGGAAAAAGTCCAGCTGTAAGGTTGACCGACATGGGCAACAGGAGGATATTGGTTATCGAGCGGAATTTGCACTGAAAGGCTAGCAGAAAGAGGAATCAAGGCCGTAGCCAAGAAAAACGAAAGAAAGTGCGATAGCATAGCAGCCCAAGCACGGCGAGCACGAGTTCCACTCTGCTGCGTGTCGCCCAGCGAGCTTTGACTTTGAAAATAAAAATGGAAGATGGAGGTGACTTCAGAGTTCAATAAATTACAAATACACACCGTCAATCTCTAAGAGTCCGGTTCTTTCGGCCGGAGTAGGCCGAAAGAGTTTCTCACAAATTATTTCCTTCAATCAAAACTATCTAGAAGAGGATGAACAGAGAGTATAGTAGGGTAGGTGTTGATTCTGGAAAGCAGTAACATAAAGCGATGACAAACAAGCATGTTATCCGGTATATGTAGATGGGAGACTCGTAAAACGTTAAGAATTATGCACCTGGAACGAATGCACTCAGACCCGCCGCTTGTATTTTCGCCGGGTCCTGTGCGTTCACTACACCAATCAGTTGGATCAATTCTGCCCGGATATCGTCTCCAACTTGATCAGGACCATTAGGATCCAGAACGACGGCAAACACTCGAAGCAATTGATCCATATATGGACCAAGAACTGCACCGTTTGTCTGCACCAGATGGAAAATAGCTCGGAAAACAGGTCGGTTTTCTAGATAGTCATTCTTGAGGGGTAGTGCTTCCACGAAGACAGGAAGAACCTGATCTAGAGGAACAGCGGCGGTATTGCGAACGATAAGACGGGCAACAGCACCTGCAGCATTGTCTTTCGCGTTGAGTTTCGAAGCGGGCGAATCCGACGTCACAACGAAGAGCGGTCTAAGGGCACCGAGGAGATGTAGGTATTGAGGAGATAGATCGACTTCCGAATATTCAGTAAGCAGACCAACAGCGAATGCGGCGTTGCTCAGCACTTCGGCATCCGTATCACTAAGAGCCTGATAGAACAGCTCGAGTAGAGGTTCTGTTGAAGGACTAACGGCGTTCTTCATGCCCGCGATGATTTCTGCGAGACAGCCGATAGCGGAAGAGCGGTCGCTAAGGGAGCGATTCTTTTTCTAAAATATAGATAATATTCAACATCGGTGATACGGAAATTGCTCATCACATACGTAGTATTTGGCGATTAGAGGGAAGAAACGTCCGAACGCAGGGGCGAAGTCCCCTCCCAAGGCATTCGCTAAAGCAGCGACGAGATCACCAGCGGAGGAGACAAGGACTGAATCGTATTCTGCCTGTGCTTCGGGTGCTTCCTCTTCCTCATCTTGATCTGGGTCCTGCTGGCAAAACGCTTTTTGTTCAAGGATTTGAATAGCAATGCCACAGATTGGCTCCAATTCTGAAAGTACCATTATAACGATATAAGCAAAGCATCGTGGGGTGACCTGACTCACGTCCTTCGACAAACGCAGGACCAATTTTGTTGATGGTCTCTGCTAGGTGAACGCAGAGAGCAGACACAACAGACCTAGATTAGGAACAGTCAGGACAGCGACTCGAAAAGAGTAATCGGTACGAATCAGAATGAAAGAAAATGTTGTCTCATTCGCGTTTAGCGTCGAAGTGAGCTGAGTTATAATTTTCATCACAAGAAGCGGGCATTGCCAAGGTCGAAGCAATAACTTACTTGTTGTCTTCAGTTTCGTACATCTCCATAAGAGCAGGAAGAACATGTCCAATGAGATCTTTTACGGTCGGCGCAAGGGCAACAGTCTATGACACGTATGGTGAGCACAGACATCATCAAAGCGGTAAAAGGCATACTACTGTAGCACCAGCTTCCCAATCTTGATGATCGCTTAAGTCATAGAATGTCCTGACAATCTCAAGAAGAGAGTCGAGAGCACTTTTCCTGATTCCCTCGTAGTAATGGGCCAAGAGCTTGACGAGTTCCAGCGTACATTGTTCAACATACGGCAAAAAGTGAGCCTGGGTAGCATTGAACAACATCCCAATTGTATCGGCGGCAATCTCCTTTTCTACAGCAATAGCACTGTTAACATCGAGCAATTTGTCAAGATCGACATCTTCCAACTCCTCAGTTGGCAAACCGTTGACATCCGCCTCATCAGACACAGGTATAGCATTAGATGCAGACAAGCCAGAGTTGAATGCCGAGTTAGGATCTGAAGTAGTGACTGAGAGTTATCGGATTGAGTGGCATTTATTAAAAGTTGCAATGTGAGATTTACCTTCTTCGGTTCCTTCATCCTGGGTACAGCTAGCGATAAGAGGAGGAACGACCTGGGGAAGATATCCGGCGAATTCATCACCGAAAACGCGGGCCATAACTCCAAAAAATAGGAAGCTACACTCTCTCAAACGAGCACTCCCCATTTCAATGCCCTCGAATGCTTGGGTCATCATGGTAGGAAAGTAAGGCCTGAAGTGATCTTTGCCAACAGCCTCAGCAAAGGTACCGACCGCATCCATAGTGATACCGCGAAGCTCGATTTCTTCTCCCTCGCCAGTAAGGACGAGGAAATGTTGAAGGCGTTGCATGGTGGGCTCGAAGTACGGGATGAACTTCTCTTTGGAAGCATGCGCAGCGCTTCCAATTGCGCCAGTAACAACAGATTTGACAGGGATAGGCGCAGTCTCCAGCAGCCCAGATAGACGCTCCATGATGAGCTGCAGGTACTGGTCAATTACATCAGCAAGAATCTCAAGGAGAGCATCCAGAGCCGTGCACGCCGATCTTTGCGTCGCAGAATCATTGATTAAGTTCATGATTGCCTGTACGAATATTAGTGAGGATCGGGGTTACAAAATTGAGTAAACGCACGGGTATGAGCACAGTGTGTTTTGCAACACACTCTTCTTCAAGCCACTCACAGAAGCAGCTGACAGCAATGCAAGTAGCTTTCCTGACGGAAGCATCGATATCTTGGAGACCGGCCTCAATAATCGGCCAGACCTCACCCATTAACGGGGTCATAAACTCGCTGCAACCTTCAACGGCGATACCAAGAGCAAGCATGGCACCGCGACGCTGGGCGGGGTCCTGAGAAGAGAAATATTGAACGATAAGAGTGCGAAGGGCCGGGAAGACCTGCATAGGGGGCAGGTTGGTCGCTAAACCGTCAATAATACGTAGAGCAGACTGGTTCAAGATAATCAGCAAAATAGTATGAGTGTAACCATCGATAGTGACATACTCGAGAGGGAGCATCTTCATCAACGTCTTCGGGTTCTTCTTCAGTGGTGAGAGGCATCAAATGCTCAAGAATTGAAGGTGCAAGACCGAAGCTTTGCAATTTAGACTTTTTACTGGATCGCGCAACATATGTTGAGATTTGATCCGAACGGCCGAGAGTGTGTGTGAATCGACGTACTATTGAACAGTCCAATTTAGAGCATTCAAAGCGAGAATTCTAAGTTCGCCATCATAAGCGCGATTTCCACCACAGCGAAGCAGGAATTCAACGAGATCGGGTATAACTTTACTGAGCAGGGGCACTTCCTGCAAGATTTTGTTTAGTAAATGATAACATAGAGTTGAAGAAGTTGCACCAACCAGTATGAGGAGAGTCTCAAGAACGTCGAAAAGATTGCGTGCACCAGCCTCGTTACTGGATTCAACACATTGCCCAATGACCTGAATCATTCCAGGTAACAGGGCTTGAAATTGGGCCTACGGAAATGATGAATATTCAAATCGAAGACTGATGCATAGATATTTCACCAGATATGCCTTCTCGTCAGCATCGATAAATTGTGCGATGACACCCATGGCCCTACATCACATATCAGCAGATGGTCGACAGACACAAGAGCAATCAAAGCTCACCGAGCAGTAGTGATGCGAACTTCAAGGCTATCGGGGTCCGCCAACGTCTGTGAAAACAATTGAAACAACGAAGTAAGCTGATCTTGGAAACCTTCAACGATGTTCTCAAGAGCAGTGTACAGCATGAACATGCCAACTTCACGATGTGAGGCGTTAGGAGAGGTGCAGGTTTGCTGAAGGAAGGGAAGCAGTTGAGGCCAGGTTCCCATTGGAACCTCGATGGCGGCGATGGCAGCTACCACACGCGCGGCGGAATGGCGGACAGGATTACTGAGAGATGTTATATCAATTCAAGTCGATAAGAGCTCCGATGAAGGTACCTCGACTCTCCGAGAATTAATTCCGGAAATTTGGTTTTGATCTGCTCGCGCTCATCTTGCGATATCAGCGTCCATAAATTACCACTGTTGTAAGCTACACGTTTCCTCAGTTCGACCGCCGCCAACTGACGGATCTGCAAGCAACATATATGTCGGTTGAGGATGTACATATGGACTAGATGAAGAGATCGCGTACAGCTTGATCGGGGGAGCTCGTAATGATACTTGCAAGAGCAGATATGCATGCTGGATTTTTGTAGTAGTCTTGATTCAATTGTGCAGTGGCCTTGTGGTGGATCGAGATTAAGCAAAGGTAGCAAGCGATGATAGTAAATGTCATACAGCTTTGAGGACAACGGTGTCATTAGAGGTGGTCTGAACAAGCAGATTATGAAGTCCCTGCACAAAATTAGGCTGCATATCTATGTTAGCAAGGTGCAACGCAAAGATCGCATAATAACGCCATCTTACATCCATTTTATTAACGGAAAAAAGGAATAGGAATGGGAAGGAGTCGTGAAAAAAGATGATCTACAAATTTTCGAAAATTTGCTCAGCCACGCGGAGCTTGAATTTGCACGTGCGCAGTAAGCGGCAATCAAATTTATCGTCGAACACACTTCGTCCTTGCTTTGTCCCAACTTTCATCTCCCATTTCTTACATCAGATCTGCTTTCCGTGCACTGGACTCAACATAGCTGAGCCGTCATCTTACTCAAGGCTCGACCATAGGGTTCTCTGCTTTACTTGTTTGGCCGCCACTGTTCCTCTATTCCAATCAACCTCCATCCTCATTGACCTCTGATGCACTTCAATAATTTCATGTGCTAAATTCGATTTCGCAACCACGAATGCTGCTCGCTGTCGCCTTCTACTGCTCCTCCATTCGATGAAGCTCCGTCGCAACATGTGCTCGTTGATATTTCCCTCATACTCCTGAGATACGCTGGTATCGACACTATGCCCATCAAAAGTCTGAACTATCCATGGCGCTGATTCCTCCTCTATAACAGGCATGACTACGCAAAGACGCAAAACATATAATTACTGTTTTATCTTGCATCGGAAGCCTATTAGTACGCCGTCATGTACTCACGATCACAGGCGTGTTATTGCCTCCGGTCCCCACAATCTGCCCAAAAGTCGCTAGTATCTAATGTTGTAACAGTCACCTAACACTCCAGTAACATGATTCAATATGCGTATACCGACTTTTTTAAGGACTCAAATCGCGATCAGGTGACCAGGAGCCATCATGTGAACAATCTAAGACTAAGGCACTCAGTTGCCACCTGGTGAATCCTATGAACCCTTCAGAAACTACCATCGATAGTGACAAGAGGTGAAGGCTACCTTCTAGAGGTACAAGATGTAAGAGTCCAGCTTTCGGGCTTCTCATATCTTCATGGCGCTGAATGCATGGCAAAGACCAGTTCTAAAAGTGAGCACGGGTAGTTTCTACAGAAGATTGATAGTGACTCTAATTTAATGAGGCCTTGAAAGTTGATAACAACTCATTGCAAAACCAGAGGCGGGTCGAGAAAAAGCTGATGGCCGGGATGTGGCAATACTGCCATTATCGGCTCCTATTCAATGTTCGATAAAAAGTCTATACGGTGTATATTTCACGGCCGGCCACGGTCAGCTCTGCGTTTTTCCCGTTCCGCCTCTAGTTTTGCAATTTGCAAAAAGAGTATGAAGGATGCTAATTGTGGATTCCACGCCATCTAGAAATGTTTGATCATGAAAATCCATCTGCGTACTGTCAGGTACTGTCTCTGTCCCCGAGAATGTATTGCAGAAGCTGGCCACGTTTCTTTGCACCGGGTATAAAGGTGAAAATGATTGCGGTGCATTTGATTCCGAAAAAGTGCACATTGAGGTCCTTCGAAGAATTCCTTTGTCCATTTCCGGTTCGTTCCTGATGCTGGTCGATGATTCAACAATCCTAGTGCAATCCATATCTGTGCGCCCTTCCTGCCGTTCCGCTTTCCTACATATGATTCAGACGCTCAAGCATAACTCGACTTGTAAATCCGATACATTTCCGGAGGCCAACACTGACTGGCCTTGTTGGCGTCAAGTGACAAACCATCGACAGTCATAGAAATATCGACAATCATTGACACTCTGACAGCGGCAGCTCCCGTTCTGTCCTTGTTTCTCGAATAGGGAAGCACCTGGAGGCACCCAGCCAATTTACAGAAAGGGAAACAGATGCTTGTGGGATTATAAAGACTGTTCGAAGACCGCACTTCTTCCCTTCGGCATCACGAACCAATGAGAAGCGGGCTCTAGCGTTCCTTTCTTTTATATAGCTATCATCAGCTTCATCCATACTCTTTCCCCGACGTCCATTGTCACAGTACTGGCCAGGTAGACCCTGGCGAAGCATGAAGTCAACGATTGCACAACATATTTCGGCAGCACAACAGCAGTATGTCCTGTTTTCTCCACACATGAATGATTGACCTCTTAGCATTTTAATTAGACAATTAGAAGATTACTTTCACCTTTTCTCAATAAGTGAGTACATACTTCTGTTATTTGAAGTTTTTATTAACGGAATGTATAGCATTTCTCTATTGGGACCATTTGATTACTTTTCGTGCGTAGGCTCATTTCTCAGAACACACAAGACTTAATCAATAACTATCTGTAGCGGATGAAGTTCAATATCTGTGGAAACGTTCGATGGGCTGGAGTACAGCGCTCTTTTTTTTCAACCGCTATTTTGCTGCATTGGGAAATATTGTCGTAACTGTGTCGCTCTTCTCGAGCGGCCTGACAGAATCGGTTGGTATCTTATCCCCTTCAGAGTCTGAAACCTGGATTTGACTTGTATAACGATAGAGGTATGGTAAAATTTTGCAAGCCGAGCTACCTCAACCGATAACGCTTCAATCAGCTGCCGACCATTTCATCTATTTCGCGAACTCCTCCTTGTTTTGACCCAAGTCATTGTTTGCAGTAAGAGATTTCATCGATTCCCCCGACAACTTTGATGTGCAACGGATCTGTTCAGTTCTTCTCACCATCCGGATATATGCCCTTTACCACTGTAGCAGGCGTATGCTGATATACATGCTTGTTACTGGGTTCACGTTGGGCGGGCTATCCATTGTGAGCCTGATCTATATGCTTACTACCAAGTATATCTCGAACGTTGCAATTCAGTTTGCAATATTTTTTGGTCAATCGAGCCAGTCGGTATTGACCCCCACCGGATGTCACACTCAACTGACACTAATAACGTACGTAATTGGAATCTTGCGCTGTTACAAAGAACTCTGACGCTGTTATGCTTAGATCCATTCGTACGTCTTGCTAATGAAAATTCTTAGGCCCTACTCGCCTCGACTGATCGATCCTCTTCTGATAGAAGTCGCCGCTGCTTGGGAGGCCCTTTTCTTGTACGATTCAATGTTGTTCGTCATGACCCTTCACAAAGCCTACAAAACTCGCTACGAATTACGACAAGAGCGGCTGCGAATACCCCTTGTTGTCATCATTCTCCGCGACGGTAGGTAATATTTTGAGGACCTTTTTGATCATCAATGCCAATGTCAGTACCGTCTTTTTTTACGCTACTAGGATCGATTTATTTTGGGTATGTTATGTCGGGCTGCCATGGCTCTCTGGGAAAAGTCGTTGAACGTCTTTCACAAGTGTGATGGCTCTTGCCAATTTGATCAACATATCCACGTTCTATGTGCGAGACCAAAACTCTCTCTCTCTTCAGAGTTTTCTGACGGGTTACTGCATAGTATCCTGATGTACGTCTTGCATATATTCTCCAATTGCAAAGGTAATTCGCCAAAGCTAACTACGCATAGCCCTTTCTCCGAGGCGCGCTGTGCACGTTTGCCAGTAGGTATGTCTCCTCAGGCCTCAGGCCCTAGCTTATGTAGCTGGTGCAGATATGCTGAGAAAAAATTCCGTCACCTAGCATGTCCGTTACGATAATGTCCAGGCTGATGCTCAACCTACATCAAATTTCAGAAACAGGGTTATACACCTCACATATAACAACATGTCAATTGGGAACTTACAGCGCATTTGTAGCCTCGCCTCCCGATTCAGCAAACCAGATTACCTTCGACGGTGGGTAGGGACAATATTCGTGAGATCTCGGACAATGCAATTTATCAGGGAATCTTTCATGTGTATGATAAGGGATAATTAGGATACTTGTAGTAATCTGAAATTTATTTTGTACAGTTTGACAATCTAGTGCGGTCGCTCCATGGATGATATTGGTCCGAAATAAGCCCTCATATACGCCGATCGCTGAACGCCTGTCTTATATCCCCCATAGTAACCCAGTCCAGATATTTCTCGTATAGCAAACTTCTTCGCACAAATAGCCTGAAAAACGTCGACGTTCATCTGCCTTGTAGAGGTTGGTATACATATGGCAGCCATGTTAACCTTTGTAAAATAGCGCTGCGAGCTTCGATGAATATATGGGGAAAGACATTTTCTGTAAGAGATTTGACTCCTTGAGGATTGACTTGGATGAAGATTTGGCCACGACTGGGAGACAGTTTGAGAACATGTATCGTTGAGAGACAGAGCAGAAGAGATGCAATTCAGAAGAGGGCTTGGAGGACGAAGGAAATCTTCGCGGAACGCCGGAATGGAAAAACGTTGTTGTTTGATAGGAAGAGACACGACCTTACGGTGTAAGGGGTATAGAAGGGACGGTGGGAGAGGCATAGAGGAAGAAGTCACCGCATTTATCAAAGGTACAAAAGGCGCACCACACTCGAAGGAGAGTCCCGAAATCATTTTAGCGAGTGACCCAGAAGGTAAAGATTCCTCGCTATTCAAGTTTCCTTCTTGGCAGAGCTTCCGCGAGTATTCGAACTACATCCGGCAATGGTTATATTGAGGACGTAGGAAGGAAGATGATGATCATACATTTAACTTCTCGATATCAAGATCCTGCTTAACTTGTTTTTTGTTCTTCCATTGGCTCACAACAGGGGCGAACTGGCAGACCAAGAACAGCAAACCAAACAACGCAAATGTTGTTAGGGCGACATATAGAATGAGTTTCGATTGAGGCATAGAGAAGAAAATTGCGATAGTTGGATAAAAACGAGTGTGATGTGAAAGATAGTTAGAATAGTAGTGATTAGGAGGGCGTGAACCGTGAAGGTTATAGTTCAAGGAACTTTGATGTCTGAAGCTTGAAGAGGCGCTCGGAACGAAGGTTAGGCGCTCGTTATAACGATGCTCAACGACGCCGATGACTACGAGGACATGCCACCAACCACTAGAGTTTCCTACATGATATTGCCTTTGAACATAGTTGTTTTGCCAACACATGGTAGTATTCAAGTAGCAAAAAAGTGTCACAAATGTGGACTTCCCACTGCCAGTCTACACACTGGTTTACTACTCCCAGACTACTACGTACTGTCGTTGAATATAACAAGTGGAGAACATCGGCAGAAACTAGATGTACAAGATGTAAATTTTGTGGGCTTGTGAACACCATATGTTACTTGTAGTACATTATGCATGTATTTATAACAGCCGTAATTGATTTTTCCATTTCCTTTCATCATCTCGCTCAGCGTCACGTATGGCAGCTCTACGACAAGCTGCCTGTCGCTCGCTCTTCAGACCACTGAAGACTCATAATGTGTCGAGAAACCTATTCACCAAAGCATCGCCTATTCGACCCGAGTCACCTTTAACAGCTGGAATTTATGCAACTGCACTGGTACTCTCCACAGGTCTTTTTGCAGTGTATTATTTCGATGCACGCTCAGCACTCCACAGATATGTGATCATGCCTGTGTTGAGGCAAACTTTGGACGCCGAGACCAGTCATAAAATCGCTGTAAAGGTCTTGCGGAGCGGTCTTGGTCCCAAGGATCCTGTCACTGACGATGAACACCTCATGTTTGAAGTGAGTTCGTCTTGGAAGCCGTGCTGTTCTTATTGAATGAAAAATTGAGTAGTTATGGGGACACCGAATCTCGAATCCCATTGGACTAGCAGCCGGCTTCGACAAAGACGGGGAAGCAATAGATGGCACGGTATTCTTGCCTGTGTTTCCACCTCGAACTGACTTCGAACCCCAGGACTTTTTGATCTCGGTTTTAGCTGGGTGGAAATTGGCAGTATCACGCCGAAGCCTCAGGTGCGTCGACATCTTCTATCATTATTCCTGTCGTTCTAACGTCTTCCAGCCAGGCAATCCCAAACCACGCGTGTTCCGGCTCCCAGAAGACAACGCCATCATAAATCGCTACGGTTTCCCTTCCCAAGGTCATGCGACCGTACTTTCTCGTGTTCGGGCGCGTCTTCCCAAATTCCTCACCGGGGAAGAAACCAAAGCCTCTCTTCGGGACGGGTCCTTGCTAGCCGTTAATTTGGGCAAAAACAAGGAATCTCCGGCTGACTCAATTGATGATTTCGTTGCGGGGGTTAGAACATTTGGGCCTCATTCAGATGTGCTAGTGGTGAACGTTTCGAGCCCTAATACACCTGGTCTAAGGTATGTAAATGTATATAATTTTAGGAACAGATTTAACGTTGGACCTCTTCAGGGGGCTACAGAACAAGGTATCACTGGAAGCATTGCTGACGGGTGTCACCCAAGCCAGAGACTCCCTGCCTCCATCTTATCTCACCTCTCAAAGGCCTCGCTTGGTTCTCAAGATCGCCCCGGACTTAGATCAGTCCCAAATAGAAGATATTGCAAATGTCATCAAGAATACTGGGATTGACGGTGTCATTGTTAGTAACACGACCATTCAACGACCATCACATCTGCTAAGTGGTAAGGCGCCATTCTGGACAGACGCAGTGTTTCTTAGTTGACAGTCGATGCTCCAGCTTCCCGCACTGAAAATGGGGGACTTTCCGGACTCCCCATCAAACCATACACTTTAACCGCTTTGAAAACATTGCGAGCTAATCTTCCTCCTCATATACCGATCATTGGTTGTGGAGGAATATCTAATGGCGAAGATGCCCTTGAATACGCTCGTGCTGGTGCTACGATGGTACAGGTCTACACTAGTTTCGGCTATGACGGCGTGGGTACATGCAGGAGAATAAAGGATCAGATCGTGGAGACTCTGCAGAAAGAGGGCACGACTTGGGCGGAGATTGTGAAGAAATCCGTGGACGAATATAGCTTGAGAGAAGAGCTTCCCGAGACTAGAGACGGTCAGGGTACGGTGAATCAGTTGATTGAGGAGGCACAACATCTCAACAAGCTACTGGATGAACTTGGGCGCAAGATGGATTCAGTGGACCATCGTACCGTAGTAGCGGCTTCTTAAGTGTGTAAGTATGTTCTCCCTTATGTCCTTGTTTTACGAACGACAGCTTTCCCCGAAATATGAACCTCGACATTTACTCTAGATCTAGCTATCAGGTACCTCCTCGCCAACCGCCGTTGTATGGATATGCACTGAATGTAGTTCCGTGGATTTAAGTAGCCTGAGGAGCTGTACCACCTGCTTTGATCAGCAGTTCGTCACAGAATGCAGATAAGCCTCAATACGTCGCATACCATAAGTCCCTCTTTCAACCCAAACACCAGAATCCAGATGGAAACTGCGACTCTGCTTATCCTATGCCTTCTCGTCGCTGCTCTCTTTCTCTTCAAACACAATGCATCTTCGCCATTATGGAACATCCAAGGGCCAAAGTCTAGTTCTTTCATCCTGGGTATACTTACTAATGACTTGTAGTGGGTTGAACAGCACCTCAGCTATTGTTATTTTATAGGACATCTGCGAGAGCTATTGCAACGGCCAGCAGGTCTTGTGAGAATCAGTGACGACTTATGAGTATCACATGAGGCGGTCTGAGTATATCTATGTATAGGCCGAATTCGAATGGCAGCGTACCTACGGGGATGTCGTGCGCATCAGGACGTCGTTTGGGGTTCGTTCGCACCGTTTTCACGTAACGCAAACTGATTCAGATATTGACAGTCTGAACAACTTGTAGTGTCAGACCCAAAAGCACTCCAGCATATCCTTTGTTCGGGCTACAAATGGCGTAGGAGTCCAGTCCGTCGAGAAATGGGAAGACTCACATCGGGAAAAGGACTTGGATGGGCGGACGGTATGTTCCCCTTATCCTCTTTGGTCTTGTACAATATTGACCCTACGTTCAGGAGAAACTCATATGAGGCATCGCAAGCTTATGACGCCGGGGTTCCGAGCGACAGAGACTCAGAAGTTCCTCCCCATCTTTATTGCCTGCGCCGAAGCAGTATGTTGACCGATCTCTCCCTGTATAATGACACCCTGATGTCCTTGCTCGCATAGATGAGTTCAGAATGGAAGAAAATTATATCCAAATCTGGTGACCAGTCTTGTGTTTTTGACTTGACTGATCATCTGTCGCATGCCACCCTCGATGCTATTGGACTAGGTGTGTGTCCGTTCCTTTTAATCACCTTTCTTTGCCAAACTTCTTCGATTAGCTGCATTCGACTATGACTTTGGATCTATAAGCAACCACGAAAATGAACTGGCAAAAGCGTATGAAGGTTTAACGTCAGTGACTTCTCTGAATATCGCGCTCTATGCTCACATGAACGTTCACAAACACAGAGCCAAGGCATTCAGAGCTCCGTCCAATATGGGCTTGATTATGCTGGACCTTTTCAGGCTTATTCCATCTGCGGTCATGGAGTTCATGAACGATCACAACCCCAGATTGGAGACCCTACATCATGTAGCTCATGTTGGAAAAGGCGTTGCAAAACAGCTCATCGCTCAGAAAGTAGATGAAATTGAACAAGGCACTCCCAACACGGATATATACACATCTTTAGGTGCGTATGAAGTCTGAATATGGATATCAGAACATGATTTATCCCCTGCAGTACAATCCAATTTATCAGAATCATTTAAATCACGACTTTCTGACGAAGAGCTCGTGGCGCAGATGAGGTGTGTAGGCTTTTTTGTCTTCTTGTCCTTCGCTTACAGCTGCAGAACTCTACTTTTCGGGGGACATGAGACAACTACAAACAGTATCTGCTGGGCGGCTTATGGTAAGTACGTCTATATGCATTCACTTGTGATTCTTAATTAGTCGACCCTATTCAGAACTTGCCCGCAATACAGAACTCCAGGATCAACTTCGCACAGAAATTAAATCCACCGAGAGAAAGATTGCAGACCGCGGAGAATTCGAGTTTACTCTTAATGACTACGAAGAGATGCCTCTCCTGAATGCCATCTGCAAGGTGCACCTGCTACTTTCTCATTCAAAGTAGCCTGTTCACATACGAGTTACTCCTAGGAAACTCTCCGTTTTCATCCTATTGCGTTGCATCTTTTCCGAACCGCTAACGAAGACGATGTAATTCCGCTTTCAAAGCCAATAGTCGGAAAGACAGGACAACTCATCACTGAGATACCTGTCTCAAAAGGTACACGGATAGTGGGTTCTTGCTCGGCGTACAATAGGTTTGTAGATGAAAACACTTTGCAACAATGACAACTAACCTATGAAGCAGGAACCTAACGATCTTCGGCGAGGGTATAGATAAAATTGACATTCTAGTTGACATTCAACTGATTCTAGTGTAGACGCCCATGAATTTAATCCTAACCGTTGGCTCGAAGGGCGCGTCAAGACTGAAAATAACCTAGGATTCCCATACGCAAATCTGTGAGTTTAATCTCACTCGAAACGCTTCCGTTGATCCCTCGAGCTGACGAGCCTGCCTTGTCTATATGTAGAGCAACGTTTGCTGCCGGAGCTCGTTCTTGTATCGGATGGAGGTTTGCGTAGGTCTATGTACAATTCTAACACCTATTCTCTCCTTTGCTGAACTTCGTTATGTCCTAGTGTGGCAGAGCTGCAAACGTTCATTGTAGTCCTCCTCAGAAATTTCGCAATCAGGGATACCCCCAAATTGACTAGGATACGACGCGAATCCGCATTGACTATGGTGCCCGCAATCGAGGGAGAGCTTGACAAAGGCACTCAGTTGCCTATCCGTGTTTACTTGGGCGACTCTTGAACATTTGTGTTGTGTATGAACCTTGAAGGGAACTGGACAATTGTGGACATGTATCAAATAAAACATGAAAAAGCCTGGTAGTGATATGAAGCATAGTAAGCATGTAAATTAGCCACTGTCGGAGCTTGGAGAAGGTAGTGAGCTTGTGTAGTGGTAAAGTTGTAGTATTCGTCTGTAATCGTAAAGTGGGATCCTGTCCTGTACATCTGTAGTAGATACAATATACTAATGATACGTATCATCGTGCATAAGGCAGATACTCGTAACACATTATAGATAGGTGCATGAAAGACAATGAGTGAAAGTGATCACAAGAAACAAAGGGAAATGAAATGTATATGATCGTAGACCTGTGTGGTGACGTTCCATATGGTGGCGGGCTCGACGGCTAATCCATCTGCTCACTCTACACTCGTAATGGGTACGAGTACATATCACAAGAGCAGTGACCTGGAGAAGTAGAAGAAATACCAGCAGTTTGTATTACACCTCTATATATCAACCACTGGCGGAGAGGAAGTTCTTTCAGGACTTGCGGATCCGGTATCAGAGCCTAGACGGAACCATGTGGGTATCAGGCGCCATATCCTCTCTCGTTCTCTCATGGCCCATGTCTCCAAGCTCTTTGCGCATGCTTTGCATTCTGACGCTTCGCTCTTCAACCCACCGATCTCGTCCGCCATATACAACGGGTCACTGTACCCTCTCTCGCGATCAAATAAGTAATGCTTCGTCGCCAGATCGACGAGCTCTGAAAAATCTTTGCGGCAAGCTGCTGCAGATATACAAATAGCGGCGGAAGATGAACGATGATGGTGGTAATGACCACTTTGATGCATTGATCCACTTAAAGATGAAGTATAGCCATGGGTCAGAGGATGAGTAAGGGAAAATGCAGACTGCAACTGCAGTCCGCTGTTGCGAATACTTTGGCTGTTACTCATAGACTGTATGAGTGAGGTGATTGCGTGTTGAGAAGCTTCCTTCCCTAGACAAAGTCGTTGAGTGTCACCGAGAGAAAGACAGATGGGAGGTGGAGGTGAGGTTGATGATAACGATGGGGGTGGAGACGGAGAGTTAGAAGAAGAAGAAGGATAATAAAGGGGATCCTGAGCACATGGATCAAAAATCTGAGGGTAAGTATACCGGGAAAGATCGAAGAAAGCGGATGGAAGAAGAGCAGGCGCGTCTACTTCGCGGGCAAGGTTAATGACAGCCTGTGATAATCGACAGGTAAGTTAGTAAGGGTCGATGGATGGGATGGAAGCTCACTAGTGGTGACGGATACAAACGAGCTCCACTAGTGCCCGTTTCCATCTCGTATGCTCTAGCCACATCTTCTCGGGCATCCCAACCTTTCAACGTGGATGGCCAGGCTGTACTAAGATGAGCAATAGCCTTTTCACGTAATGAATCGACAAGATATTTGGTCGAAAGCCGTAGGACCCCGGATACAACACGAAAGTCGTCTTGATCGTTGTTTCCAAAATGTCTGATGAAATAAGAAAGGATAAATGATACACGATGTATGGAACAGAATCACGTACGGTCCATCATAGAGAGCTACGAACAGATTACCCACATCGTCTGCCTTGTCATGAAGTTCGATAAGTGGACAGTTTTCAAAGTCATTGGGCCCGCCTTTGGAGTAGATGGAAGATCCGAGGACAGAATTAGAGGGGTTGCCTATGGAGAACATATCTCTGAAGAATGGCGAATGGCGACACATTTGTGAGATATGAATACGGAACAGGATGTCTTCTGCTCTACAGATAACGCTACCGTCGTCGAACCAGAGGTCAGGATGACGGTGCAGTTCAGCTCCAGTTTCGGGATCAAACAAAGCGGCTGGCTTGCTGCTTTGTCTGAAATTCATTGAAGATTGGGCAGAGGATGGATAGATTTGGTTGTGAGCATGTTTATAAAGTGGTAAAGATGAAAAGTCCGATGCAGTAGATCTGGCTGTTGGATGCACCATCATCGCCTTTGCTTATGAGGCACTTCAGAGGCGGCCTGAAAGAGCCAAGTTATCGTGATAGGATATTTCTCACGACCACCTTTCTTCCAACCCCTTGCACACAGTGCCCTACATTGCCTTCATTCTTCAAGTTCAGACTTCAGTACTTCAGTTGCTGTACCCAAAATCGAGGATCAATCAACAGCAACGCGCGGCTGTCCAGTTGAAATTACCTACCAAGTCCCAAAGAGGATGTCTTCCAAGATTCTTAAACTTTACTCTGTCCTAGCAAAAGGACTACCTAATCTCATTCCGAGTCTATTCTACGTCGGGATGGTCAAGATGTGCTCCATTTTGGCTATCAACAGCCATTATCATTCAACATTCCAATGATCGTCATCAAGATTATCGCTGTTCTGATTCGTCTGAATCTCAGCAAACTCAAAGCTGCTCACTTTGAACTAGCACGGCAGTCTGTCTGTCATGGCCGACATCAATGGCAGATGGTAAAATGT
Organism: Lentinula lateritia; assembly: GCA_028011325.1. Lineage (NCBI taxonomy): Eukaryota > Fungi > Basidiomycota > Agaricomycetes > Agaricales > Omphalotaceae > Lentinula > Lentinula lateritia. Next base: position 55,677 of record JANVFT010000091.1, read on the forward strand.
AAAAACTGGCTCTTAGTGATGGGCACCTAATACCTAAAGTTCTTTCTCTTCTCTCATTACTTTGTCGCTCCTTTCTATGATATTCTTTCTCCGGCTGTTGTAAGCGTTTCTCGCAATGTGCTACTGTATGTAGAGAACTCATGCGACTCACACCTAGACGACTTCATGCTGCCTCACTCTTTCTCTGCAAGGTGGCGGAGGCATTCTCCTTCGAATTTCCCAACGTCATCCCTTGCTTGTTTCTGGATTTGCCTTGGGCTCGGGAACTCGGCGACCCACAAGCTATGCAGTTGTTTTTAGATGACCTTGCGCCAGACGGCCTGAGAAGGCTCATCCAAGCAATTGGGCCATCAATGGAAGAGGGGAATATTCCGATATCGGTGTTCAACCATCCTGGGTACGTGCTCTTCCTCTATGTCCCTACTCCAATCTCAACTTTCACCACATTCATAGCGATTTCCGAATTGATTGTGAAGACGAAAATGGGTGAGTATCCGTTTTTTCCTCTATTTCTTCCATTGATTTCTCGTCTTCATTGTGGCGAACTACAGAACCTCAATCTGGAATACGACAATCACTCTTCTGTGAGTTTGCTGAAGCTGAAATGAAATTATACCTCTCAACTTGTTCGCCTGTTAGAGATTGCCCCACGAAAACGAGCACCCCTGTGGAAAGGTCTGCATCGGATCCCACAACCAGCGCCAGCGATATGAGCTCCTCCATTCCGTCTTCTACCACCGTTTCAAGCAGCAATCCCGGTAGCAGCTCGAGCACAACGTTCAACACCATGTCCATTGTTACTTCCAAAGGAATGTTCCCCACACCTACATTGCCTATATCATTTTCGAAATTTCCTCCGCTGAATATCTCACACCCTTGGACGTCTTTGTCTCATCATCTTTCTACTCGTCTTTCTGCTGCAATCCCATCATCGGAGCCTACGAGCATGTTTCCCTACTCATCAAACCACACTGCCTCGACCAACATCTCTACGCTGAGGGTTGGTGGCCCGCTGAAGTCTATCCCCATGGGATCGTCATTGGTAACTTCTAGCCCGGCAAGGACCTCAGCATCGACAGTTTCTTCGGCCAGCTCCAACGATGCGACGAAGAGCCTTTTTCCGTCTTTTACAATGAGGTTTGATTAAACTTCTGATTTCTGTTATGTGTTCTCATCATCTGCCATTTAACATAGTGGGAGCTGGCCTCATATCAGTTCTCTGATATCAAGCACGCCGGTTTCCAGCATCACAATCACTCATGTTACAGCTGTTTCTGTTTCACTACCTTCTTTCTCAGGCTCAAATTTCGAGACTCTTATTGGCGGCTTAAGTCCTTCGACGGATGTTGCCAGCTCAGCCACTACTACATCCGAAATCATTTTGAAGTCCCAGGACCCTTCGCATACTATTACCCACGCCGCACTCGCCACTGTTGCGGAGACCTCCATTGGGAGTGACACCGAGGCAACCTCTTCTTCGACATGGATCTTCTTGACCGGAAGCGGAATCACTTTATCACCCACACCAATCGTTGACCCGACACCGCACTCTATTCCCTTGCCTGCAACATCTGGGGATTCCTCTAATGGTCATGATCAAAGTATTCAACAGACGATGAGTCAACCAGGTGCTATCGCTGGAGTCACTATTGGTGCAGTAATCTTGGCCATTGCACTGAGTTTGCTCATTGCACTGTGCTTGCTAAAACATCGAAGGAAACGCCGCTTTTTTGATCGCGATGCTCGGAAATCACTCAATCCATTTTTCAAGTATCAAGCGGTAAGCCCTCCCGGGTCTCTGCCTCACTCCAGGGATCGTTCCATGACGGACATGCTACCTGATCTAGAATCTGCTTCAGTCTCCCAAACGATGGAGGCTGATCGTCAGTCTCGGCGTGGGTGGAACTTGAAGGCCCAACTTCGGAAATGGCGCTCGAGTAATGGCGTAATCGAACCGTTCATCACGTCAAGGTACCGTCGTTATCCTGATATGACTGAGGGTGGCAGTGGAAGAATGAACGAAGCTCGGCGCTTCTCCGACGAAGACATTCAGAATGATTTCACCAGGATGCAGGAGGAGAGACTATTGCTCCGGAGCTCCAGTGTGATGTCTGTCGCCACTACAATGACATCTCAAATGCGCTCCGCGATGTTACAGCCTTCTTCTGACGCTGAGTATCAGATAAACAGACTGCATGGACCTTTGAGTCATCGTCATCATGACCGCACGCAGAGTCCATCGGGTAACAGTAACAGCTCTGACTCCCATAAGTATCCGGTCTTTCGAAGCAATGGGCGACATGGTAATGCTTCCACTAAGACTGGCTCTTCTTCGAATACAAGCAGCAAGGCGGACTATCAAGCTAAACTTCCTAAAGCAACCAGCTCGACTCATCCCAGATCTCCTCTTCCATCCTACAACTCTTTCAACTCACCATTGGCTCTAGCTTCGAGCTCTGAGCCTCCTCAATTGAAAAGAATGTCTTTCCAATCGACTTGGGCAGACGATCCATTCCTCAGCAACGAGGAGATAGAAAGACTTGCTGCAGATGAGCAGGAAGCTGATTGGGCTATGGATGGTTTTTTAGAACCTGTTGCCCATGATGATCTGCCTCCTGCATATGCTACTTAGAAAGGTCAGTCTTTGAGCCGAAGGTCAAACTTCTTTTTGGACCTTTTCAGTATTTATTCAAGTTGGAGGAGCACGGAGGACTTACTGTATATATTTTTAAGGACCAAGACTACTTATATGACAAGATATAACATATATAGGCGCCACTAGCGTTATTCCTATCTCCCATCTTTAACATCACAAAGGGAATCCCTCTTTAAACCACTACGAGTTATCTTGCAACCACATTATCTGTCTCAAGCTGTTTCAAGAGATTATCGAGTTCCACTGTTAAAAGCCACCTGACACCAATCAACAATCTTTTCAAAACTATACCTAGGCTCTATCATAGATTGGGAGATAAGACGGGTGAGGCTCGGTTGAGAGAGCCAGAGAAGAGCCCAATGTCCAAATTTTCTACTGGGAGTTGGAATGTTACTGTCTAAAACACGAGAAGGTAATTTAAGAACGGTAGGGTCTGGTAGGGCCGGTAAACGAATAAGTGCTTGTTGAATTTCGGCGATGAGAGCGTCAAGTAGTCTGCCACATCTTATCAGATCTTATCTTATCCTTCCGGAACTAGGCCAAAGCTGGATATTTCGAGACCGTAGGTCCGTAACTGTGCCACGTGGAGCTCAGAACTTGCCATCACTTTTGAGCGCTTGAAGTATTAATTTCACCAGCTTTCCACGTTCTCTTCACACAAGATTTATCGTTTCCCACTCCTCCTTCGCCCTATCGCACTCAAGTAACTAGAAGCACAGCCTCAAGGCTGCTCCCCGTCGACATGTCATTTCTATACCGTTCCTTGCGCTTTCTGCGCTCGATGTGTGCACCCATAACAGCGGTCATTTGCTTCTCTTGTCTCCTCACGTTCATTTTTATCTTATATCAACCAACACCTGGACCCGGCATAAAACAAAGACTGGGCTGGCAAAGCTGGGACTCGATTTCCATGAGTACCGAGGATCTAGCTGCAGCATCCTCAACATCAAATGGAAGTACTAGTCAGGATCAAGGTGGAAATTCCAGTATCGAACTGCCGGAAGGGGTCGACTGGTGGAATGTCAGTGGTATCCCAGGATTAGGTCAGGATAAGGTCGATACAACTAGTTTTCCTCTGGATGTATGGGCTCCGTTATTGCCTCACGATACTGGTCGTAAGTTATCGGAATCATCATCTGGGCGGTTTTGGTTCTCATATTACACATGTTTTCTAGTATCAGAAATATCCGTAACCCATTGCTACATGGACCCAATTATTGCTGGAGACTTGTGCGCGCCTTCGACTACGACAGAAAAGGACGCTATCCGTGGGCCTTGGGTTCGTGTGGACCGGAATCTGAATGATGAATCCGGTTACATGAGTGGCTTTCTTGTTCGTCTCTTCTGCTGTATATCAATTATTTATCCTGATACCCTCTACTCAGAGCATATGGTACCGCCGTACTCGTCGCCTTGACATCAATCTCATCGACTCAATACGCCTCCTCCCTTCTCAGGAAGAACCATCCCCTCTTGATGGCTGGACCAAAGTCGACAAATCTCTTCGCACAGGTGTCTACCACGCTAACCCGCTTTTCCTTTGGTATCATGTCGGCAAAACCGCGGGTGAGATGACTTCAGAAGACAAAGGCCAAATTATCACAGAAATAGACGTCTTGTTCGGAGAAGACGTACCGTGGTGGGGATTCGAAAAACTCGAACCTCCTACGATGTACAAAAAAGACGACATAGTTGAGGGGACCTACATTACTATCCGGAAAGGTGTCCATCCTGTACCAAAAGCTCCACCATTACATTTTTCAAGAGATGGCAAATTTAAAGTTATGCAGATCGCGGATTTGCACTATTCGGTGTCTGTTGGCAGCTGTCGGGATATGCGTACGGGCGAAACGTTGGATAAACTGTGTACATCCCCGGATGGACCCGGATCGGACAACCTTACCAATACACTCCTGGCGCGTATGCTGGATGCGGAGAAACCGGATCTTGTAGTTTTTACAGGTGATCAGCTCAATGGACAAGGCTCGTCGTGGGACCCTAGGAGTGTTCTCGCAAAGTTTGCGAAGGAAGTCTGGGGAAGAGGTATTCCTTGGGCAGCGGTTTTCGGGAATCATGACTCTGAGAATGGGATGGACAGAGAGGATCAAGTAAGCAACGACGATTTTCTCGTATGTTCAGACATTCTTACTGAAGACACATTTTCAGATGAAACTGATGGAGGCCATGCCCTATAGCTTAGCTCAGAGAGGACCACGAGACTTGCACGGAGTTGGAAATTATGTTCTCAAAGTTCTTAGTGCAGATCCGTGAGTGCCACTTACAAGCCCTTCCTACCGGTTTTCTTTCATGCTCACTATCTATATACCTGTCTTTATTTACCCCGTTAGTTCAATGACTCACCTGCTCACCCTCTACTTTCTGGACTCTGGCTCCTATTCGAAAGGGTTCTTTAATTTCTGGGGAATGTTCACTCCTACTGCGTATGATTGGCTGAGACAGGATCAAATTGATTGGTTCTTGAGGGAGAGTGGTCAGTCTTTGCCCTTATATTGACCCGTCTCACATATCCTCAAGCATTTTTCCAGCCTCAATAAACATGATAGAGAGACCATTCACCCCAGATGGCGCTAAAGACTTATCATCAATAAACTGGGCTCGACAAACCGACCAGTTAACACCACAAACACACAGACTTGCTAAACCCAATGCGATGATGTTCTTCCACATGCCTTTGTACGTTACGGATGTTATATGTTGTCAATGCATCAAAAAGCTCATTCTTACTCCCTGTCCCTCATTCTCAGACCTGAAGCCTATTCCACTCCAGACAAGAATCCCAGCACCCAACGGCCGTTAGACGTGGGTTTGAGCGGACTCGAGCCAAACGGAAACGCGGATTCTTCCGATGGATTTTTCGAGAAGGCGCTGTTGAACGCTACAGAGAGCATTCACGTGAATGCACAGGCAGGGTCTGAGACGCGTCCGAAGCAGGAAGTGAAGGTGGTAGCTAATGGCCATAGTCACAGTATGCTTCGCTTCAGGCTTATATACGTTACACTCTTTTATGCTCACGATCCTTTAGTCACGGAAAATTGTCGACGCGTGAAGGGAGTTTGGATGTGCTTTGGTGGTGGAGGGTACGTGAAACTTTTTCGTTATTTATTTTATGAAATTTCAAATAACGCGAAAATTCTAGATCATATTCTGGATATGGCAAAGTCGGATTTGACCGTCGATTCCGGGTGTATGAGGTCTCCGAATACGGGGAAAAGATTCGTACATGGAAACGCTTGGAGGGGGTTGAAGCTGAGTCTGAAGGCCATGTAGTTGATGACATGGTTCTAGTTGGACCTGGTGCTACACCGTAATCTGACCATTAGTTAAATCAGTTGTACATTATCCTTTCGAAGTCTGAGGTCCCATATCAATAATTTGGCAAGCAGGAAGAAATCAATCTACTCAGTAGTTAGGTGTCATCCTCACGAAACCGAACGTAGGTGTCTATTTCGATTTATACCATAACTCCTCCCTCAACGGATGGCCAAACAGGTATTAACAGATAACGAGGCGAAGTTACTCTAGTCCAAGTCCATTATTCGGTACGGCAAGATTTGACGATCCGAGTAACAAAGAGCTTGTCAAAAATCATTCCAGCTAGTAAGGACATCCCTGAGTACGAGGCTTTAGAGCGTCGACGGCAAGGTTTAAAAACTGAAACTGCGTACGTACACGTCCAACTTAGATGTGGGACACTCTTTTGTTTTCTATTGGATTCCTCGTAGTGACCCTTCGAGTGATCAAGGCGTTGCAGCTGGGTCAGAAACTACCACCTGGGCCTTCAGGTTTTCCAATTGTGGGGAATCTTTTTCAGATTCCGACAAGTCAGCCGTGGCTGGTTTTCGATCAGTGGACGAAACAATATGGTAAAAATTTTAATGTCCTCAGCTGCTCATGTTCTCGTCGTTGACGGCTGCACTAGGTCCCATCTTCTATCTCAATATCGCCGGCCAGGACACAATCGTGTTGGGAACGCACAAAGCAGCAGCAGATCTTCTAGATCGACGTGCCAATATTTATTCAGATCGACCGGACTACATTGTTCTGAATATGCTTACGAGTGGCATGCACTGGGGATTTTCCCGACTCGATGACTTGTGGAAAAGACAACGTCGGAGAGTTCACGAGTAAGCGTTCATACTTCAAGGAGTGAAGCGTCGAGTTCACGGCTGGTTTCAGGACGTTGAGAGCTCAGACAGCAAAAGAATATTTCGCATACCAAGAGATAGAGTCTGTCATTATGCTTGATCAAATGCTGACCGACCCAGAGAACTTCCTTGATCATTTCCAACGCGCATCGACATCTTTAGCTCTTTCTATAGTTTATGGATGGTCACCGCTTCTGAACTCTGATCACCCAATCATTTCGAAAATTGACCAGTTTAATCGACAATTCTTTGTAGCCGCTGTTCCCGGGTCGTTTTGGGTTGAATTTAAGTACTTCAAGTGGATGAGATATCTTCCTAGATGGATGTGTGCATGGAGGCGGGATGCAGAAGAGACCTTCAAGCGTGTCACAATCACACTAGAAGGGCTGTCTATGGATGTACAAAAGCGGATGGTGAACGAAGAATTGAACAGTTTGAACAAGGACTAACTATATGTTTTCAGGATGGGGGCGATGATCCAACAAGCGTCTGTGGAAAACTTCTCCGAAACGTTCAGAAGGAGGATTTTTTCGAAGCAGCTTGGACTTCTGCCTCTGTTTAGTGCGTTGGCACTTTTACTAATGGGTTTTTTGTTTGCTCAGCTTGATGATAGTTTGGGCGGAGCAGAAACTGTGAGTATCTTGCATGTTAGTAATTTGTCACATAGTATCGATTTGCTCGCCAGACCTCTGGTCAGCTAGCTTGGTTCATGCAGGCGATGATTTTGTATCCGGAAACCCAGCGGCTAGCACAGGAAGAACTCGGTGAGAAATTTTAATTCCGGGCTGATATACAACACTGAGTTTATGCTTTAGATCGTGTTGTTGGACCATACCGTCTCCCCACCTTTGATGACTTTGATCATTTGCCGTTTATACAAGCTATGGTTAAAGAAACAATGCGCTGGAGAGGGATAGGCCCACTGGGTAAGGTAACAACGGCAAATACACTAGCATGCATTCGCGTTTTCCGCAGGAGTACCTCATCGGCTCACTCAAGATGATTATTATGAAGGATATTTCTTGCCTAAGGACACGATCTGTTACGCGAACGTTTGGTGAGTTTAAGGTCACGTTTTCTTGGAATAATTGAGGCTCAATTTCATCCCCGTTCAAAGGTCGATACATCTCGACAAGAACGTATACGGCGACGATGCTAAACATTTCAATCCTGGGAGGTTTCTGGATGATAACGGAAAGCTTGAATCTTCGATCGCAGATACTAGGGACGAGGGACATGTCACTTACGGTTTTGGAAAGAGGTGAGTTTGATATATAGACAAATAGACTCGGTCTCGAGCACTGACAAGCACCGGAAGAATCTGTGTTGCACGGCATGTGGCAAACAACAGCTTGTTCATCCATATCGCATTTTTACTCTGGGCGTTCAATATTAGTGCTGAGATAGATGCAGATGGAAATCGCAATCTTCCCGATTCCCTTCAGTGCAAGGAAGGTCTCAGTGTGTGAGTCGCCGAAATACACAGGTCCACACTCAACTATGATTGATTTGTTGCATTACTTTGTAGTCGGCCGGTCCCTTTCTGTTGCAACATTTCTGCGCGCAACCCGGATGTTGCGCAAGTGGTAGCGCAAGCAAAAGCCGATAAAGGAATCTGATGCAAACCTAAATAGGGATTAGAAGTTTTCGCCCTACATAGTGGTGTCCTGCTAGAAATTGGACGACCCACTCTATGACTTCCAATGTTATGAGTAGCTTTAGCTTATTCACAAGAACTCGCTGGAAAGTGTGCTTCGATTTAAGGCCTGAGATTAAAGCCATAGTCATCATTTTCAACAACAACGTTGTGATCCCCGTAAAACCGTGTACGGAGGTTGCAAAGATGTTCAATCGTCTGTGGGCTTTGCTAGGCGAGATGAGAGCTGTAATAAAAGGTTTAAATTGAATTAGATACTGATTACCCATCGTTTGTTCATCATGCATTCGCCTCCACTTCCTTCTTCGGTTTCCTATTCCTCGGAAACTCGACATTCACTGTCTTCCCTTCCATCCTCGTCTTCTGCCACTGCCCAACCAAGTCAGTCACCATTTGCTCCTTCAACTGCCTCCTCCTCGCAACCTCTTTCAAGATTTTCCCTCGTCCCTTCACACTTCCTTCGTCAAACTTCCACTGTTTCGACTGGTCGCCTCTCGCAGAGGTAGCCGCGCTTCGGAATCGATTCTGAGCAAACATCTTATGTGCTTCTTTGACGAAATACTGTTGCTCGATGAAATCTTCCCTTTTATCTCTCTCTTCCTGAGGCATATCCTCCATACGGTGTGGGTAGTAAAATGGATGAACGAGACCCACGACGGCACGTTTGTAGGTACTTCGCATTTTGCGGTTACTCAGTCCACGTGGTTTGCTACGGCCGTAGTACAAGTCCGTACGAATGTAGGTGGTTTTGACACCATACACAGCGAAGAGGTACGAGCGAATATCGGTTTTTGTGACAGATGGGGGAACACGGAAGGTAGCTTCGAAGGGATTGTAATCCTGCCCTTCGGGAGTATGATTTCTGACAAGACGGAAGATGATATTAGGGAGGTACACCGGTTGACCAACAACGTCGACTTCCTGCACCGTTTTTGTCACATCTGGATCCTCTTTGGTTGGCACAGTTCGTCTAATAGTCCGGAACCCACGAATCCGTGATCTCCTGGCGTCCCTACGTTGAATCCATTCTTTTGGTGACTGTACTTTCCCATCTTCAGACTTAGGAAGAGTACCAAGAGCTTTATGTCTCTTGTACCTAGCCAAGTCAGAAGGCGAAAGGCCGTCAGGTGTAGCGTCTGTTTCCCCTGGGCCAGGGGTTAGTCCAAGTTGTTTTTCGCGTCGCTCACGGACAGCGAGAGGCACTGAGGCTGTACGAGCAGCTAATGCACTGGGCGCATGTCGAGTAGAGTAAGGGGCGGAGTGTAAACTAGAACATATCCGGTGGACGTGTCTGAACATCGACGCGGAGGATGAGTGAAAAATAATAATATGCCGGTGGCAGTGGCGAACCGGGACAGCCTCCCTCGTGCCGGCCCGAACTCTATTTCATCTCTCCATCGGACGGTGGCGACCAGGTGGCGACGCTGCCTCGCTGAAGGTCCTCACAAACAGGGACTTCGCAATCATTGGCCTCATATAGCCCCATAGGTATTCTGTGACTTGTAACCTCCTGAAACTAGCAAACACCTACACAAATTCCAGAAAAGTTGTCCAAACTTCCATCATCATCCATGTGCTCTGAATTCTCCCTTTCCGGAAATTTTGAATAGGTCGGATAATCAAACCAAGGTTTTCCTAGATTTTCGCGTACCAATCACTTGGAAATCGTTGTCCCTCAAGCTCCTGAGTAGTGTAAAGGTACGAGCTGGTACGAGTTCCTTTTCAAATTCCATAGCCAGCTTCAGTCTGTGAATCAGCTTTTTGGTTCACTGCCAGTGCAAAAGCGGATAGTGTGTATAAATAGAAATATATTCGAACTTTCGTCCACGAAACGCTTGCTACCCGATGGATCCGCTTGGATAGTGGATCCGTCGGACATGACAGAAAAACGGAAGCTTTTTTTCTGGGACACCTTTATAAGCTGGGCTTGAGGAAGTCTCATTCACCTCTTTTTCTTTCGAGCCGCCTTCAGTCTCTTCCAACCCCCTTCTCGCAGAGACTTCATGTTCCTCCCACTCCTGGCTGCTTTGTCGGTCTTAGGCGCCTCCTATGCTCAAATCAGTCTCGTCAACGTCACAATCGACGAAACCTCCTTTGTAGGAGTGTACAATTCCACCTTGGGTGTAGACACCTTCCGTGGCATAAGCTATGGGACGGCGGAGAGATTCAAGAGGACTACAGCTCCTTCGTATAATGGGAACGTTACGGTCGTAAATGCCACTGCACCTGGGGTTGCATGTCCACAAGTTACGGTTAGCTCGGTAGGTCTTACCCAAGAAATCTGAATCGATGGATCGATTGATTTTCCTGAATTCGTAGAGTACACTTACTACGACGAACTACGGAGGTTCGTTCACAATATAGCAAGCCTTTGTTTTTGCTCACACCAACCTGCAGAATACGGTTTCGGAGAAGATTGCACCTTACTCGACATTTATCGCCCTCACAACACCACTAGCACCTCAAAGCTACCGGTCATGGTATGGATCTACGGAGGAGGACTTACCCAAGGAGCTTCATTTTCATATCCGGGTAGTGGCATCGTTGCTGTTTCTTCCAAAATGGTATGCAACGAGATTTTCCAATTTTCTCGGTTTTTTTTCTTGCCTTCGCACCATATTGTAAACCTCGCAAACACTGATTTTTTCTAATGTTTTCCAGGAACTTCCGGTTATCACTGTACGTTTCCATGGGCTGTGTACACAGGCTTCCAGGGTCATTTCTGAAACATTCTGTCGTGTCCGTAGGTCATCATCAACTATCGTCTTGCGCTGTGGGGATTCCTGTGAGTAGCATTCCTTCCATAGTTATTCGGGTTTCCCTAAATTTAATTCTATCCTATTCAGTGGTGGCCAGGAAGCAGAGGATAATGGTGCCCTGAATCTGGGATTATACGACCAGAGGGATGCGATGACCTGGGTGCAGAACTATATTTCTTATTTCGGTGGAGACAAGGATAAGGTGACCTTGTTTGGACAATCATCCGGGTCGTGAGTCTCAAAGACTACGCTGTCCTCCCCTGTCGTTGACCATATGTTTACAGAATGTCGATCGCATATCATTTCTTGACTGAAGACACCAATCTCTTCCGTGCTGCTGTACGTCAGATTCCACCATTTCCACCCCCCTTTGTTTCCCCCTCATGCTCATCCTCGTTCTTGTCTAGATTCTTGAATCTGGGGTCTCGACTTCCGTCCCCGTTCTCAACGCATCTGTCAACCAACCGGTATACGACGCCCTCGTCAACCTCACTGGATGCAATAACTCATCGGACACCTTTTCTTGCCTCCAAACCGCCGACGAATCTGTGCTTGCGGATGCAGCAAATTCAATTGCGAGTGCGCCGAATTCCTACAGTGCTAGGGTGAGTTGATAGATTTGTATGTATATGCGCATATTCAAACGATATCAACCATAGCCTTGGGCAGCTGCTATCGATGGTGAAATCATTCCTGATAGTCCCGCTGTTCTTACAGCTCAAGGGAAAATGTAAGTCAACAACAACAAGTAATTTTCTCCGGTCTGAGTGAGCTCAACCTGTTTCTAGTGCTAATAAACCCTTCATCGTCGGTGACGTTCAAGATGAGGGAACAGTTTTCGTTCAACCTCAAGCTTTAAATACAACGGATGACTACATTACTTGGCTTGGCCTTGATTACGTCGGTCGCAACGCTCCGTTCCTCAGTAACGAAACAACATTGGCAACGCTCGAGAGACTGTATCCCGACGTAGAAGCTCTTGGTTCACCTTATGGAACGGGAAATGTGAGCTTCTTTGGAGAACAGTTCAAGAGGGGTGCTTCCACATACGGAGGTGAGAATCATATTCAGGATACAATTTTACAAGGCTGATCCATATTCCTTGCCTTGTAGATATCCATTTCCATGCACCCAGAAGAAATTGGCTTGAAGTCGCAGCATCTAAGGGGATGACCTCTTGGTGCTACGAGTTTGCTCAAACCCTTCCGTCCGTCCCAGAGTGGACTGGAGGTATGTTGCGGATACTATTTCAATGATGATGACGTGTTGATTTATCTCTCTCAACGTCCAGTATTCCATGCCAGCGATGTCTTCTTCGTCTTCCTCGAACTCCCTTCGACAAGTCCCGATTTTGCGCTGGCTGAACAGACTGTCGCTTACTGGTAAGCGGATACCGTACACAAATCCGAAGCCAATAATAACCCATAAAATTTTCAGGCTCTCCTTCGCCACCCACCTAAACCCCAACCTCGCCGCTGCCCTCGTTGGTGCACCCTTATGGTCGCAATATGGCTCATTAAAAACCTCCCTGTACATGTCTTCCAACGAGACGAAACTGGTTGTGGACAATTTCCGCAAAGAACAGATTGAGTGAGCTTCTTACTCATACCATGATTGAACATACAACGACTGACGGAATATCGTCTAATTTTCTCCTTCTATCGCAGCTTCATACAATCCGTAGCTGACCAGTTCCTGGTGTCTCCCACGCCTACCGAGAGTGCAAGTGCTAGCGGCACTAGCAGTGTTGCGATTGCGACTGCCAGTTCCTCTTGCCCGAAAGGCATCATATGTATGAGTGGACGCGTTCGTGGGGGTTCTTAAAAGCTTTTACGTCTCTTGGACTACTCTTGGACTTTTTTTGAAAACATAGTACCATTCCTTAACAAAGATTCATCTACATATCTGCGCTTTTGCACGGCGTTGATGTTGTAGCGTTTACTATCATACTCGATTTATAATATAATTTGTGTACTTAGTTGAAGGAGCATACGTCGAAGATAGATTTTAGGAAATATCAGGGAAGTTTTCAGAGATATGAGTTTTCCTATAAATTTCCCCTCTACAAACAACTCGGGCTATGTAATTATGTAAAATTCTGATTTGGTACATAGTGAGAACCGTCGGCATCATCTTGATCACCTTGCTTGGCTAGGTTTTTCGCCATCTTTGGGGTCGAGGAGGGTTGAGGCAGTTTTCGTTCCATATCGCAAAAACGATCAAAAACGCCACATTAGGACAGCCTCATAAGAGCTCATAAGTCACCATTTTTTAACCCTTCACCCAGTCATATTAGCCTTGTTCAAAGCATAAAAGGTGAATTCGCTGGCCGATCACTTTCGTGCGTGTATCCTCGTATCTGCCTATATCGAGTTTTGTTTTGAGCTGAATCCTCTCCAATTTTTTCAAATAAAACCTCGTATCGTCTACAACCAGATCCCTGACCTTGGTGAACGACGACTCAAGCATCAGATTCGCTGGTCGAATCTGCTTACAGGTGTGCTATCATCTTTATGTTCGATTAATCGCGAATGGAGTCCTTCATCTTTTTAGACCCTACACCGTCAATCTCTTTCCTCGTTAATATCATCTCCTTTCGCGCTCGTTGTGGAAATTTCTACCACCGATCGGACTGTATCCATCTGATTGTGAACCTTACGATCACTGACATTCAACTTACTTGGTGTCGTTCGTCCTCGTTGTCAATCAAGTGTATAGCCATTGGAGGATATCATGGCCACTAGTACTCCATCATTGTCATTGCATTCGATTGTCCTTCTCCTCCTCCTTGTTGTCTCCCATGTCCACGTCATGGGCACCCCTCTGCCTCCCCGCGCCTCGGAGATGTCGAAATCAGACCGAAAACTGAAATTAGGTGCGTGCGACAGGTTTTTTTTTGTAGACCATCATTATTCAGATAATCGAGTAGTCCAAATCACCCTCACGCGTACGCGGCAAATCGAAAGTGGGGTTACAGGCAGCATTAGAAAAAATCGAATGGTGCTGAATTCCGAGAGCGATGAGTTCACAGATGAATGGAGAATCTATCCTAGCCATGGAGTTGGTTTTGGGGCAGTACGAGACTCTGCCGAAGTCCCATTGACTTCATCAAATTGGCCCTGGAGATCTCATCGATTTTCTCAACTACGAAGAGGCAAATTAGAATATAATCCGACCGAAGTCCGGGAGAAGCTGGCGGAGGTCCCTCTCGCCGTATGGAATACATTGGACACAATCAAGTTGTTTGATCACATTGAGAAGAGGATCCCCGTTGAAGGGCGATTTCGTTATCCCGATGCAATTATGCAATACCTCTGGTCGATAAAGGTCATTCAAGATTCTGATATCCAAAAGTGGAATCGACGGGTTAAGAAGATGTTGGGGGTGGAGATGTCAGAGGTCTATGTTCAGAAAATGAAGGAGATCAAAGACGAGGCACAGAAGAGGCAGCAGTCAAGATTGGAAGAGTAACTCAGTCAAAAAATTTTGGATATATTCGGCCTCTGGAAGTTTCGTTCTCGATAGCATTCATGTCGATAGCATAACCTCACGTATGGCAACCATATCCTTTCACGAATATATTCAGAGTAAAATTACATGTTCATTTATTTTAGTACAAATCGAACCCGAATCAGAGCCTTCGAAAAGTAAGAATATCCGTCAACACTCGACAGACACACTGCGCACAATTGCTACGATGTTTTGAGGGGCAGTATCCCAGTCGACCGGACCACCAGCCCAACTTGATGTGCCCTCCGCGCCACTCCCGTCCCAAATACCAAGCTGTAGACGAAGCGGATCGGATTCGCCGGGAAAGTGAGGAACACCATCGATATATGTGTCCTCTGGACATAATAGAAAGGAAACAGTCAGTCTCTTTTCGCAATCTGGAAACGCGTAATAGCAAGCAACTGACCTTTCCGCAACGTCCTCGCGTCCTGCCCATCCACGCCCCACACAATCTTCTCCGAGTCCCATGATATTGAGTATTTGTGCACCGATGTGTAAGAAGGGTTTTGCGTGTATTGTTCTTTGGTATCGAAATGCCCGTAATGGGGATCGGGGTCAGCTCTGGAAGGCTTGAATATGTTTGTCTGCCAGCGAGCTGATCCTGATCCGACGAGCTCAACGTCAATTTCGTCAAGATGTGTTTCACCGTCGGAGGCTGAATGGGGAACAGGTGAGTGCAATGAACGATCTTGGTTTGAGCGGGGGAGGGAGCGAAGGAAGAAAAGGACGTACCTTGGAGGGAGTCGATTAAAATGAAAGCGCAGACCACTCCCGGCACATAATCGCAGGAAACTTCATATGTAACCTTCCCGCTGTCCCTGTCAAAACGAGACTGGTTAGTTGGTCGAGAAAAAATCAAGAGGGCGCTCTGGTTCATGGCAAAACGAGATATAAGTAGCGAGCTTACATCCAAAATGTGGAATTGATCGTAGCAGCTTCGCCCAGCTTATCGTTGATCCCATTTTTGCTGTGAACCTCGCCTTTTGGCTTTCGAAGATACATCTCCAATCCGTTTGAAGTGAAAGCATATGTTTCTGGAGGAGAAAGCGCGACAAAGGGTGCATTTGAGGGGTCAGAATTTCTTTCGGCAACCGTGGAAGAATCGGAGAATGTCGTGTAATACGGCTGGCAATGGCGAGGAGATAATTTGCGCTTGAGTCTTTGGCGTGGAAGGAAGCTAGGGTATTTGGGGATTGAGGTACTTGAGGCATTTGTCGCGAGCGAAGTTTCAGTAGGATGGGCATATGGCGAGCAGAAACCAGGAGAAATTATGGCGAAGAAGAGAAAAGAGAGAAAGAGGGGATAGAGGTTGTAAATTGACATGGCTGGCTATGGTGAAGAGTGAGAAATCTAGTTCAAGGCTGAAGCGCCAAACAACCGGCGGCTAATGTATATATTTGGGTGTTATCGATGTCAATGTCAACCACCACATCCTTTCACTGCACGATACCCCCGCAAACAGACGCATTACACTAACCTATCCAATAGCGCCTCCGTCCGACTCACAGAGATGCCTAGGATCGTCCTGGCAGATTGCTGAAATAACGGAGACGTGAGCGAATGTTGCGGATACATACCGAAGCGATTAAACTGCTTTGAAACCATTTTGATCCAAATAGCTTCGTATTGAAGCCTCTACGAAGCGCCTTCACCTCTGTTGCCGTTTGTACATGTACTAAATAAATCATTATATCAAGGCATAAGCGCCCCACTAAACACGCGCAATCTTCTTTGATTACCACTACCATGTCTTCGAGTTACTCGTCTTTCTTTCAATACATGGAAGAAAATTGTACAACGTGTCTTCTTGCATCGCAGAATTACAGCGATCACATTGTATCACCGGATATGACAACGGATTCGAGTCACAATTTCTCACCCTCAAGCGATTGAAATTTGACTCATCTGTCCTCGGGTTCAGCTTCATCCATAACTAGGTTCAAAAGCAACGATGGACACACAGACAACGCACAGCGATGGCATACCGATCATTCTTGACTCCACTGTTAGTTCTGGAACACCAACGATGAATGGAAACCTCAAAATCAAAGCTCTCCCAGCAGAATTCTACGACCAGTTCTTCTCCAATCTGGGAAAACAATTGAAACTCAGTCCTAGTACGTTCTCATATCAATCAATGAAAAAATAACTGATCGTGTTGGCCGATAGTTCGTGGTCTCTTCCCACTCGAAAAACAGCCCGGTGTCATCTCCTTACTGGCTGGAAAACCAGAACCATCCACCTTCCCGTTCACATCTCTGTCTTTTACAGCTAAAGATCCTGCGAACGAAGCTTCGGAAACGACTATCACGATTCCTCAAGATCAATTGGCTCCAGGATTGCAATACAGTGACACAGCGGGTATTCCGGATTTGCTGAAATGGATCACGGCCTTGCAGGAGATCTCTCACGGGAGAAAACATGGGATAAATGTATCTGGAGCGGGACAGGAAGGGTGGAGAGTCAGTATGGGTACTGGGTCTCAAGATTTAATCTTCAAGGTGAATCTCGCTTTGGTTGTCTAGCGATCCGTGGCTGACGGGATTCGACAATCCGTATACTAGTCTGCCGCGGCAATGATCAACCCAGGCGATTCTATTCTCGTTGAATCGCCTGTCTACGCGGGAGTCATCCCGATATTTAAAAACTTGGATTGCAAACAAATCGGTCTATAACTACTTCATCGTTTGTTTTCATCATTTTCTCATTATCTTCCTTTGAACCTGCAGAAGTCCCCACGGATGCGCTTGGTATTCGTTCTTCGGCTTTGAAGGATATCCTAGAAAACTGGCCTGAGAGCGAAAAGAGCCCACAATTGTTGTATACTGTCCCCGTTCGTATTGTGACTCGACATCTCCGAGTCATTCCTTCGTATTCCTTTCCTAGTCCTGTATTGCTTATTCAAGTCTTTCTTTCCCTTTTTACTAGTATGGCTGCAACCCCACTGGAATGACTGCTTCGCTTGAGCGTAGGAAAGAGGTCCTCAAGCTTGCCAGACAATACAACCTCATCATACTAGAAGGCACGTTCATTCATATTCCGCAATCTTTCTCTCACGGTAGTCGAATTTCGAGTAGACGACCCCTATTACTACCTTTACTATGGTAAAGCCGCCCGGCCAGCGTCGTACTTTGCTCTTGAGGCAACAGAACCCTGCGGAGAAGAAGCAGGAGAGGCATACGCCGAAGTGGGAAGAGTATTGAGGTTCGACTCGCTCTCGAAGATTCTCTCAGCTGGTTTGAGAATCGGGTTCGCTACTGGCCCAGAGACGATTCTGAGAAGAGTGGACATGTTGGTTAGTCTCGAATAATTTTCGATCTTGTATCCTTGATCTATTTGTCTGATCCACTCATCCTCAAATACGTAGACAGCCAACGCGAATCTACAAGTATCGTCCCTTACCCAGCTCATCTCTTTACGTCTGCTCGATTCCTGGGGTTACGATAAATTCTTCCTCCACACACGAAATGTATCAGAATTCTACAAGAAAAAACGGGATGTTTTCGAGAGAGAGTTGCAGAAATGGCTAGGCGGTGGCTCTCCAGAAGAAGGTGAAAGTGATGAAGGTCGACTAGCGGAGTGGGTTTCTCCAGAGGCCGGGATGTTCTTCTGGCAAGTCCCTTGCTTTACTGGCCTGGGCTCCCTCTTGATTTTTTAAAAACCCTATCTACACCTATAGGTTCAAATTACTCGTTGAACCTGCTAGTGTCCAACCATCCTTGCCGGATTCGGAAGAACAAGACTCCCGAACACTCATCGAAACGCACGCATTCGCCAATGGTGTCCTCGCGTTGCCCGGTACAGTATTCTTACCCAATGGTTCCAAGACGCCCTACGTGCGGGCGTCGTTCAGTCTTTTGGGAGAGGAACAAGTGGTAGAAGCAATGAAGCGACTGAGGAAAACTGTACTTGAAGTAAGGAGGGAAAGAAGTTCGAATACGAAATAATAATGCCTGTACATATAAAGTTCATAGCCCGGGAAAAACCACTCTGTGTGGCGCCGGTCCCAATCCCGCCTTTAAAGAAAGTTGACGCTCAGGCTGTCCACGTGTTCGTTGCCTTGTCTTGAATTCCATCTCGTTTCGGAGCTATCATCCCAATGGCTGACATGTCGATACTAGTACTTTTGTTCCTTTACCTCCACCTGTCGGAACAAGACAAGCTTCCCTTCCCTTCTCTCCCACTGGCTGCTGTAGAATGCCTTTCCTCCCAACCGCTGTCCCAGTGCAAGTCCCTTTCTCTCCAGGAATTCCCCCTCCCCTGCATTCGCTCACGATCAGCACTACGGCTAATGGGTTTGATGCTCCCGCTAGAGGTTGGAACTCGTTCGGGCTTCAAGCTAATCCGGCTTCGAGTCCACAGTTTGCTTTTAACCAAACAGGTCATAGTCTTCTTGATCGCTAGTTCAAACTCGAACTCACGGTCTTCGTAGGTATCATCCAGCAATGTGATCATTTAGCATCAACACTTGGAGGTCTTGGCTTCAACTACTGCTCCCTCGATAGTGGATGGTCTCTTCCGTATTACGGAGATAGACACGGACGTATTGTTCCCGATACAAAACTGTTTAACATGACAGAGCTTGCAGATCACTTACATGCTCAAGGTAAGCTTCGGATACTCAAGGATGGGGTTAGGATATATTGACCATAGACATCAAGGTTTATATCTGGGTATCTACGTTGTGCCAGGCGGCTTTCGAGCCGATCGACATAAGACTATTCTCGACACGCAAGTCCGGATTGGAGATGTATGTTCCGGTGACAACGGACTAGCTCGGTGTAATTGGAATCACACGATGGATGGCGTTCAGCAATGGCATAACTCAGTCGTCAACCAATTCGCCCAATGGTGAGCTCCTTTCGATGAACATGTACACGCTCACTGAGTTGATGTTTCTTCGGGCATCACTAGGGGCGTAGATTTCATCAAACTAGACTTTATCACACCAGGATCGCCCGATAACGGTGTACACCTTCCGCTCAACACCAGCGACGATGTCATTGCATACCACAAAGCCATCAAGAATGCCTCTCGACCAATGCGTCTAGACATCAGCTGGAAATTAGCCCGGGATGAAAAGCACTTTCATATCTGGTCCAAGAACGCTGATTCTTTCCGTACGGACCAAGACATCAATGAGCGCGGCTCAAATTTGACTTTGGCTGCCTGGGCTACGGTTCAAAGAGCTATTGATAATTACAGACAATACATTGTAATGCACACAGGAAAGGATCAGACGCTCAACCTGTTCCCGGATATGGATAACCTGTATATAGGGAACTCGCTTGGAGAGGATTACGATGGTCTGAGTAAAGCTCAGCGGTTCACGATCATGAATCACTGGATGGGTGCTGCATCTAATCTTATGCTTGGAAATGACTTGACAAAACTAGACGGTGAATTCTCTCGTGCGGCTCTCATCTCAATCTCCTTCCATTTACGCTATGAACAGCGACAGGTCTTCAGATCTTAACAAACTCATTTGCTCTCTCTGTCGCCGATTTTGCATCCAACTATCCCATGCGTCCTCGAAATCCTGGAACTGGCTTCGCCTATGCTAAGCAACTGCAGGCATGGATAGGCGGTCCTGATGCTACAGGACA
Organism: Lentinula lateritia; assembly: GCA_028011325.1. NCBI lineage: Eukaryota > Fungi > Basidiomycota > Agaricomycetes > Agaricales > Omphalotaceae > Lentinula > Lentinula lateritia. The sequence continues at coordinate 76,031 of JANVFT010000091.1, forward strand.
AGTCATGGTCTTACTCGCGAATTACGGGCCGGACCAAGGTCAAGGTGGCTTCGATACCAGCCTGGTTGGTGTACAGAGCGTGTCAGTGTCATGGAGTGACCTGGGTATCAGAAATGGTGCATATCGCGTTCATGATGTTTGGAAAGGAGAGAGTACGAGTATAGAAACACAGGGTTTGAATGCAAGACTGGCAGAAGGGGAGAGCTGGCTGGTCATGATGACACCGGTGAGTCTGCCAAATCGATGGAGTCGTGGGTAATTAGACAGCATTTGAATTCACAATTCGGGTGTTGTTGGGGAGCGTTGGGGATTGTTCTAGTCTATATGGAAAGTTGTTGTAAGTCAATCAAGAATGTAATTTCATTGTATTTCTACACACATTCTTTCTCTAAATAGCGTAGATACACACCACACGATTTGGATTGATGGGTAGGGCTAGTGGTCAATTGCAGGACATCCATAACTCGGGAGTGTGAGCATGGTCACTGTGGATGACTAGAGGATCTTACGATTCCCTTGTCAGATCTGGCTTGTGCTACCATCTCAGAAACCTCCGGGCTATACCCAATGATGTTGCAACAGAATGGAGCTGGTCGACTAGAAAGCTGCACACGAATGAAATTCCGTCTTTATGGATGACTTGCCTCCGTATCGCTTACGTGAAATTTCGCCTTGTTGAAATGCCGAAATAAGTTGCTAGAGGTGGCTTATCATAGGTCCATCTAGTGACCGGACTGAAGTTCTTCTTTTCAGAGTCAGAAGAGCACCTAAACCGCCCCCGCTCTCTCATGGTCTCATAGTCCTAGTCAGCTGCGGACTTCTGCCAGTTGTTTTAATCAATTGGTCGCCAGATATATCCTTCCCATTATCAAGATATAAATACTGATAGAATCTTCGAACAGTCTTGTCTAATCCACATCTTCCTTGTTTCCCTCATTCAGCCAAAACCCCTTCAAAGATGTCTGCAAACATGGTGCCTCAGAAAAGCCAATTGAACATAGTAATGGTACGCTCTCTGACTTGTTATCTTATTTGGGACAGTATTACCACAACATGGAGAACTCGAACGGGCCTCATTCCGTCTACAAACCTCCTCATTTCTTCTCCCTTTCCGCTCATTCTGACCCACACATTTCCGAGTTATCCTGATCAAGACATAACACAGGGTGCGATGACCTTTGGCAAAGAGGGTACGAATGGCGCTAGGGTCCACAATGTAAAAGATGTTGAGGCAATCTTGGATGAATTCTTGAAGCATGGCCATACCGAGGCGAGCATCATCTCTTTCGTTCGCCTTTATTCATAATATCAGAGTTCTCTTCGTATCGGGGTACTCCGATATTCCTTCTATCGTCGCTCATTTTACTCGCTTTATTTCCTTCCTGCTTTCCCAGATCGACACGGCTCGCGTTTATTGTGCAGGGACGAGTGAAGAAATACTCGGGCAAATCGATTGGAAAGCCAAGGGGTTGAAGTTGGAGACGAAGCTTGTCGCGAGGCATGTGCGTTCTTCATAACATGTTCCGAGACCCTGAGACCGAATGAGTTGACACCTCTCTCCCTCCCTCCCAATTATACGCTCTATCTCATCATACGGCGCAACCCTTTCCACAGCCGGATCCAAATGCAGCACCGAGTCAGACTCCCGTGGAAGAGATATATCATACTTACGAGGTATGTTGTCGTCTGTGAGAAGTCCTCTGTTTCCCAGCATCCCACATCTCCGATCTTCTTCCTCTTTGACTGGAATGATCACAACGAGCGAGGAATTTTATTTGTGTGTACACAGGATCTAAAGAAACACCTTCTGAGGTCGATGAAGGCTCTCAATACCGAGTACGTTTCCTTTTTCCTTCGTTGCTACTTAGTCTCTTTGTTCCTTCTCTTCGTCCCCTTCTTTCCTCCTCATCACTCACTCGTCCTACAGGCAACTGGAAATGTGGTATCTCCATTCTCCCGATAGATTGTGAGTAGCATTCCAAGATAGATGTTTGATGTTCGTACTTAATTTACCACTCTACTTCTCTTTTTATTAACAGAACACCTTACGAAGTCACGATGAAAGCTGTCAATGATCTTTACAAGGAGGGATATTTCAAGAAATTCGCTATCAGTAACTATATGGCGTGAGTTTCTGCTCTCGATCTTCTTCTCACCCTCCTTTGATCTCTTTCACATCCTCTTCGACTCAATCAACAAACGCCCATTCGCTCCCTACAACTCAAACATTGATCCCTCGTTTCAAATGCTTGTCCTTCAGCTGGGAGGTAGCCGAAATCGTTGGAATTTGCAAAGCAAACGGGTATATCATTCCCTCTGCGTACCAGGGAATATACAACGCCGTCCATCGTGCGGCCGAACCGGAGTTGTTCCCGTGTTTGAGGAAGTTCGGGATTAGTTTCTATGAGTTCAATCCTCGTGAGTTTTGACGTGCTTGTTGGATCTTCCGCGTATTCATTCACGATAATGTATTGTATATGTAGTGGGCGGGGGTTTCTTCACAGGACGATACACATCGGTGGATGATCAGGTCGAGCCTGGGTCTCGATTTGACCCTAACAAGGCCCAAGGAAAGGTGAATCCCGACACACACTACTATGACTTAACGACACTACGCGCTTGACTATACTGACCAACTTCTCTTTATACCTCCCATCTTAATCATCTACCGGTAGAATTACCGCAACCGATACTGGAAAGAACCTTATTTCGACGCCGTAGCGTCCATTCAAACCGTCGCCGATCATCACAATTTGACTATGGCTGAAATCGCATTGCGATGGGTCTCCCACCATAGTTTGATGAAGAGAGAATACGGGGATGCGATTCTCATCGGAGCGTCGAGTTTGGAACATATCAGGCAGGTGAGTAGATGGTCCAAACTTATATCATCGAAAGTCTAAGTATCGGTGGTTCCTCGATTGACATGTAGAATTTAATTGATTTGGAAAAAGGGCCACTCCGTGAGTGGTATAATTCAAGTTTATCTTTCAGACGTTTCTCATACTCGGTCCGATCTTTCTTACTAGCCGAGGAAGTCGTTACAGCTCTCGACAAAGCATGGGAGTCGGTCAAGCCATACGCTTCGAAATATCACCACTAGATCGCCAGTGGCACAAGAAGGGATGAGACAGGGCGAGGAACGATACAATCTGTCTGCTCACAACATCCCTCAAATAGTTTTGAATCGGAGGCAAAGAAAATTCAATGATATGTATTATTATGTTGGTAGGACCAGTCTGTCGTAAGTAGTATTCGCAGGTATCTGTTCGTGAACCCCACCGGTACGAGCTGAGCACTGAGTGTAACGGTCAGAGAATTAAACAAGATTACTAAATTTCGTAGCTCCCAGAGGTGCGAACGCAGGGGTCATTTAGCTGCCGACTACTTGTGGCGAGACTATCAGTGATCACCGCCAGCAGGGTTGACGCAATTATCACAGCTGCACGGTTGCTGAATCGAGTTGGTGAGGAAGAGATGCAAAGGTTGCGGATGACAAAGGAGACTGCTGTTTTCGTGTGTTAGAACTTGTATGAAGGCAAAGGTTGAGTACAACATGAATCCATGGAAAGTTGATTTTGAGATATAATGCCCACACCTTGCTCGAGTCATTGACACTACTTCTTGTCGCCTACACCACGATTGGTGTGGAAGGTTCCAGGAAGGTACCGTGGTGGATATCCATAGATTCGCTAGTTGAAGCTTCCCGGAGGCTTCCTGGGAGCTGAAATGTTGCTCAAAATCACCCTACCTCCGGCCTCCTGGTAGGTGTACATTTTAGTATCTCCCTGGACAATCGGCACTGCTCGGCATATCCTTTTTGGTCACCGATTGAATTTCTTACATATACGAGCGAACCGGAGTGAAGTTGAATAATAATATGAATTGTGTACATAATATGAATTACATGCAGACGAGGGTGGACGAGTGCAAAAGGGCAACGTCGCTCAGACTCACTCACAAGGTTCAGCAGTAATGTTGCATCATGATCTGTATCCACCCACTGATGTTGAGTCAGTACAAATTAAACTTGAATTGTTGAACATTAAACTTGAATTGCTGAACATTGAACTTGAATTGCTGGACATTGAACTTGAATTGTTGAACATTGGACAACATAAGGCAGGGCTTGAACAAGTCACAAGATCTTGATGTCGAGTGCAAGAACTTTGAAGTTTTGGAATATTGAAGGGACTTAGCACTAACAGAAGTGCATTCAAGAGGTATTTTGGAGTGCTTGAAGTTCGAGAATTGGATTGCAATGGACATATGTACACTTGAGAACTCAAATTTGAAGGACATTGCACAAAGAATTGAGTTTGAGTCATTGTGGAGGCTGGAAGACTGAAAGTGCGGAGAGGTTGGAGGTCAAACTCATTGACGTGGCACTCAAGTTGAAATTTGGACGTTGACACAAAGCCACGTTGTTCGACGTGGCAAAACTGCTTACTCAAACTGACAGCTTATGAAGAAAAGAGATGTTACAGAGGTGTCGGGAAGCTTCTTGGATGCTTTTGATGGGGAGCTGCAGGGAAGCTGCAATGGAGGTTCTCGGGCCCAACTCACCGTAGCTTTCTGAGAGTTCGGCAACGGAAGCTGTCAGGAAGCTCCGACACAAATGGTGGTGTACGAAGCGGACAAAGCGGACGCGGACGCAGAAACAGAAGAAGCAGCTTGAATTTCGACTTTTGTTCTGGGAGTGTTGTTTGTTGATGCAAAGTGACAACGCGATGCTGTTAATCCTTACGAACAACTTTATTATATCCTCAAGTCCAGGGCAGAAGCCCCTCCGCATTCTTTCGTCCAATTCGAGGCCGCGTCAAGTACAGCAAGTCAACAAATAGACAACGTGCAAGAGTAAGCGGCTAAACTGGCGCTTGATCTCGATCACATGATAGTGCGCGTATTCTGGAATTTGAACACTCCGACATTAACAGGCAAGAACAACGGCAATGGCAATGGCAACGCCTATGCACAAAACTGTTCACTGGAACTCTCAGAGTGCTGACATGGGCTCTCCTTCACAATTCTCTGAAGAATCCTTCGTTTCAACGTCGAGTCTCCAATATGTCAACTCTCAGCTAGTAGCTCACGGATTCACCACATCTTCGGGACTCTCTCTCGATGGCCTGTCTAAAGGAGAAATGGACAGGGCTGTGAAATGTTTTCTGGACTTGCTAGCTCAAAGGGTGGTGAGTGCTGATTCGGTCCGGTTTTCTCATGCAATCTTCTGAAAGCATTGTTAGAAAGATATGTCGAGGACAGAGCAGCTGTCAACTGAGCTACGAACTCTTCGCTATGACCACGAACGAATGGTATCCATGCATCGCACAGCCACGGAGTCTGCGGCAAATTTCGAGCGTGAAGTGAATTTACAGAAATCTCGTCTTGCGTGCGTTCCATTCTCGTTTATCTTCGCATTGTATCTTTGACAGCCTGTTCTTCGAATAGGACCACGACGAAGACGCTACAAGCAACTGAAGCTGCACACAAACATACTAACGCGGAATTGCAGCGGACACGCTCTGCCCTGCAGACCACTCGAGCTACCCACCAAGCCGAAACGAAGAAGAAGGAAAAGGAGATTGAACGCGCTATGGAGAGGTGGCACAGGATCTCTGACGCTCAGGCAAAACTTGGCGCTACCGCTAGTGGAATGCGCTTTATCGGAAGTGTTAATACTGTCGTTGAACCAGTAGTTCCCATTGTCGGGAGAGGAAAGAGCTACCTGGAAATTGCGCTAGAGGAGGCTGAGAAGGCACGCGAGCAGTTAGGCAAGGATAATCTCGGTTTGAAGAAGATGCTCCTCAAAGCTGTCAACGAAATCAGAAATATCGCGTTTGAATTGACGCCAAGTTTGCGAGAACCCACTAATGAGATAGAAATTGTGCGTTCTTGCGACACCTCGTTTTCCATACCGGCCTAACTTTTCTCATTGGCAGCCTGTACCTATGACACTCCCCGATCTATTCCCTCTGTCGCCTCCGGACTTTACCACCATGACGCTATCATCCTCGCTTGCGCGACTCCGAGACATTCTGGGAGTGCTGTCCTCTTCCACATCTTCGATATCAACTTCACCTTCCGTCTCCCCCGCACCGCAGCCTATGCCTTCTCCGTCTGAACTTGAACAGCTGCATCAAGTCATTGAGCAGCTGAAGAACGAACTCCGTGATTATCCTTAAAAGAAGTATTGCGATCCTTTGGACTGATTCGTTCCATATCCAGATGATTCAAAAGAGCAAGTAGCTCTACAAGCTGCGGAAAATCGATCTGCGGCAGATCAACCTTCAAGCACCATGACAATACTTGCTCGGGACAACAAACGCCAACATTCAGCTGTCTCCGAAGCAGAGGAGCAAAAGAAGCCTCCTCAAGTACCAACTCAGCCTGGAATTGGGAAAGAAAGGCTTAGTATTGAGGTATGTACTCCTGTCACCTTCGTCTCCGGAGTCCGACTATTTTCCCATTTAAGATTGGCACGCGTTCCAAAGAGGAGAAACCTTCTGAGAAAGTCCGAAACATGTTCGCAGAACTTCCTCTCACTCGAGATGATTCAGATTCACGTTCGGAGAAAATGAGTGCATCCAACCAAAGGTCTTCCCCACGAAAACCTCATTCACCGTCCAAAAGGTTCCAAATCAACATCGGCAAAGCTACCAGAAGAACCACACGGGTTGGTTCTACGAGGAGACGATCCTCGTCATCCTCATTTTCACTTTCTCCATCTCAAGGCAGCAAGGACGCAGAACCAGCTTTCGAAACAGAGGTCATCCCCCGTCTACCACCCCCACTTTCCTTCGGCGCGTCTACACCTCCTTTGATGTCCACCAGCTCGAGCACAGAATCCCTGCTCCCGACCGCATTTGTGCTACCTCCGCCATCTCCTTGTGCATCCTTGCCGCCTCCAAAACCTGCTCTTCTTCTGTCCGGTGCTTCCACTCTACCGCTGCTTATGCCGACATTCCAAACATCGCAAGAACAAGAACCGTGTGAAAATAACAGATTTCTCTCTCAACCTTCATTACAATCCCATGTGCCACCATCTGCAACCCCAGCAGATCCAGTCGATTCCGTTCCACAGACACCCTTGGCCGGAGCTCATCGAGCATTCCCTTACCCAGTCGCCAAGCCTCTTGCCACGCATATGATTCACGCGTATTCACCTGTGAGACCCAGTCCATTAAGCCGCATTCTTATGCTAGGGAACTCTCCAGGGTCGCCTTCGAATATTGCTTTAGACCCTGATTCCAGTTCCCGAGGTTTAGAGACCCTCATGGAGACGGACGAGGTGGAGAACGACTTTCTGGGAGATGGCTTGCTGAAAACAGAGCTATTCCCACCTACACCTCAGTCAAGAGCCTCGTCTGACGACGAAGGAGGTTTGACATTGGCACAACAATTAGGTGTATCAGAGTCTCCTCCCGAGAGTCCGGTATACACGAGGCCAGATTTTCTGCCACAGGAGAAAAAAGTTCAAAGCAACGTTGTTCGACGATCTCATTCATCCAAATCAATAACTAACAAGGCTAGAATACCTTCTTCCAAGCCAACTTTTGGGGTATCCAAACCTCGTACTTCCTCTACGGTTGAGAAAGGCTTCGGAATGAAAGTAAAGGCTAAATCAATGGGGACTCTACCTGTCACGAAGAATACGACACGGATGAGCGATCGACTAACCTCTGTCGGGATAGGTGGTAACGAAAAAGAGAATTCGAGTCATGCATCTGGGTCCGCTAGTTCAAACCTTAACAATGACAAAGGGATTGCCGAAAGGAGTAACACGAAGAGCGTTGATGCGAATTCGAGGAAGGTGGATTTTGGTCGGGGAGTTAGTGGACCAAGGAGAGTTCCTATCGATAGCGCGGAAGCGCCTCCAATCGGGCGCAGACGGAAACCATGATACATCTTCTCATTTGTCATTCCTCTCTCACCATGTACTTAAATACCCATTGCTCATGATATCGTCGGATTTTGCCTGTTCATTTACTTGTTTCTATTCATCGCATGCCTTCAGTATTATACATGTAATCTGCATCTGTCTTCTAACACGCCTTCATGAAGGTCGTAAAGTAGGAGGTAATATGTGAAACGCCATCTAATGGCGCGATGGTTGCGACGTATCCATCTGGTCGTACTACAATCACTGCACCAGCGGCGTTGATCCCAAGTGACTCGTACACCTTTCCACTCCCTGTGACTCCCCTCATGTCAATATCATCCACTAGAACTCTGAAAAAATAGCGTTAGAGTCCACATTCGTGGTCTGAGCGAATTGACTTACTTAGACCAATGCGACCAAAGGATACGAGGTAAAGCATTGTACATGATCGTTTCTTTCTTCTCGCTGCTTATTGGAACGATGTCAAACACCTTGCGCATAGAATCCAGCGACGAAAACTCGGCAAAGAACGATCCAGAAGCGCTGAACTGCTTCGCAAACTCTCGAACTCTCGCCATTTGAGCTGGATCATGGGTGTCCCCTGTAAAGACTAACAGCTTGAAGCGAGCATCAGAGACTAGCAAGTCGTGTAAATCGATAGGACGGCAGTCTGCTGCTCGTAACAGCGGCCGGGGTGGGAGACGTCGTCCGATGAATATGTTTTGTGCTAGATTTTGATGTTTCGAATCGATTATCATAGAATCTGTGTATTGAACACCCAGCCCACTTGTAAATCCGCCAAACGTTTGGAAAGCCCTAAAATTATATCAACGTATGGATTCGAGTTCCTCCAGGTCTATATCCGACTTACTTTAAGAATTCTATGTGTGACACGCCATCCAGGTTTAATTCAGAGTAGGGCTTGCCAGAAAAGAGTTTGGAAAACTTCTTGTCAAAATCGATCAAGTCTTGAGCGTATCGTCGTCGTTCAAGTTCGTACTAGAAATAGAAAGTCTTAACTTTTACAATCAATGTTCGAGAAAATCCCATCTACTTGCCGTTTGTAGAAGAGTCGGATGTGCAATTCCCTTTAATACATGAGCCAATTTCCAAGCTGCCCCCAGAATTCGTCAGATACAGCGTTATGTCTTCCGTTTCAGCACACCAAATCATACCCAAGTTATACGAATCTTGCATGCTCGCATTCATGCCTTGACCTGCCTGACTTTTAGTGAGTCCCTCAATTGATCCTTTGATCTATAGGGCTCTGAAAAAAACCTTTGGCGAATGGGTATGGCAGGCATCCCCAGTAATGAAAACGCGGTTATGTACTGTATAGCGCTCAGCTACTCGCTGTCCGACTAACAACGCGGCGCGTCTCAGAGGCATCCAAACAAGGAAAGGTTTTCGGAACTTACTGACGTATATCGTCCACCAGTCGTAGGACTCTGGCGTTTTGATAGTGAAGGGATGGAGTGTTTTACGAGCGACCTGCGAAACAAATATTCGCTGGTTTTCATGAGAATTGAGAAAATATACATACATCTAAAATCATTTCTGGCCCAGCTTTACTCTTGTCTACTCTCCCGGTGGCATCGATGACATCCTTTCCGTCCAATTGAATATAAAGACGGATTTTATCGTCCTCTCGAGGGATGATCATGCAAGATCCGTTGTTGCAATGTATGGCGCATCTGTTGCGTACGTCGGGAAAATCGGTGTCTGGAAGGAGGTCGACTACTCCCCAAACATACTCCGTCTGCTCTCCTTGCATTGCAATACCCATGGACTTTCTGACCCATGAATGGGCACCTGTCGGTCTTTAAAGCCATTCAATCTATTAAGAGCCGTGGTATTGAACTCACCATCCGCACCCAAGACGTATTTAGCGTATACTATTTCCGTGCGCCTTTCGTCTTCGGTCTCGGTGTCTTCATGCTCCAATACAACCTGATAATATAGGAGCTCAAAACCAGACTTTGAAGAATTTTGTAGGCAAAGGACTTACGCGAACCGGGTACGCATCGAAATCGTCTACCAGAGCTTCGGTTACCTCAAGAGAAGTTGGAATGACGGGTCGGCTGACTTCCACACCCATATCACGCATATTGTCGAGAAAGATGTCTTCGATTGCGCCTTGATGCAACGTCACCTGGATAAAAATGAATTTCAACAAGACCAACACATGGGAAGCGCCAAAACATACGTGCCTCAAAGGGGAAGTTGGTGTCTGTCGCAGTAACATCTGGGACACGATCCGTTAACTGGGCTGCATAGTCAGCATTATCCCTTAAGAAACTCTATTGATAACGCAGTACCTCAATGCCTCCACTTTTTGAGGGATTGTAGAAGGCCTAAACGCAGTAAATTGTCGACGTCAGCGCGTCGTGTTATGTACATGCGTTGGTGTCCTACCGCCACATGTAACTGTGTTCCTTCTTTTAACAGTCTATCGGAGAGCCCGTAGCTCTTGTCATGTCGGGATCGATCAGAATCGATAACGAATACACATATACCAAGAAGCACCTTAAAAACTTCAGTGGTTCTTGGTTGTATGCCGTCGGCTTGTCCAGCTGCAACTTTCTTTGAACTTTGATTAGGGAAATAAACTTATCATCAATCTTCAGGAGAAGTCGTTCAACGTACCGTTTATCAACAATCTGGACATTGATGCCGGCTCGAGCCAGGGCAAAGGCAGACATTAGTCCAGCTGGTCCGGCACCTATCACTAGAACGTCAACCTTGCTTTCTTTTGCAGCTACAGTAATGGGCATGATGGATTGGAAGAAAAGGAGAGGAGTCAGTCCTCTTTAAAGTTATAATTTATACAAATAATCGTACTCAATGGATTGGTAGATCCGGTCTTGGCCGTTCAGAAATGAACAATGATATCGGCGGCGGTCGTGGATAACAGAGAGAGACTTTGACCTACTTACAGGAGCCCTACAAATTACTTGTAGTGACACCATAGAATCTCATAAGGGACATTCGGATGTTCTGTTGGCGACAGAAATCCCTGGGATGTCTAGGGAAGACAAACCCTATATATGGAAGGAGACCGTTCATCGCCAGAATCTTGATATGACCTTTGTTGTCAGCGTTGACTCTACAGGACTATACTCTATCCGTTCATTCTAGTTGAACTTACCAAGCTTTTACAGTGGCGGAACACGACATTATACCGAGGTTCCTTATCAGGAAAAACAGTCCACACAAGAAGCAGCTCTTCGAAAACACGTGCAATCAGTCAGCACATTGACCGAAAAGGAATTTGCACCCACCATGCACACTATATTTTAGAAAGTTTGGAAGGAAAATGGTTTTTATGGACCAGGACAAATGGATTCCTAGCAAAAACTTCCCGCGCCCAGTTGGTCAACGACTTCCATGACGGCTTCTGTCCTCAGCCGTCTGTTGTACATGTTCCTCCTACAGATCTTTTATTACTCTTGAAAACAATCTACGATACGCCATAATCTTGAAAGAAAAAACACTCATTCGACTCTATATTCCTCATGAAACAACTTGTCTGCTTCAGAGGTGATCCTGCACTGGCCTCTCGCATCTGGAAACTTAACGCCCCGTCTTCGTGTCTTGAATTACCCGCCGTCGTTCCTCGCCTGCTCTCAGCGTCAGCAGTTTTTGACGCCTCTCATGCCCACGCAGGGACACCACCTACCCTGAAATTCGGTATATCATGGATGAAGGAGAATCGAGTTGACGACCAATGGAATGGCGAAACCAGATCTGCTCCAGCCCGCGTTCAGTTGCGAGCTTGTCCAACGGTCCCAGGGATGGCGATGATAGTGCAAATGCCGCACTCCCTGGAGACGGCGTTCAACTCTTGAACCGAACCGTTCAATGAACTTTTCTTTCCTTTCCTAGTCGTCAATCGAAGTATATTCTTGTTTCGTTCACCTCTTTGAATACCAAAAGCATTCACTACATGTTTGACAATTCCGATCGTGGCCTGGTCTACTAGGAGGAATGACGAGTGATCAAATTTTGCGCAGCAAAACTGTTCGGTCCATCGTAGATTACCAGTCTAACCTAGCTACTCGTTGGAATCGGTGAAGCTTTCTGCGGAAACATTGCCTCGTGTGTCGTGCGCAACAGCTTCTAATTTCTTCCCTTCTAATACATAAAATGGTGAGCTTCTAGAGGTCTTTTTAGCCTTTAAAATTTAGGCTTGGACGTCTGTAACTCTTTCTGCAACTCCTAGTTCACCTTAGCTTCTTCACTTTTCCATATCGAGCTACTAGTTGAACAGAACCATGCTCAAGGAGTTATCCTATATTGTCTTGACACCCGTACGCGTGAAAATTCCTGGCGAGAGGATTCAAAATTTATCGCGAAGGGAAAAGGCTAGCTCGTGCGTTTTTAAATATTTGTTCTTGAAATTTTCCGAATCCCAGTCTTGGTACATAAAATGTGAATCTCAATAACGATCTTTTGTGCGCAGAGTGCCTTCTCGCTGGCTGGGTCGTTTCGTGGCCAAGGCCAGATCGCTGCAGAGGCGTCGACAAGGCGATCTGCATGCCAATGTAAACAATGAAGACGCAACAGTCGGGGTTCGGATAAAAGATACGGAAAATATGGAGGAAGTCGGGATCGCTGTATGACAATTGACTATGCAATCGGTGAGTAATATTTCTGCGAAAACCATTGAAAATATCAAATGAACACTCACTGTGGGGATGAGCCAATGTCTTCGCGGTGAAAATAAAGAGAAAATGCAAGGATTTTTACCAAAATTCGTCAAAAATCCTGAGCACGAATTTTTAAACTTTTCGTGTGGCGATTATTGTGAAGCTATCGTGAATTTGGCGGGGGGCCGTGCTTATTTTGAATTATCTTTTCATAATTTTACCATAACATCAGCTCAATTCCTTCAAAATATCTGCTGCCATGTTTTTGTACATAACCTCGAGATAAAACCCACATTTTCGCCTCGAGGAAATCGGCTCATCCCCGCAGTGACTCATTGTAGACAGGAGGTACCTGTGAAAGATGCAGCATATGATACAGGCCCTTTCTTTAGAATACATATGCATTAAACAACCTTTTTACAATAACAGCACTATCATACGAAAAAAACCAAGTGATATGCAATAGAATACTCAGTTGCAGAGGATATAAGAGAAACCCGCATCCCGACCGCAAGTGAAAGTGAGAAAAATGAAAGAAAATTTAATGAGTACACACACACATTTCATGGAATGCACACAAACGACTGGTTCTGACTTAGATCACATCTGCACCCATAGGCGGAATATCCACTGCACTACTACCTGTGAACATCGCCTTTAGAGTCATATCGTTCCTCTTCTGACGAACTCTCTCCGCTTCCTCCGCACCCCCTGTCATCTTCAATTTCTTCCCCGCCACGAAATCTGTCAGCTCCCCCAGCATCTCGTCTCCTCGATTCGCCAGCTCTTTCTGTCTGTTCTTTTGACTCGCCTCAATAGCCTTCATCCGTTTCTCCGGATCGACAGACGCGGTCCTGATCTCCATCATGACATTACTCAAGCTTTGAGTACTTTCTTCTGGTGCTGGCGGCTTGAACCCACGGCCGTTGAGTCGTCGTCCCGAGCCTGCACTGCGCAAATTGATAACCTGTTCTACATGACCGTAGATTTCTAAAACTCCTTTGTGATCCTCCAGGAGGTCACCAAGGAACTCCTCCTGATGCGTAAGGAATTGCTGCTCTTCGACGATATTCTGTAGCTCCTCCGCCCAAGTCTTCTTCCACATTGGTTTTACGGTCTTAATATGTTCCTTTAAGCTCTCCAATTCTACGGCGACAGTGTCCATGTCTTTCTTCACGGCCTTGAGCTGAAGCGCTTTAGGTGTAATATGTCGTTTCAGAACGTCGTCTTTCAAAGCTTCAACTGTGTCCTGTAGCCTTTCGACTTCGGTAAGAACGTTCTGCGTGCGCACGTCGAGTTTCTGCTTGCCAGAGTCGATGAAGGCCCTGGAACCGCCGACGTTGGCAGTAGCAAGCTGTTTGACAGATTGAGTCTGTGTATGCAGAGTCCCTAATGATTCCTTTGTCTGTTTCATGAACTCTATATATAGCTGACGCATGATGCCCAGATCTCGTCGTAGATTCTGGACCTCATCAAACTGGGTCTTGAGGTCGCTAACGACACGAGTGGAGTATTCTGAAATAATTGAACCTCCTGTCATTTGAGCTTGGAGAGTGGAACCGGTCATTTGCGGCAAGATAGGATTGGGGGAAGCGGGTCTGGCCGAGGAAGCTGAAAATTCATTGGCGCTGCTAACGAACCGGGACAATCGTCGAGCAACTGTCTGGAATTGCCTATCGGTAGGTCGACTTGGTGCGGGTGTGCTCTCTGCTATAGGTGAAGAGACGATATTGGGGATTTGGGAATGCCGTTGGTTACTTGCTACCGCAGATCTCAGTTCCTTAATGTCCTGAGAGAGACTGGAAATCTGGACATCGATATGTTGTTTGATTTGATCTAATGCTGTAACAAAAACTAATGAGCAAAGATTTACCAAGTGACGATAGAAAAGACATACGTTCGATGTTCAGAGACAGCAGACACTTTTCTTTCACTTCATCAGTATCTTCTAATTCATATTGAACACCACTTGAAGGATCGCGGATGTATATAGCAGGGAAATTTTCCTGTCCGGGGTTGTAGGAAAACTTGTCCACGAACAGCATCCTTAGAGATGAGGATGAGATGCCTGGTTCCAGCGAAGCCTTTTTGACCTCCCTTCCGAGCTGGAGAAATACAGTCATTTTGGAATCAGAACCTCGTTTTATGTTTGAATCACTTCGATGAGCAGAAGTAGACCCAGGAGAAGGTGATGGTTCCGGTGTCCTCGAAGGCGTCGAAGGTAGTGGAGGTACCGGCGGAGTACTAATTCGGTTTTCGGGAGTAGCTGCGCGCGACCTTAAACTTCCTTCCCTCTTTAGCGAAGCAACTGGCGAAGACTCCTCCTCATCGTCTACTTCAGTCAACACAGCCAATTCGCCCGGAGTCAAGGCGGAGGAAACTGCCAGTGAGCGCCTGTTGGATTGATTCCGCAATGAGCGGTCTCGACCAACTGCACCAGTCATTTTTGATATATTATATGTGGAAAACCGTTTAGAAGCTCTTCGCTCCAGGGCATCACTCTTTTTTAATGCGGCAAGTGAGCTGGCCATGGCAGGTACCTGTGAGGCATCCAGTGGAGGTGAATCTGGCGGT
Source organism: Lentinula lateritia (assembly GCA_028011325.1). Taxonomy (NCBI): domain Eukaryota; kingdom Fungi; phylum Basidiomycota; class Agaricomycetes; order Agaricales; family Omphalotaceae; genus Lentinula; species Lentinula lateritia. Next base: position 91,136 of record JANVFT010000091.1, read on the forward strand.
GGTGGAGGTGGTGGAGGAAATCCATTGGTCTGAGGCTGAGGTTGCTGAATGCCATTCCGTTCAGGATCCGGACTAGCTGGTTCAACTACTACGACACTGGGGGGTGATGGTATGGGCTTATCCACCAATGAATATCGCTTTATGTTGGCAGGTACGGTGGATGCAGGGGGCGGAGGTGATACAGTTTGTGGAGGTGGGGACCGAGTAGTAGGATAATCGGAGGACGAGAGCTGCCGACTATCATACGGATTAGGCAGATCGTTAGGGTCTGGAATTGAAGGAGCTTCAGAAATCATGGGCGAAAAACCTCCGACGAAGGATGCTTCAGAGTCAGCAGCTTGACTCGAAGAGGTGTCCCGCCTCCGACTTGAGGAACTTGCAGCACTGCGACGAGAGATGCTATCCCGCTCATTTTCGGCAGGTCCCTTAGAAGGTTGTTTCCGATGAGATTTGGATGAACGTGTAGAGCGACTCTGTATTCTATCACTGCCAGACTGGTCAGAACGGTGTTTGTGGTCGGAAACGAGATGCCGATAGAGGGACTGTTTGTTACGCAAACCTTGCAGGAGGCCGGTGATGATCTGTCGTACATTTGGAAGGTAGACCTCGAGGTTTTCTGGAGTGGCGTCTTCAGCCAAACACTGCTCCAGTACATTGCGCAATTCGTCTGGTACTGACATCAATTCACTAGGTAGATAATCAGATTTGTAGCTCGTAGGCACATAGATAGAATGCATGTGCACCTCATATCAATGCTAAACGCACCGAAAGCGGCCACGGCAGCATTGAAATCGTTCCCTAGACGAACATACACGTCGCTCACTTGAGACTCATCGACGCTCAGGGTACTCCATTGTGTGAGCGCCTCGAGAAGCTGCTTTATTGACACCAAAAGACGAGTAACAGCTGATTCCACTGCAGGCTATAGTTCAACCAATATCAATGATCTGCATCCCTCAATGCTAAATAACTTACATTTCCGCTCCGAGTACTGCGCGAAGATGATGAAGATTGACGGCCGTTGCTTTGTGAAGCATTGGACATTATGACAATGTTATAGCAAATGGATAGTGAAGAGACAAGGGATAAGGAGGAGCATAGATCAGACGGCTATGAAAGCTCAGATCCAGAGTTTATAAACAAGAGAGATTCGAGAAGTATAACGTTTTGAGGGTGTGGGAACTTTTTGTCGCGGCATGACGTGCCGAAGCTGAACGACTTTGTGCGATTTCCAAAATTTATATCTATCTATCTTGCACTTCGTGAATTCAAATCTTCTCAAGGTTCAAATCTGAATTCAAACGTTCAATGGTTCAACGCGTTCGATACCCCGACGGAACATTCCAGGCCTAGCGATGGCGTTGTTTATTTTCGATTGTGGGCGCGCGCGCGGAAAGCGAATGAAAAAGTCACGTTTTGCTCAGCTACTTCACGACACGATGCCAACGCTGATATCCAAACTGAGCTTAAAGCAGACACTAGTAGAGGCAACAGCTATCGCCGAGAAATATCATCGGGGCAAGGTGGTCTCGACAAGGATGACTGAATTTCAAGGGATGTTTTCGAAAACGGTTATCATCAAACTCGAGGACGAGTCGGAATGGGTCGTTCAGTTACGCGATAACGAGATAGACACGACAAAAGTAGCACTTGCACGGTCCAAGCTCGGAGATGTTGTTCCTTTCGTCCATCGGGCCTCTCCACTCAAAACTCATTTCGCATTCATTGCACCGTTCGTACACGGAAAAGTTTGGTGCAAAAAAGACAAAGAGCTCTCTGGAGCTGAGCGCGTCTCGATAGCCACTCAGCTTGGTGGTATGCTTGCTCGATGCGCAATCAATGAGGACAGCTCTGCCATGATTGACTCGTATGTCATACCGAGGCTTCGTTATATACTCGACCATTCCTTCGTAGATGGAACCCATCCACAGCTTCGGGCACGAATCGAGGACCTGGCAAACCAGGCCACTGCTACGCATGTTCTCCCGCTTGCTGTTATTCACGAAGACGTCAACTCAATGAACATCATTCTTGACGATGAGTCGAATGGTATCGCTGCCCTTATTGACTGGGAAGCTGCCTCTCTTCTTCCGCTTGGTTCCAATGCCTGGTGCATTCGCTTTCTTGCTACAGTCAATCGCAATCGAATTGACTACGAGACGGATGATACACTACCAATGACTCGAGGTTTCTGGACCGGTCTTGTGGATAATCTTCCTTTGCACCTTAAGGGTCGGAAGGACGTTCTTGAGGCCCTTCTTTCTGCTATGCAAATCGGTCTAGTCATGTTCATTTTCTGGCCAGGTTACGATGTCATTGACAATGCTGACATGGAACAGAGCTTGAAGAGGTTGAATTGGCTTGAAGATACTCTTCGCCCCATGGTGCAATGACCTGAGTATATCTAGTCATAACATGCGCTTCCAATCTACTCCTTTGAGCGAAGATTCGGGATAGACGATGCCTAGGTATGCCTTGGGCATTTTGTGTCGTTGTTTAAAGCAATTTTATTTAAATGATGTTCAGAACCCATTTTTAAGTCCGTCTTGTCCACCGCATATAGAAATTCTGGAGATTCAAATATCGTCGTTTCTTGAAGGTTGCTCCAAGCATACGGAATGAAGGAGCTTCTCCTTCGATCTAGCACTGGAGCGGATTATTGGGATACGGAGAACTTGAGAAGCATTAGCTGATACATATTAGCAGGAACTGGGAAAACTGAATTGTCGCACGCTGCCTGCAATCAACTGAGGGCAACTGAGGGCTCCAGACCGTCAAGGAACTTTCTCAGTCTATGATCGATAAATGATACAAAGGAATGCTAGCCAGCGGTTAGTTCTGATACATGAAAATCACCTTCATCTCTGATATAGATCAAGCTGAGTGACGTGTTGACACATACATATATTCGACTGTTCTCTACCTTTAAATCAGGTCAGTTATGTCACTTGTCGCCGCGTTCATGATGGCTGTGGATCTCGGCTTAAATACTGGCGATAGGAATGCGATTCCCCTCCCTTGAGTGTTTTGAGGATGAATATGGCAGGGACCAAGTACGTGCTTTCAAAGCCCTACCTTTGCATTGAGAATTCACGGTTGCAGCTATCTGGAATTCGAGATGCAATACGCTAGTATCGGTACGCCAAGTTTCGGACGTCTCCTCTGTCATTCAAATAATTGGGTTGTAGCCCTCATCTGGTATGACTGGGTTTTGATGTTCCCCATGGAGGCAAAGTCGCTTTTTACCTAACAGCCATTTGTGCTCACTCTACTTAGGTCAAATATATCTGGGGATCAAAGATTCGAGTATCCACCATCGTTTACATCCTCTGCCACTATGCACTTCTCGCCAACGTCTTGTATCTTCTGGCAATCTCTCGAATGTTGGATCAAAGGGCAAGTCCCCCGAGATATTCATGAACTGTGTCGTTAATCATGATTTGGCAGTTGAGGCATCCACCCATCGCATTGTTGGATTGTTCTGAACAACTACACACATAGCTGCAATACTTGGTATAAAATCATCGGCGCGTTGAGTGTTCTGGGCCGAGCTGCTATCATATGTCCGGTGATTCTCCTTCCTCAGTTCCATTCCACACGTTTACGCGGGAGCTTGTACAGTTTCATTCACAGCTCGAGCATATGCTGTCTGGGGACGAAAACGCGTGGTATTCGTCTACTTGGCAAGCGTTGGAATCATATGTGTCGGATTGGACATAGTAAGTGTGGTTTCCTATCAACATTAGCTTTTCTTCTGTGTTGTGTAACCGTTATTCTTAGGCACATGTCCCTGGCTTACGATGCGAAGGTCCATCCAGTATACCGATGTGAGCGGGTGCAAGCTGAATTATGGCATTCTTACTGATCTCACCGCATCTGTCACTTCAGAGGTATGTAAGGTTCGAAGCTGTTCGAAGCCATGGTGGCTCTAGACACTGATCGTGATGCTCTCTCCCTCTAGCGACTGACCTACTATCCATCTTGACGGTGGTATTCGAGTTCTCCTCTGCGGTCTTGATATCTGTTCGGTGTATTCAAACATTCAAAGACCGTCGTCGATCCTCCAACAATGAATCAATAAAAGGATTCTGGGATCTAACATTTCAGCAAGGTTTGAGTCTCGATGTAGTCCGTCTGGGAATCTTACTCAGTTTTAATTTTCATCAGGAATTTTCTATTTCAGGTACTTCCTATTAACTAGTAATAGTCCGCTGTTCAAGGCTGATGAAGATCTTGAGCTTCATGTCTGTTTTCACGACAACTTCTGTTATCCTGAATTTTGTAAGTATACTTGACAATTGTTATATAACGTACTACATTACCTCTCAACTTGTTACAGCGCGCTTCGGTAAGATTTGGTCGCGGCACCATCCATGGATCCGACGCTCATAGGCTTACTGGCTGCATCATATAGGCTGGGTTTTATCAACGCCTCTTGAACGCTCTTACACTACCGTGAGTTTCGACCTCTTCTTGCCGCCTACAGTTTAACTGCCCGTCTCTTACATATATCGAAGTCTTTCTGGCCTCTTGACGTCACGCTTCATACTCCACCTTCGAAAATGCGAGCACGATCTTTCGGACCTCGAGCGCGTTGCAGTTGACACGGTGAATTCAATGGTAGCCGGTGACATATTGTCCTCAGTCATTGAGCCACATTTTGGATGGGATCCGGTTGAGGTGGATGCTCTACTGAGGACAGATTTAGGAATGACTGAAAACGTGGTTTGAATTATACCAGATCCCCCACAAGGGATTGTAGATTGTAGATTAGGATTAGGATTATGTAAATACCTTTGAAGCCCAAATTGCACAGAATATACCTTATTTTGACCAAATGCCCAAGGAAAACTCTAGCAGCGGTCGGTTAATTTAGGAATAAAGGTGTGTTACGGGCACATGCCGAAATCACAGTCTGTTGGTCGATGAAAGAGCTCTTTGAAGTTTTCCGCTTCCCGCTTGCCTGACAGGAAAGGATTCAAGAGCCACCGACCATGAAGAAGGAGTGGCGGAGCGTCAGGGTGTTCAATCGACTGCCGAACAACCAGCAAGCACGCTCATAGAATTTGCGAGCTTCCTTCTGCTTAATCTATTCGTGCAGATGGCATGCTCCAAGAAATATTGAACACCTGGGATAAGTGGGATAAGTGAAGTGACCGGATTCAATAACAAAAAGAGCTTACTGGGAGGCAAGAGATGACGAGAGTCGCTGGAAACACGACGACATCATCGTCCAAATATGTGATTGAAACTCCTCAAGTTTCACAATTTCCCAATAAATCTTAGATATGCTGGCGGTCGAGTAGGCATAAGCGATCATTGTGGACTTTCAATCTTTGTGATGATGTTTCGCCAACTCACGCAACAAAAAGGCGCGCTGTTGCAAGAGAGATATAGTCTTTGCCAAGGGATCCGGGTCGAGGAGATCGGCAAATGCAGATAGGTCCTGCGTCTAGCGAGAAGAGATAAGTATACATAGAGGGCAAAGGCCTATAACCACGTACCTGATGCGAGACATCAATTGCTATATCCTCTGGATCGCCTAACGTCCTACTATTTCGGCTATTCTCGAAGTAGCTGAGCTCCAGCTCTTCGTCAACAGGTTGAATATGACCTGTATATCGCACAAACGATGTAGATGGCTCAGAGCCATTAGTAGTAATGGCCACATCGTCTAACGCATAAAAAGACGGGACTTCGTGAATACAATGTGGTCGTATTGGCCGGGGAAGAACGAGAGGCGACAGCCGAGGGGAAGATGGGATGGAGAGTGACCGGAAAGAACGCAGATGGTCCAAGCCGTGTAAACTGTGACTGGTATCTGCAGTGGGTACTGACGACGTTGAGCGATGAGATGTCGAACTATCAGAGATATCAGGAGCGGTGGAGGGAGTCAAGTTCCACGCAGGCTCTTCGCGATCATCATGGGCATATGTGATACCGGATTCTCTTCCAATCCAGCACAATATTTCTCCTACAAACACAACCTCGTCCCAATCTCCATTAGCCAGTTTTCTCGGGTCAATCCTGTTCAGCCCGACATCCTTCTTCAGGACATCAGTTTCGATGACTCCGAGAAAGATTTTCATGCACTGTATTTTCGCGTCCTTGGCTTCCTTGGAAGAAGACGACTTGGATAACAAGGCATTTCGAAGATTGTGTGATAATGGAAGACGAGAGGACAATATGGATTCTAAGATAGCTAATAAAAGAGACGGTGTAAGATCTGTAGGCGATTTAAGAGTAAGGGGAAGCTGCAAAGCCTGAAGCAAAACGCCAAGTTCATCGACTAACCGTGATGGACTCATGGCTTTTTGTTCAAATTGTTGTTGAAGCGAGGGCGTGTGAAATTCAGTTTTACCGAGCCTCAGAATGGCCGTACTCACTCGTACTCACCATCTGCTTTTCTTCCGTCGCAACCATAAACTCAATTAAAATATGTTCTTGATTGCATGTGCTGAACCGGTTACTGCTTCCCGACTATTCCCCAAAACCGGTACAGGTCTTTACCCATGACTACCCAAAACCCAGCAACCATCTCTGGCAATGCTTCCGATGATATCAAGACGTTTTTGGTTGATCCCCAACTCTCCTTCAATACTCTTGTCGAAGGAAATTTCACAACAACTTTTGCACAATTTATAGTGGAGAAAATCTACATTTCCGAGGTCTCGTTGGTTCAGAATGTGATAGAACCGTTGATGCAGGAGAGCAGGGTGGTCTGCACCATGCAAGTTGCAGAAGGTATTCTTATCTGGTCGTCTCATTTGTTCTACAACTGATGTTACCCTAGATATGATTAACGGGATGGGAAACCTCCATGGAGGATGTTCTGCACTGCTTGTTGACCTGTTCGTCGTTGTGCTTGATTTTTGCGCCCTGGTCGAAGCTCAACTTTCGTGATCCAGCTGTTCAACATTGGCTATGGTGGCGCTACAGATGCATATCACCGGAAAGCCCACTGTAACAGTCTCTCAGGCTATGAACCTCTCGTTTCATGCTCCAGCTGGACTGTGCGTAATTCAATTTCCCATACTGGATATTCGTCAATTCTTTCCAGTGGAGAAAATCTGCGAATTATCAACACGAGTATGTCAATAGGCACAAGAGTTGTATCAGCTAAAACGGAGGTGAGTGCCACGCTACATAGTCATGCGCTGGACTCGTATTCACAAATAGGCCTCCAACGAACGCAGATATGGAGTGCTACTCATCACCGTATGGTTGTTTCCGGTGTTCATCTGAAAATGACACCTACTCGCAAGACGATCAAGTTATGATAGTATCGAGTTTTGTACATAATGCTGCTATCTTGTTATTCCAGTCAATTGTCCTTCTCCCAATATCATGATGCATGACCAAGTGACGGTCAGTCATACAGAATCCGTTTGGGCAACGCAATCTGCTTTTAGCATCTGGAGGGTTTTGCTCGTCCGAGAATTCAGGTTTGCACATTCGCAAGATTGGTTTGCCAAATACTCAAATATATATATGATAGGCGTTATACAAGATGCAACTACAGCTGGCTGTACATATGGAAAGCATAATGATATATTCGAGTATATCCTACTATGGATCTTCAAGATACTGGCATGCACTCATCCTCGATCGCAAAGTGCGGCGAAGAGTCTTCGTTTATGGCGAATCGATCGACGGGAAGGAAATATTCCTGCGGAAAGTCATACAATGCGAAGTTATTCAGGGTAGCGGATGGAGGGATACCAAAGGCAGCACCGTCGCCATACTCGGGCATCATCATCATGCTCTGACTGCTTTGGCTGAGCTCGATAGGTGGAATGATCTGGAGGTCAAAGTCATCCCCTGCAAGCATGCTCGACTCTGTTTGCCAAATAGAATTATGAGATTCCCAAGGAAAATAGTTGTGGACAGCATCTGGTTGTGGGATGAGTCCTGCCTGAATATCAGCAGGCATGGGGACCCACGGAGTGTGATCACTTCCGCATGTCTCGGCGGGGTTGAATGTGGATGGGTACAGCTGAGCATTGTTGTAGGAGGATTGATCAAGTGGGTCGGAGGAGGGTGTGAAGGGACCAGAGATGGGCGATGATGCTGCAGATGATAGGGGACTACTGGGTAGTTGAAGTCGTGCGACAGACCTTGCCGTTGACTCTGGAATTTCATGCCCCCGAAGATTGAAGAGGTTCCGCATCAAATCTGAGGACTGTCGGTGTAGCGCATCAGCTTGAGCTCCAACGGTCCAGGATGCAGATTGCGACATTACCTGAAGGCCTTTTTCCGAATGTAACATCGAATTTGGAGAAGGGAGATACTCAAAGTTTGACGTGATATTCCCTACAGTCCCAGAAAATGTCTGGCTGATCTGCGGCATTGGAAGAGAGGAAGACGATGCGGAGGACGGGTGAGGGGGTATCGTGGAAATTACAGGTATGTGGACTGTATGGTAGGACACAGCGGGAATCGTGTCAGATGCTGAAGTGGATCGAGCAGGGAATGGAACTAGATATGTTGTCTCCCTATCCAAGTCCGCCTGGCCTTGCTTCCTCGTTCCTGCTCTATTGCGCTTGGTATACTTCTTATTCCTCGCCCTCCCATCCTTGTCCCTGACTCGCTGCGGTCGAAAAACATAACCAGGGTACTTCTCCTGATGTGCCATCTTCTTTTCCTTTGCCAAGTCCTCCCAGTATTGTCGATCATCTTTCGACAAACTCTTCCACTTTCGGCTGATGGCTTTCGAAAGGTCTGCCTGCCGTTGCTTTTTTCGAGTCGTGGGCCCGTTGGATTCTTCTTCGACCTGTTGCCCATCCTCGCAACACTTGCGCCGGAAGAGCATGAATGCGTTCTCCGGTCGCTTGATATAGTCTTTGTCGCCTTTTCGTGGCCGACGCTCACCGTCAAGGTTGTCCGATCGAGGTGAAGATACTGATACAGATGAGTCGGGAGATAATGTTCGATTTAATGGTGACGGTGTAGATAAATACGATGAGGTTGGAGACGAGATTCCAAAAGGATTATTAAGATCAGGTTCGAAAGGTGAATTAGATGGTGTAGAGTAGGGGCTAATGTCGAGATTATGAGAAGTAGGAAATGTAAATGCTCGAGGTGTTGGTGCGATTATGGCTAGCGTTGGTAATGATGAATTTGGTACGTCCATCTCAGTCCTCACTTCCAGTGCTGCAATAACGTTTCACCGCTGATTAGGACATACATGAGGCGCAGGGAAAAATCAAGGACTCACAGTCGCTCGCCGTATCGTGAGTGCGCAAAGCAGGCATGAGTCAATATGCGGAGAGGGCGAATTCAAACGATTATTGATGAAAGAACGAAAAGAAGGGGAAGGGGATGATTTTTTTCAGACGAGGGGCATAAAACAATCTGGACGCGGTAGTGAGGACGTTGTCAGCTATAGCGACCTCCTCCTTGACGCGTTGGCAAGTAAAGAGAACAACAATAACGTCGTTCTCAAAGCTCGACCACCTTTTTCTTTGCAAAAACAATTAGATAGGTGGGAGCTCAAATCGAAAAGACAATACGAAGCCCAAGTCTTTATAGTATTCGCACTCGCGCGGGTCCGCTGAAAAGTTCCGGACTCATTGTCCCGCGTGGTCGTAGCTTCATATACATTGTACTCATTGTCTTCCACAATAGGAACTTTGAGGAACGGGCGCACCGAAATCGGCAAGGTAAAATTTTAGATCTATTATTGTCTCAAGACAGTCAAGGTCCTCCAAAGTTCACCCTGAGAGATAAGTAAATACATATACGTAGCGTACGACTTACATAGAAGGAAGTATTAGATCTTCCCTGTATACAAGTCAGAGGAGGACAGAGGCTTCGGTATTCGTGGGGTGTTGTCACTGAAATCTGAGATCCCATCATAATGAGTTGTACTTTCCTTATAGGGAAAAACGATTTCGTCCGTGGCGGTGTCATCGAATAACTAGATTACCGAATCATGGTCCGAACGAAAATGCGTACAGAGTGGGAAGAGAATGTGGTACAAGGCTTTCAGCTGCTGCCTATCGGTTTTCAAATAATTTTCCTGCCTGCTTTGTATTGTGTATCTTGTTCTAAATTCGCGTTTTGCAAAGGAAGCATGACCCTTCACTGCCTGCTGAGTCAATGGACAGTGGATTGTTCGAAATCAGAGCAACGGAAAGAGATTTCTCTCACCTGAGATTTGAACGAAAATATGTAACACTCATTTCTACAAAGTTTATGAGAGTTCTGCTCAGATTGGTCCCGCCCGATCCCATCGAGATAGATCGATGTATGTCCGGCGCGTCAGTTTTAAACTTCGTCTGTGGGTCCTATGAGCACCTACGACGATCCCCTCATATGTATCGTTAGATGTAAGAGGTTATAGAATGAGCGAATGGGAGGCGAGTCCCCGGAGACTGATATTCGGTGTACATGGACATGGACTAGACATATGGACCTCTGATAGATGCCACAGATATCTACTACAATGTATCATTGATCAGTGGGAATGTCTGCCCTCCCTGAACACGGTGTAGAATCTTGATTTCGACCAGAACCGGCAGACAATGGTGGAACCTTGAGTTTCCGTAAAGTTTATCGTGGGAGATGTATACGAAGAAGAACGGCAGATATAATCACCCTGATGCCTAGAAGCATGATGAATCAAGCTGGGTTCGCAGTATTTAATGTGCCCGCGGAAATTGTGCTCCTGGGACCTGCGGCACAATGGCGATAGAGAATTACCTAGAATTACCTCAGGGCCAACGCTGTAAGTGCACGATGAACGCGTGTGGACGGTGGAAAATGAGTCATGGTGAACGAAATGAGTCAGACGCGCGTTCTTTATGCCACGAAATTCCCTGTAATCGTTCACTGACCTATCTCAGAAAAAATAATCCTGTAAAGAGTTGAAGAGCATCGAAATAGCAATATTAATAGTAGTACTTGTCCAAAACTTCAACCTACTACCATCAGACCAACGGTGCGAAAATTATACCTCAAATGGAGGACAATGAACCCGCGCAGACAATGAGCAGTTATGAAGCTTCAACCTGTATCTAGTGCAGACCACTACATCCTAGATCAAGGGAATCATTTACACTGGCAGTTATGATTCACAGTAGGCCCGAGCCTGAGCTACGCTACACGATATCCGCCTTTTGCCAATCCATCTCCCCGTTATAATTCCAATCTTTTCTGATGGAAACTACTTCGTTTAGTGCTCGAGCTGATTAAAGGTCTCCCTCTACAACACTTCGGTCCTTCGACATAGTATCCATACTTGCAAAGTAGTACACCCCGGTTACTTTAATATTTCTTCCTAGTCTGCATTCAGGCCCAAATTCAAGTCAAATCGGGCTTCAAAGAGCCCTATCTCATACAGATACCTACTCCAGAAAATTCAAACTACACTAGATCTGTCACAACATACGGTGATACACGTAACGAAATTTACTGGCGTCACCATGTAGGAATCACGTGCTCGTGTTTTGGCCGAATGGCTACGTAGACTTTCATCCTCGTCGTCATCCGAATCCATTGAATTTTTAATAGCTTCGCTGGTTAGTCGTACTAAACTTTCAGTCTCGACCACTACCATGTCCTTCTCTGAATCTGATGCTCCAGACCTTCATGGCGAAGTAGGGATCGTTACCGGTGAGGGCTATGCATGGCCAACCAACGTATTCCAGTTGTGGGAGCTTTAGTTCAATACTCCTCGAGAATTTTCATTCAGCCCGTAGGTCTTTGCTCTCATGTTTTGCCTTACGTGACTCGCCTTTCTATGAGCCACCATGAATCCTAGTCAATGTAAACGTGATTGCACCGAGCCTCATAGCAGCGGAACTTTGGAGGAATCAGATGGATTACTTCACATGAAGATCAAGTTCTTCGTACTAATGTCACTGCCGTATTAGATATGTCTCGCATCTCCATCTCCTTTCCTATATGATGTTTTGACTGTCCGTTCCTTACGAAAAATGGAGGTGCACCAGTGCTGGCCCAACAGATCTCGCAGCAAGCATTCCCGTACCTGAGGATGTTCGCATGCGAACCTATGTCAACGTGTCATCGATGTTGGAGTAGCGAAAGCCAGGTAAAAAACCGACGTTGGCGTTGGGTTCCTCATTCTTCACACTTCGAGAGACTGAATGCGTAGGCATATACGAAGTTGAGACGAAGACCTGTAAGAAATAGGAAGTAGCATACATCTATCTGTAATACAAATGTCTGATTTTGTTCGACCGATTGCCACCCAGTTGCCCTCCAACGTCGAAAGACGGTATATTTAATCAGTCTCGAACGATGAACGAGCGAACTCTGCTATTAATCCCAACCCTCCGACTCCGTGCTGTAATATTGGGTTACTTCATCGGCCGGAACTAAGACACGAACATCCAAGCAACCGTTGGCCCGTTGATGAATGGAAAACTTGTAAGGCTCGTTCCTAAAATCTTCTAGTATCTGAGCCATGAAAAATCTTTGGCTGAGTTCCGACGACTGGTCGTCTATGTTGCGTATATTCCACCCGAGGAACAATCGGTGCATGCGGCTAGTAGGTCCACGTGGAGGAGCTCCCACGTCGTCTGGGTCCAAAGAATTGAGATGCCCGACCAGGCCATTGTTGTGAGAGTATCGTATTCGATAAGTAGAAGATAACCAAGGTGGACAGCCGCGCCGGACTAATTGGGATTGAGGGCCAGGAGCGACATTTCCTGGATACGGGTAACAGGGCGGCTCCCATTGAGGCGAGACATAGTAGTCCTCGTCCCCCTCACTATAACCTTCTCCTTCTACGTCTTCACCACTCTCACCCTCTTCCTCTTCATCAATGACACTGTTATCTCCCTCTTCCTCGGGCTCGCCATTACTATCGTATTCGCTGTCATCGTCGTGCATTTCCATCTCTGAATCGGATTCGCTGTACAAGAAGCCAAACGGCATGGCTCCTACCTCTAGTCCATCCTCTTCTTCGTCTTCCTCGTCCTCGTCGTTATCGGGGAAGAGTCCTTCCCAGGGATCTTCTGAAACGTATGGGCTACTGCTACGACGAGTAGAGACAGTAGCAGCAGCATTTCCGGAAACCTTAGCCTTTTGCAAAGCACTTATGAGATTCCGAACAGGGTATACTGGCAGAGGTCGACCTATGACAACAGCACGACAGGCAGGGCATGATTTCTGGCGATACATGACATAGTCGGGATCATCTATGTCAAGATCCATATCTTCATCTGCTGGAGGAGCTTTCCTGAACCACTCTTGTAGGTCCTGCAGGCAGAACGTATGACCGCAGGGGGATAATCTATAAAATCATATGTGGGCCAGGACCAGAGAATATGTAAAAAGGACCACATACGAGAAGGGTTTGTTCAAAAGTTCCATGCAGATATTACATGTAAGAGTTGTTTCGAACGTATTCAGCAGTTCTTCATTACGAGAATGCTTGGATCTCAGTAATTGAAGCTGTGCTTCCTGTTCGTCTCTTGTCTACGACTGGGCTCGCTCAACGTATCAAATATCACAGAAGCGGGAACCTTACCGCTTTACCTGTGACAATTTCGGCTTTGAGTTCATCAATTTTCTACAGTGGGGATATTAACAAGGGTGTGTACAATAGATAAAGATGAACGCCACCTTAGCTTGTTTCCTGGCATTCTTCTTATGGTCGTTCAATGTGCTTTTCAACGTCTCAATCTCAATCCTCATCCGTTCGAACTCTGCAACTGCTATAGGCCCTGAGAAAGACGCATCTGTAGACCCATGTGATTTCGATTGACGTTCCTTCCCTTTGTCCTTCTTCTGTGGATTGGGAGCTGCAGGAGTTGACGGTCTACTACCATTTGATCTTTGGAATGTGGCTATGGCGACATTGGACCTCAAGCGTTGGCCAGAATCGGTGATCATGTCGCTATCATAGGATGAAGTACTCTGTCTAACACTAGCAGATCCGCTGCTTTTAGAAGAGCGGTTTCCGCTGACAGTGCCTTTCACGGTGGTCATAGAGGCATTTAGAGCCGCGAAGGGATCGTTTCTAACAGCACGAGATGGCGAACGAGATTTGCTTCTTTGAGAAGTTATAAAGGCATTCATACTATTAGTGAGTACTTCATCGGGACCTCTACGAGGTGCATGTGGATTCCTAGATCGCCTGTTGGTACTGTGATTGGAGGAAGATGGATGTCGACGAGCAGAGTCCATGATGGAAGATGCACAGAACAAAGAGGAAGTATGCCGTTACAACTGCGTGTGACAAAATCCTTGATCACATCAGATTAGGTCAAACGCGAAGATAAGCACGTGCAACAAAAAACTTTGGCGCTGCGCCTGATTCTGACTCGAATTATCGTTCTTCTCTGCTTTCTGTCGACGAGATGCCCACAAATTCCGGACGTGTACTTCTTGCATACTCTGGTGGCCTGGGTAAGCTGCGGAATATGAATATGCTACAGGGCTCCTGCATAATTCATATACCGTATACGTACAGATACTTCATGTATCCTGGCCTGGTTAATCGAGCAAGGATACGAAGTTTACGCCTTCATGGCAGATGTCGGCCAAGAAGAGGTCAGCTTTATGCTTTGTCCCAGGTGAATCGTTCTGATAGATAATGTTAGGACTTTGCCGCCGCAGAAAGGAAGGCTCTCAAAGTCGGAGCCAAGAAATTCTTTTTGGAGGTAAATAATGACTCGAGGAGTCGTAACTATTTTATTCAACCGTCAATCATCGCAGGACATGAAGCGCGAATTTGTCAATGAACTCATCTATCCCGCAGTACAAGCCAACTGTATATATGAGGTACGTCGATCCTCTTTGACTTTTATCGAACGATAAATTTAGATCCAAACTTCATCAGAATGTCTATCTTCTTGGAACATCCTTGGCTCGACCAGTGATTGCTCGTGGCATGATTGCTGTTGCAGATCGGGAAGGATGCGAGTGAGTATCCGGTGATCTTTCCACTTAACCTCTTCACAATCTCTTACTTCTTAGCTTCGTGTCGCACGGATGTACCGGAAAGGGAAATGACCAGGTCCGCTTTGAGCTTGCCTTCTACGGATTGAAACCCGACATCAAAGTCATCGCCCCATGGCGAATTCCTGGTGCGCAAGCCAACACTTATTTGTACTCCACAATACTCAAGCATTCCATACCATTTAGAGTTTTACCATCGGTTTGCAGGCCGAAAGGATCTGCTTGCCTATGCTGCAGAAAAATCTATTCCAGTCGCCCAAACAACCGCAAAACCCTGGTCGACCGATGAAAACCTGTTCCATATTTCATATGAAGCCGGTATCCTTGAGGATCCCAACACTACTCCTCCCGTTGACATGTGGAAACTTACCACCTCCCCAGAAAATGCCCCACAAACACCCGAACAAATCACTATCGAGTTCAAGGCTGGTCTTCCTGTCAAGGTCGTTGTTCCAGACTCAAGTAAAACCCACACCGACCCAGTAGACATCTTCCTTGCCTTGAACACATTAGGCCGGAAACATGGCATTGGCCGTATTGATATCGTCGAGAACCGTTTCATCGGCGTGAAATCGCGAGGATGTTACGAATCTCCCGGCGCTACTATCTTGCGCGCAGCACATATTGACTTGGAAGGACTCACTCTTGACAGGAATGTTCGTGCTCTCCGTGATCAATTCGTCACTATTGAGTTCAGCAAGATCCTGTACAACGGTCACTTTTTCACTCCCGAAAGGGAGTTCATCACTGCTGCCATTCCAGCTAGTCAACGGACAGTTAATGGTGTCGTGAAGCTCAAGTTGTACAAGGGTAATGTTATTATTGAGGGTCGTGAAAGTTCTGAGGTGTGTATCATCTTTTGCAAATTTCTGATTGGGCCCGTCCTCATCTGTTTTCTACAGGGACTTTATGATGAGCAACAAGCTTCAATGGATGAGCTTGGTGGATTTGAACCTTCTGACACAACAGGATTCATTGCTATTGAATCAATTCGAATCAAAAAGTAAGTTCTTTCATATAACAGCGGGGTACGTGAATAACCTTTCGCCCTTAGGTGGGCGCAAGCCAATATTGCCAAGGGTCAAGCTGGTGTTGCACCCAAAGATGTGTATGGTAGTCGAATTTAGATGTGGTATCCGAATATTTGTTTTATCATGTCTCAACTTTTCTCCCAATATGTCAAAGGACTGGACCTACGACAAAGCGACTCCAGCCTGAGGAAATGCCCGTATCGTTCAATCCAAAGTGAAATTAGAAATTGATTCGAAGTTTTCGCTGATAATTTTTTGCACCATCACTACTCTGTGATTGCCTCATCGGACAAGCCGGTCATAATATTCAAATTGTGTTTATTTGCGGACAAGGAAACGGTGAACAAACTGAGGCAACTCGTCTCTGAAATGTCTATCCATTACAACAGCTTCATATCTACATCGAACTTCTTAGCAAAAATTCCTCTCTGTGTCATGCATAGGAGATTGACACAGAAGAATCGCTATCGATTGTGACAAAGGTCATGATGTCGTTGTATTGCTCGATGTCAAAGATGGTAGCATCCTCAAGGCCGAGTGTATTGTTCGCTGAAGTTGAGGCGGAGGCATTGACAAATGTGACGGTGCCCCAATTAGTAAGCGGGACGAGCCCACCATTTTGCGTATAATCTTCGATAATCCATTCAGCGTTCTGACCTCCCAGGTAGGACTATTCGAGAAACATCGTTTGAGATTTTGTGTCAAGGAGAGTTTTATACTGGAGGACATACCAGTTTAGTCGGTGAAGTGAGGTTGATAACAAAGCTTTTTCGGGCCGACTCATTGGTTAAGGTGACAATGCCCTCACTGTTGCTTGAAGCATCAATGTTGACAGTGATTACGTCTCCAGCAGAGACTGGGAAGTCGTCTGTGTCGATATCAGTAGCATAGTCTTGCCGAAACGATTGAGATGATCAAGGTCAAGTCAATGAAATGAAATACTCTAGCTTACTAGGCCACCACTCATACCTTGCGCGTAGTCAGAACCATTTGTGTTTTTGGAATAGAAGACATACCATGCTCCGTACTCGACGGTCTCGTCGGTGACACTGAAGAATACACCCGCTTGTAATATAGCAGTCGCAAATGTATCACCATCAATGCCAACCCATGCAGCAGCAGCACCGTTACCATTAACGGAAGGCATTGACGGGACTGTAAAAGTTCCTACAGCACTGTTGAATATTTCACCAGTCGGAGGCGAAACAAGAACAGCGCCAGACCAGTTTCCGCTGTATTGGATGGTTGTATTAGATGAGGTATCGGCGGTCTGAGGCTGAGGTCCTTCAATGCGAGAGGAGGGATTTGAGCGTCTCAAGACATGGTCGGAGAATCCCCGAGGGAGAGCTCGCGCTGCACTGGAGAATATCAGGGCGCTGCAGGAAAGAATAGTGGAGAACTTCATGACGAGGTCCGACTCAGGTGTCAGGAGGAGGGAAGTATTGAGACTGTAACTTGCTCGTAGACCATCTGAATGGTTGTACATTCTTTTTTATATCTCCTCAGCAATTCATTACAGGCGAATCCGGTGAACGTTTCCTATTGCGACAAGTGGCAAAGGCGTGCCTTGCGACGCAAGAATCTGAGGAAATCTCGAACGAAATTTGACAGCTAAGAAAGATATTTCCGAGCTCGCGGTGTCACTGAAATATGTCGAATGAATGGTGTTTGAGTACCATAGCTGAATGGTGTACCTTGAGCTCAGTAGACAACACAATTACGTGAACCTGGTAGTATGATTCGGACATATATCCGACTGTACGTACCATCCGTTCAGGAGCGTTCTATCTAGATATCGCAAGTCTGAAGATAAATTTGTACGTTCGATGATGAAAATAGATAACACATAACTATTATCAAAGATCTGAACTCTGACAGTCCAAGCAGAGCTGAGGGAAAGCATCGGAATGAGTCTTGTATGCATATTATCGGCAAAAATCCGCTGCATGTACTGATATAGCGAAGCCGAATTTCCGAGAGCGCACAAGCAAAGATAAATTACTGTTTCAGTCACGAACAGGAAAAATAAACCAGCCCGCGAACGGAGATCGATATGCTCACTGGTACTCAAGAAGCTAGGCCGGTGACGAGCAGCCAATTGATAGAGATAACGTTTCTATTGTGCCAGCGGTGTGCAATGAGTATATGAAACCTTCCGAAAAATGTCCCTAAGAGCAACAAACACTGGCAGATATTAATTGAAATTCTGACCTTAGGATCTGTAGTCGAGATAACGCATGAAGCTGACCACTGAGTCTGCACATGGAGAACGCTTCGGTCCCGGAATATTGCGCTCTGTGCGGAGATAAGGTCCTTATCTTCTTCGTCATACCGGGGGTCATAGTCACCTGGCGCCTGAAATATCCATCTTCTGACGAATGTTCCCACTGATTCAATGGCATAGAGTAGATATAGCATTAAGAATACTAGCTCGATGATGCAAGCCGAAGCAGAAAAGTCAAGATAGATTGTCTTTAGAGGTGCCTTTCGGATGTACTTTTCCGACAAAAATTGTTGAAGAGAGGGCCCAGGACTCAGAGGCTAACGCTATGATAAAAATGGACAGCTCAGAATAAGTGTTATCTGATAGCGAAACGGAATCAATGAGAAGAGCTTGAGAAAGGGGGGCAGGATAGCGTACGATCTGGCCTGTTCCAAGACGCACATGAATGAAAGAAGGCTCAGGAGTTGGACATGTTCCTGAGCTCTTGGAAGTTCTCGTTCCTAAACCAATGAGAAGTTTGAAAGAGCAAAAATTTTGCATCAATGAGGGTCTTTTAACTTCGTTAGAAACAGTCGAGAGTTCAACTTGTTGAACTCCAAGTGTTAGGTGGCGAGTTTCCAAATATGGCAGCCAAATTCACGCTTTGGCATTTCCTAACCTGGTACTTAGGCGAAGTTATACTATACTATATTATTGACTGATATTACTTACTGCGCAGAATTACACAAGGTTACTAAAAGATATGTATCCTTACTTTGTTTATCAGTATCTCGCTCATTCGCTTCTATCGGATAATAACCAGCCAGAATCCGTTTCAGACTTCATCGAATCTGTTCGTTTGACAGTTGATTTGATATTATTCTTTGACTTCTCTTTATGGCTCTCAGGTTTTCTAACGTGGAGTAAAGGTCAATGATAGCGGGGGTTCAAATAAAGCATGGATGGATGTAGATGTCAGCTCATTGAATAGAAATAACACGAGGTTAGAGCTCACGATGCCGCTTTCTGAACGTTCGGTCTTGACCGTGATTGCCGTAGAAAAGCAAGAGGCGCACTATCGGGATCGTTGTGCCAACGTTTGAGCACCACATCTGAATCAGTATTGTGTGTTTCTCCTGAATTTCTGTCGACAGCCCCTCCGCCGTTGCGACGGGAAAATGACGTAGAAGGGACTGCAGGAAACAACGACAGCTGGGATCTACTAGCCTTGGGTGTATCATCCATATCAAAAGAAGACGGGGGTGGTCGTGTGAGTACTGAAATGGGTTTTGTGTCAGGTGAAGATATTTTGATACTAGGTGATCTAGTTCTGGTAGACATCTTCCTAGTTTGTTTGCGGGATTTCCGAATGTTTGAATCTGAGTCTTCTGAAGAGGATATGATCATCGTATGAGAGGTACTCCCAGCACTATCAGGTTTCGAAGACGACGACGACGGTGGAAATCCGACGTCACGGAGTTTGGAAGAGAAGGAAAGACCGGAAATAGAGTTAGGCGGAGACCGATTATTCTCTGTCGTCAGAAAGAAAGCATCCATGTTTGCCGGGTCATCCAAAGCCCAGTTCACGAGCTCATTACTAGCATCAACATCGGAAGCTTCCACATCCATGCCGTTGTTGTCGGAGTATTCTGCGGGCCCATCCGAAAAAGTTGACCTCCATCCGGCTTCAGGCTCGGATCCAACATCCATGCTAGCAAGGGATGCAGAGCTTGTGCTTCTCTGAATCGCTTTTGGCTTCGGTCTCGGTTTGGGTTTGGAGTTCTGAGGTGATGGCGTTCGAACGACGGGATTCTTTCTTTTACTTTTGCCCTTGCGATGGCGCTTCGTCTGTTCCTGGTGAATCATCTCCTCCTGTTCAGTTTCCTTCTCCAGCTCCAACCTGCGTCTGCGAGCCTTCTCCATGACCATTTTATCTGCAACGCTCATCTCCGTAGTTTCGACTTCCGTATCTTCTGAATGATATCTCTCTGTTCCTTTTGCCTTTTCTTTTCCTTTGCCCTTTCTCTTCCCTTTAGTATACAATTTGGCGCTAGCCCCCTCTACGCGTTCACCAGCGTCCTCCGGGAACATTGCAACTCCATACGTGGTGCTGTCTCGAAGGATCTCAAGCGCTTTTCTCGCACCAGAGGACCCGGAAAGAGACTTGTCTTCCATGATGAGCCTTAGGGCTACCTCTGGGAGTAAGACGCGGTTGATGAATTCCTTGGGACTCAGCGGAGAGACCGATTCAGGAGATGTGTTTTCTGGAGGGAAGAGTTCGTAGAGGGATTGATGGATGAGAACGGAGCCCAGTTCACCGTAGCTGAGAGGAGATCAGACGGAGATAACTTTGAAGATATTCGAAGAAACTCACTATCCAGGTTGAGTGTTCTGGAAGTTTGCAAACTGACTCTTGACATTAGCAGCTGCACGGGTTCCCTTCTGTTTTACCTCTTTTATCACGTCTTCCCAAAAAACACATTTATCTCTAGCCCGTTGACATTGACCACTCCCTTCACCGGCATCATCCTCTTCATCATAATCAACATCGCCCCTCTCATTTTCGAGCATAGAATTCTCCATGAGCGCCTCCAAATGGGTCTTCATCCTCATCACTCGTCCATGAATTAAATCCCATCCGATCGACTTGGGCCAGCCTTTTGCTTCTGCCTCGGGCAGGATTTTGCTCTCGAACTGATGACGCTGGCAGACGTTGATGAAGACGCTCACAGCGGTTTTGCGACCCATAGGATTCGTCGGTCTTGGCGCACGAACGGATTTTTTGGCAGTAGTAGCAAGGAGGTGTTTGAGATGGGGTGTGGGCGAAGCAGGAAGAGGCTCGTCGCAGTATGGACACAATGTGTTGGCGTCAACCGATGGATTGTAAACTATTTTGATACTGACTGCTGGGCTAATCAAAAGGCAAAATAAGCGGCAGACGTACAGTAATCGTCGTCATCACTATCATCGCTGTAATGAAAGTTTTGGGGAGGCGAAGAGATTACCCTAGCCGTTGAATAGAACCATGAGAGAGAACGGCCATTGATATTAGCACAACATACATATCATCATCCCGACGTTGTCTCTTGAGCGGACTATCGTCTTCTTGCGGAGAAACATTTGACGAGCGTTTTCCGACGCCTTTATTTGGGATGCTCATCAAGCTTTTGGGGTGCAGGCTATTCAAAGGGAAAGGCGCTGCTTTTGAGACAGCATTGGTCTTCGTTTTCGATAAAGCTTCATCATCGTCGGAGTCTTCCCTCATCAGCTCATACTGTTTAGACGCTGATTTTTTCTGAACGCCCTTCCTCCGTCCAGAAAGGCTGGGCGACAGCGGGAAGGCGGCAGGTCGTGCATTGAGAAGAAATTTATGGTTCTTGGGTGTGTTCTCGCGCTCGGGCGATGCAGCAAGAGGAAACCTCTCAGGTTTTGATAAGAGGGACTTTGGATTCATCCTAGGCATGTTCTCTGGTGATAAGGAGACAGGAAGATCGGCGGGGGGCGCAGGCTGCAATTTACCGACTGGAGGTTTGAGAAGGGCAGAGGAGACAGAGGACGATGATGATTTCGCAGGTAGTGGCTTCGGTCTGGGCCTTGCCTTCTTCGATGGCAAGGGCTCAGCAGGGGTGCTTCTTTCTAATCCCTTCCGCTCTCCCTTAGTCCTGCGAATAGACCTGGCGTCATCCTTATCTGAAGAGCTGGAGCTCCCAACCACCCTCAGGACGCTCCTACTGCTAGCCTTCTCCACACTAGGTTTTCTAGAAGCGACATGCGAAGACTGAGAAACTTTACGCGACTGTGATGATGATTTTGCCGCAGGTTTCGTGGGAGGAGAAAGACGAGATGCGCTGGAAAGGTTCGGACTTTTCGGCTCAAGGATAGACGAGCTTGGCCCGCGCGGTTTCGAAGGAATACTAGCGTTATCGTTTTCTGATTTGTTTTTATTGAATTTTAGACCTTTCAAGGTGTTGCTTCTAGCCAATTGGTGCTCCGGGTCATGAGTTGATAGCTGAGAAGATACCAATGGCATTGAAGACTTTGTGTCGAACTCGTTTTCCGAGTCCATTCCGGACAGAAAGTCCAACTCGTCGGGTTCTTCGTTGTAATCTTCAACAGGTTTCTTGTGTTTCGAACCGGAAGGAGAACCGCGTTCGACGCGCTCTTTAGAGCTCCGGCTTCCGATAGAGGGTTTATGAGATTGTTTAATGTGCTTCGACGCGAATCCTGATGAGCCCAAATCCTGAGCAAGTTGTCCATTGCCCCGCAGTTTCTTCGTACGCAAAGTTTGGTCGGTATCAAATGTAGTACCCTTGTGCGACATATCTTCAAACATCCTCTCCATCTTCAAAACAAGCAGCAACGGCCACAAGAGTGTGCGAAGAAAGAGGTACAGTCTGAGTTTAACAGTGCAAGTGGTGTTTCCACCGCAGTGCCAAAGCACTTAGCGTAGTTATCACACGTGATCTTAATCGTCGAGTCTTAACAGAACTTCCAAGTCACTAGTCACTCCTCGTCTTTATCTGAGAAGAACAACAAATAATTATAAACTGGATGAACAGAGATAAATTGAAGCAAGAGATGGCAGCAACTTACAAGAATGCGCCGTTGCTTATTTTTGGGCATTGAGCCATGGCATCAAGACGTGCGGAAGTGGGCCATCGCGCTTCACGCGTGGCATGTACGAGTCCTCATCAGAATTCTTCCTGTCATGCTCAAACATTTCCACATGGGTTATATGAAGGTCTGACCCGATGATTTTGGTTTTTTTTTTTTTGAATTCTTCATTAACCGCAAGTAAGTAAGGCTAAGTACCGATGGTTTTGGTAGATCAAAGTCCTCCGACTTTGGACTGCTACTATCATGCCTAAACTTGGCTCAGATTGCTTTCGGATTTGGCATACACATAGCATAGCATGTATTTCAGCTGACTGGCTATTTATAATGCCCAACATATGTGGACAATGAATATGATGTCAATGCCGCCGATGAAGACTCTGAAATCACCAGTGTTTGAAAATTGGATTTTGCGATTTACAAAGCTTGCGGAACGACGTTACAACCATTTTTGTTCAATAAAAATCCACGACTATATGAATCATAGCTGTTTCCTTTGATATAGATACATACATCCTATATACTAAAAAGCGACGGGTTAGGCGCCCAAGTAATTTACATAAGCAGCTCTAGGATCCTGCCGCAGAGCGGCGGCGCGGAGCGCCCACAATATTTGCCGCGAAGCGGCACAGTAGCCACTATACTCAGCCTTACTGTATGGTTTAAGATAGACATAGACTCAATGATAACACTGACATTTGTTGTTACTAATAGTGTCATTATCCTCAAAGTATCTGATAAGTGTGGTGTGTTGTACATATATGAAATGATACAGTGTATGGCAACTTGGAATGCCTGCATTCAATGTCTGGAGAAAGTCATGCATATCACAACTCTGACAATGCTCATGCCAGTGATTTTTGGTATCCTATTGAGTATCTCAACAGTATCAATGGCTCTGGACTTCCTCTTTAAAATTGAAAATGATACTCAGGAATCTGGATCCAACTGCCAGCATCTGCAATAACACTTGGGCATTAATTCAAAGCCATAACTAATAATAAGTTGCAAAGCAAGGACTAATGGGGTTTTGGGGGCTTGAGATCTGCAAAACCTGTATTTTTGGCTAAGGGTTTGAAAGCACTGGGATTTGCTGGGATCTGCTCTCAGTGCTTAGCTGAATATCCAGGTTTTGCAGATAGACGTTGAACAAGCTGTGAACACAGCTGTAGCTTGCAGCATGAGCAAAGCAAGCTACCATAGTGAAGGCACAAGTGCTCTCCATCCAGTACCCTTGGTCAGGCAAATATACAGACATTGTTAAGATCATGTACACCATGCAACCGTGCCAGAGGCTACAAGGTATCTAAGTGCAGAGGGTCGAGTGGGACAGTAGTGAAGTTATTAACAACACCGCCGTTACACCGTTAGTCCCTGGAGAACGAGAACAGAGAAGGTGAGAACCAGGAGCAGCCAAGTCGGAGCGGCGGTAACACCGATGACAGGGAGCAAACCAAAGAACTTCTAAGTCCTAAGAGCGAGAAGTACTTCAAGGCAACAAGCCTGAAGACTTATAGGTGAGAGAGGATGAACTCAGTGTTAAGATCATGTACACCGAGTAACCATGCCAGGGGCTACAAGGTGTCGAAGGGCGGAGGGTCAAATGGGACAGTAGTGAAGCTATTAACAACACCACCATTATGCCGTTAGTCCCCGGAGATCAAGAGTAGAGAAGAGAGGAACCAGAAGCAGCCAAGTCGGAGCGGCAGTATTGCCGGTGATGAGGAGTGAACCAAAGAACTTATAAGTCCTAAGGCTAGAGTAGCAAGTACTTCAAGGCAACGAGCCTGAAGACTAGAGAGTGACGAGAGTACAGAGAGAGACTCAAGTTGAGGATGTTAATAGAGTGATCTAAGATGATAATTAAACTGAGGAACTACTGTAGTGTACAGGCAGTATTTATATCTACGGATCGGCATATTGGAGCAGAATGCCAGACTAACTACTAGGAGCTATACGTGTAGTACCTGCAGGGTAAGTAAAAGACAATAAGGAGAGACTAGGTTGAAAGGGTATGTGTAGCAAGAAAGGACAATAAGAAGGAGATTACAGTAAAGAGTGGATCTCGGAGTACTGAGCGGCAGAATGGGACACCGAGGCATGGACTTGACACTCAGTTGGAGAGAAGAATCTAAGTTGATAATTAAACTGAGGAACTACAGTATCGTACAGGCAGTATTTATATCTACGGATCAGCACATTGGTGCAGAGCGCCAGACTAACTACTAGGAGCTATACATGTAGTACCTGCAGGGTAAAGTAAAAGACAATAAGGAGAGACTAGAAGGAATGGGTATGTGTAGTGAGAAAGAACAATAAGGAGAAAATTACAATAAAGAGTATATCTCAGGATACCAAGCGGCGGGGCGAGGTGCCGAGGCATGGGCTTGACAGACATGAAGTACAATGGTGTTAAAGCTCTGTTTAGTGAAGATAAGTCTCTGGACATTGCTTTACTACAGATAGTGTGTACCCAGAAGTTCTTTTAGAAATGAAATGTATGTTGTTGTCAATGAAAATAGCTCATAACACTACACAATGAATCTGAAAGTATGGAGGTGCAAGGCACCGACCAAGGGGGGTTTGGGGGCTTGCCCCCAACAAGCTGTGAACCCTGCTGTAGCACACGGTGCGAGCAAAGCGAGCCACCGTGGCAAAGGCACGGGTTCTAAAGCTTGTGCAGTTATAAATGAAGGGAAAACCTTTCAAAATGTATTTTCAAACTCGGGTGGCTTTTCAAAGCCGGCAGGCACGATAGTACCGTCTTAGTGATGGTGAGCGTTGAGGAACTCTTTTGATTGCGACTTTAATATTCTGCGCCAGCTCATAAAACGATGGACAGACCAAAGGCTAACTGGGATGTTTTGAAACAAGCTTGTCCAAAGGGCACTCTTACTTCTGTTTAGTATCCATCTACTCATCACTAACTATTCCGTGCTCAATACCTGGATGGGTATGCCGTTGGAATTTGTTGCCTTGCCGCACCAGGACTGTTTTCCCAAGTAGAATTACTGCGATCTTCCCCTCTGCTTCGAACCCATTTCAATTGCAATGCCACGGCTACATGATACATGTACAGGAGGAGTAAACAGAAAAATGCAGATGCGAATGAGACCGCTGCTTGTGTTGCGAGTGAAGATAATAAATTTCGGAGCAGAAAGCAAGACGACATCCCGGTCGTCGATAATGATAAATGCCAAGAAAATGAATGTGAGGAAGAGAAAAAGGAGAATTTCATACGTTGGTCGTTATTCATTGAGGTATTCAAGAAGAGCCAGTGACCCCTCCGGTCGCCCCAGTGGCCGCGATACGGGCCTCAGCGTCAGCAGTAGTAGTGCAGGTGATACTAGTCCCAGCAGAGTTCACCAACGGCAATGCAGCGCAGGTCGTCCCACCAGCGCATTGGGTGGTCTCGAACGATCCGCTGACGCACTGAGCGAACGCACCGTTGACACATGCATTTTGGCCTTCGGTACAGCTCGAGGAGGCGGTAAGGGTGGCAAATTGCGCATTCAGCTTCTGTGCAGCTTGTCCGTTCGACAAAGCAAATGAGGAGGTGGAAGATGAGGAAGTGGCTGCTTGGTTAGTGGAGGCGGCGGCAGTGGACGTGGAGACAGCGGCAGAGTCAGTGACGGAGGTGTCAGAACTTGCGCTGGAAGCAGCGGCGGTCGATCCTTCTCCAGTAATTCCTCCGGTTGCCCCGGTGGCGGCGATACGAGCTTCAGCGTCAGCGGTGGTGGTACAGGTGATACTGGTACCAGCAGAATTAACCAGGGGCAACGCGGCGCAAGTCGTTCCACCCGCGCACTGAGTCGTCTCAAATTTCCCGCCAACACATTGTGCAAACGCGCCGTTAACACAGGCATTCTGACCATCAGTGCAAGTTGAACTTGCAGTCAGACTGGCGAATTGGGCGTTCAAGGCCTGAGCGGCTTGTCCGTTAGAGAGAGCGAAGCCGGAAGAGGTGGAAGTGCTGGAAGATGTTGTAGTGCCTGCCGCGGAGGTGGAAGAGGAAGACGCACTGGCACCAGCTGCAGCACCTGCACCGTCATTGTTTGATGTAGATGCAGAGCTAGATGCCGCCGACGATGCAGCAGCGGGTGCAACAGAGGCTGAAGAGGCAGTACTACCAGTTGAACCTAAGGCAGTCGAACCCGATCTAAAAAATCGTGTCAATCATCAGTCTTCAGGTAGATACGTATTCTCAGATACTCACGACGACGGTGTTCCAGGATTCTGAGTAATCGTGTTGAGCTGTTGACCATCTGCCACAGGCCCGCTAGGGTTGGCTGGACACGAGCCAGCTGGATTGACAGCTGCACTCAAACCGAAAGGAATAGTACCGGCGTCACCGACTGAAAGACCTCCGACAAAGGATGTTTGATCTGAGCCTTGGAACTGACATTGAAAGAATCCATTTAGTTCGCTGTTCTGCGGCGCCGTCTCACAGTAGGGCACGGCTAGGGAGTTGGGCTAAGAACAAACAATTCGGATTAGAACAACCATTCTAACCGACAAAGAAGAATGTAGGGAAGTACACACCGAATTCCGGGGTTGCTGGGCAAAAACTTGAGCAAGCGAAATCATGTCCGCATTGCTGTCAAGCGTTTTCGCGAGGGTGATCATAGCATCTGCTGAGTTCTGCTGATCACAGTTTCCAGCCGCAGCAAGCAAAGTAGCAGCAGCGGTGACCGCAATCGGATTACATTGTGAACCTCCTCCCGCAGAGTTCTGTAAGATACAAAGAGAGAATTCGTCAATCTATAATACATCAATTAGTACGAAACGTACGCAAGCATCCTCCCAGGGCGTAACAGAATCGATAGTCGTCTGAGCAATACGCTTGTTCAAAGACAAAGGTGCGGCGCGAGTAGTGGCGGCCAAGAGAGCCAAAACGAGGGCATCGGTGAATTGGACCATGATGGATTATGCGTAGCAAGTTCAACTTGAAAGACTGTCTATAGTGTTTTACAAAGCCGTCTGAAGCGGTTCGAGAGTTTATTGGTGGTTTGGCGTCGAGCTGTGAACTGAGAAAGAAAGTAACGAGCCTAGCTCAATAGATCGAGACAGGAAAACAAGCAGCGCAAGAAAGAGGGCAAGGAAATGGAAAAAGGTTCGAGGAAAGTATAGAAGGTAAGGAGAACGGAGGCCGGGTTTTTATAGAGCATGAAATTTGACTGGGAATCAACCATCTCGGATTAGGAACAATGAGATTCGCTCCGATGTGGAGTGGCAGTTTGGAACCACAATTGGAGTCAATACTTAGAGTTTATTGGGCCTTTGTTGTGTCCTGTTTGATGAACAAAAGGCGGTTTATTGCTGTGAATCTGGTCTTTGTGGAGTAGATATCCTCAGTCATTGCTTCAAAGGTAGACCAGTCTTCTTGCACATTTGGGATGCTAACCATGCGGCTCAGTCTGCAGGAAATCTTCTGACTTCAAATTGGATGCTATGACGATGAATACAACAGCAGTGAACAATGAGACAAGGGTGGTATAATATAATTCTACCATCCCCCTCTATCTCTCTATACCCCATTGAGCTCGAGGTTTACGAATCTATCTCGGCTCCATGATGCAAATGCCGTGTGATCAGGGCATAGGTCGACGTCCAGCTTGCATTTACATACATAGCTGTCCCAGAACTCCCTAGTTCCATCGGCAGTGACTGGTGAAGATTGGAACAAAAGTAAAAATAATTCGAGTCTTTGCTTTGAGATGATAGATCTTTTGAATCAAGCAACAAGATCGAGAAATCATAACAGCGATGAGATGAGCACTGCAGTACTGCAGTCTTTAGACTCGGATTCTGAACGGGAATTGGCATGTGCTGTCAAACGAATGCCATAGCCCATGGTCATCATCGGCTGTACTGCGTTGAGAAAGTCGTTCTTTTGTTCCGAAGGGGATGAGGTTAGCATGTCTAAATCCCATGAGAAAGTGCTAAGTATGTAGTAGTGCTTTACACACGGAGACGGAAGGCAATAGTTTTGACTAAAAATAAACAAAACATATGATTTTTTAAGAACGTCTAGTCTTGGCCCATTTCTTGACGGCATACGTATAACTATACAAGGGGGGGGATTTTGCATAGAAGAACTGAATTTTCTTCAATTCAACTTCGAAATGAAACCTGAAGGAGTTCAGGTGGTTCAAAGATGGTTCCGGGAAAGTACATTATTCAGTGTTTCTGAATTCACGAGCATTGCGATTCCAAGGCGTAATCAAACAGTAACCACGGGTGCTTCTACAGGGGCTATTACCGGGGCCACGACCTGATGGTTCGGAGAGGCAACAGCTGAAGATGCCAACAAATCTAATTTCGCCTTCTTTCCCTCATCACGACCTCGGTCCTCTCCCGTTCCATTTGTACGCTTCGCAGGAACTAGCACAGATCAAACAGGAACAGAGATCAGTTGTCAGATGGAACGTGGAATCGAATGATTCAAGCAAAACGAGAAAGATGCAAGAGATTGATGATGAAGTCAAGGATCACTCACCAACGGAAACCGCAGGTCTTGGAGGACGCCAGTAAGGCTGCGCAAGCCAATGTGGTAACACTCTGAACCCAGTCACTTCATCAATTGTTACAAGCTCGTCTAAACTTTTCCCTTCAGCTTGTTTCTCATCACGCTGGGCGAAGGGAAGAGGTCAAGAATTCAATCAAAATCAGAATCAGCTCTCACATCCATTCTCTCCTTCATTTCCAGGCAGATATCCACATACGGTTGTAACACACCGTCAGCGTAACTACCGGTCTTCTTGATGACTACTTTTCCTAATCGTTCTCGAAGGTCGGTCTCCCTGCTTAAGGCAGGCCGCATGATTTTGAAAAGATGTCCCTTGATGGCGCTCACGGATGTGCGTGTCTTGAGCGATTTGACGATGTCGAGATATTCTAATGCGAGATCGGAATGGCGAGGGTGTTGGGAGAGGGCAAGAGATAAAGGCGAGTGTGAGGATTCAGCTGACGGAGAAGATGAGGACTTGGAAGCCACAAGTTTCGAGGCAAAGTCTTGCGCAAGACCGGAAAATAGCGCCGCATTATAGAGCTGTCCTTCCGCGCTCATAACACCATCGCAGCCCGTCTCTCGAAGACACTTCTCAATGTCAGATTGAAAAAGTATATTTCCGTTCGCGAAGACGGGTACCGAAACAGATTCTTTCACTGCACGGATTTTTGCCCAATCTGCTAAACCCTGTATGAGACCATGATTAGCAAAGAAAAGAGAACTGCGTGAATAGGCAGTGGAAACAAATCTACAGCATTTTGCCCTCTCTGTTCTCGTAGTCGACCATGGCAGGTAAGTATTTGTGCACCTGCCCGCTCGAGCATTTTGGCGTACTCAACCGTCTTTTCAACCGTTGAGAACACCCGAAATTTGGCTGTCACCGGTATGGACAAGTTCACATGCAAGATGTTGACTAGAAGAAATCCTTTTCTTGAGAATGGTACGTCGGGTGTAAAGAATCACAAAACGCACTAAGTTTGTAAATCAAATCCCAATCATCTTGCAAGAATGCCCCGTACTTGCCCTTCTTCGCAATCTCTTGTGGGCATCCCAAATTGATATCAACAGCATCGCAGCGATCTTCGAGGGCTTTCGCGGACTTGAGAAGTTTATCTGGATCGTTACCGCAGAATTGCACTATCAAAGGCCGGTCGGTAGTCGGATCACCTTCTTCGCCAGTGTCCAAGTCGAAAAATGAGGAACGGATGACTTTATTTGTGGAGTCGGCCCATATCTAACCAACATATTTATAGATAAGTTCGATTCTTAGTTACAAAGCCGACATGCCTTAGCATTGATCATAGGCGTGTAGATGAGCTGTGTATGATTTGGGAATCAAATCTTTGCGATCTCCAAGTAACAGAGACTGACTTACCTGAGCGCCATATCGTCTAGAAAGCCTCCTCCAAGCCTACGCCTCACATAAAGCATCAGAGTCTACGACATAGTCGAGCAACAACAAACATAGAGTTCACCAATTCGCTTTGATCTACCATCGGGGCAACAACATATTTCGGACTTCCTAAGACCTCTCGATAGAATTCGTACCCAGCTAGCTTCCGCTTTGCGGGTTCTGAATTCACCGCGGGGTTTCCAGCCATCTTGACATAAATAAGTGTTCGGAAGGTCCGAAGAAATGGTGAAAGGAATCCAAAGAGTATGGCTGGAGTATCGTTAGAAGTTTTTTTGTTTGCCGCCGGCAAAATTTGCTTTAGATTTTCCGCTTTGACCTGGACCTAAATGGACTCGTTGCTTTAATCAATGAATTCGGACGGACGACCGTCGTGAAGAATGTACGGGATTCTGCTCCAGCGAACGCAGTATCCCATCCATCACTATTGACAAAAGAACTTCGTACTTTTGCCGCGCTCTTCGATATCTATTTAAACGACGGGCATTCTCCAACATTAAGCTCCTTCAAGTTGTACATAATATGATCTCTTGTTAACCTCCCGCATCAATTTCACGCGCTCTTCAACATTTTCTGGAGTTTGAATTGTATCCTCAACTCGAGGAGATTTTTAAGCCTTGTTTTTCCATTCATCACAACTACCGACAGACCACTAATTGCCTCAGATTCCTGGAGCTTATTAGAACTCCTCTGCGCTGGGAATCGGGACCTTGAGTAGGCACAGAAAAGGTAAGGCTAGCCTTTTCTACATTCAAACTTGTTTTCTAATGACTACCCAAAGAAATCTGTCATGGTACTCAACGGAACTCCGTCGCAAACCAAGGACGCAGCGTCCAGACACCACGAGATTGGTTTTAAAGACTGGAAACCCCGAACCTTGACTTTCTCTCTCTCATCTGCAAGCCAGTGATATATCTTCATCATCTTATCGATGCATCACACAATAATCTATTCACAGCTTTTGGGAAAAGGATTGGTCGACAAGTCCATGACCTTATCGATGCGCCCGTCAGGTATTGAAGAATGTGATTCATGACTGTCATTTATACTCTTGTCCAAGTTGTGTTGTTGATCCTTCCTCTATTCTTCTTTCTCGTCCTTACCCTCAGGTGGCTCCCAAATCCGCTACACACTAATCGAATATTCAACAGTTATCCTAAGGCGGCGAAGTTGTCTATCTTCATATCTAGGGGAAAGTAAGTTATTTACGGGTTGTGGTAAGGTCGAGCTAATGCTGTATGATGAATGCACTTCCCAGATCGCTCCCACCTAGATGATCTCCCTTCTTCTTCCTTTTCTTCCTTTGTTCCAACTACGACAAATATGTCTTTATATGCCCGTACTAGCGCCTTGGAGCTCTCTATGCCGATGAAAATCAGTTGAAGTCGTTCAAATAGTTCAAACACACGGTCGCGTCCAGCTGATTTTTACTGGGGCACGGATTACCTTCTCTTCCGCTCTTCTGCGTTGTTCTAAGTGTAGCGTGATATATTATCGCAATTTCATCTGATATTGCATGAGTACATTCAGGTAATATTCTTACCCACTTTCACCACCACTCGTCAGTATCCTTTGTTCTCTACAGTCGGTCCGACCATCACCATAGCTAATCGATAACGGATTTATTATGCATATGCTTGAGATGTTCAACTCGGTCCTACTGAGGGAATCGGTGGGCCGTTACTTTTTCCGAACCTATCTGCTTACCCTCCTTCCCTTGGGGTTTGTAATCATTTTCCGTGCACGCCGTTGGTTTGACAGTGGGTTTCTCCGTGGTGTTGCAGTTTTTTGTTTTCTTCATTTCTGTTCCTGTCCGATAACGATAGGATATTTTCGAGATTTTCCCCATGACGTTGTGACTCATAGGCTCAACACCGAAGGTTCGCGAACGTTTCTTGACGGTTCTCGCCAGTTTCATCTGCGATGCCCTGCTATTAATCATTTGGGGTATTATTACAATCCCGGCCTTGTCGAGGAATCAGGCTCTGCAGAACCTGGAAACCTGGAATTCGGAGTCGGACGAACGTGGCACAGCCTCATTTTACCGTTTTTGGCAAACCTGTGTAGTTTCTGGCGGTGTTCTTCCCTATATGGGTAGCGCCGATGCGGCAAACTCAAAAAGCCTGCCCGGCTAACGTGTTCGGCATTCACCTAATTTGGATATCCTGTTGTGGAGTGACCATTGCCACCGGCTAGTGACATCAGCAACCTACAACAAATTTCTTTATAAAAACGCAGAACCACACCGCTCTTTGCAATTTCACAACTTTCTCTCTACTTATAATGCCTTTCGAAGCAATATCTTTACCCAACAAACCTGTTGCCATTCAGTTTGGTGCTGGCAACATCGGACGCGGATTCATTGGCGCCGTTCTATCCCAGGCCGGCTTTCACGTTGTGTTTGCCGATGTGCAAGAGAAGATAGTGAACGCGCTCAATGAGAAAGGCCACTACGACGTTCATATACTCAATGGCGATACCCAGATAGAAACCATTCAACCTGTGTCTGCTATCATATCAACAGACCTCAAAGCTATCGAAAAGATCGCTAGAGAACCTTTGTCTATCATAACCACTGCCGTTGGCCCTAGTACGTCGCTCTTGATCTTCACATGTTGCACCTTCCAACCTCTATTATTTGATTAGATATTTTACCTCGGCTGGCGAAGCCTATCGCGCAAATAATCCGAACAAGAAAGGAGGAGGGCATGTAAGTCATACTTTTATCCGATATCAATCATTTCTTCATCTACCTGTCTAGGGGTCCAATAAACATCGTTGCATGCGAGAACTTGCAGAACGCCACAGATAAGCTTCGCGAGGCTATCGAATCTGAACTGAGCGATGAGCAAGAACGGCTATATTTGCAAGACAATATTGGTTTTGCCATTTGCTCGGTCGACCGAATCGTCCCTCCTTTCTCGTCGGAAAACATTCTCGACGTTGGGGTCGAGCCCTTTTTTGAGTGGACCGTTGATTCAAACAGCTTGAAGAAGACCGATCCAGATGTCGTCATAGACGGAATGCATGGTGAGCCCCATTGTGGCTCGAACGGCGTGGAACTGTCGACTGAGTTACCCTTTAGCCACAAATAATTTAGATGCTTACGTTCAGCGTAAGCTGTTCACTTTGAAGTACGTACTCTATCCCTTAGTCAAATGGTCACAAAATTAAACGTTGCACAGCACCGGCCATGCCATCACCGCCTACCTTGGATTCCTCGATAACAAGGACACGATTCTCGACGCTATCTCTGATGACTCTATCCACAATGTTGTCTCAAAGGCGCTTCATGAATCGGGTGCTGCGCTGATAGCAAAGCATCATTCGTTCTTCTCCAAAGAACAGCACGAGGATTACATCAAAAAGATTTTGAAGCGTTTCTCCAATCACAACTTGAAAGATGAGGTATCTCGTGTCGGCAGGGAACCTCTGCGCAAGCTGAGGAGAGGTGATCGACTACTTGGTCCTGTGGAGATGTGTCGTGAAAGGAATTTAGAACACGATACCCTTCTGCTTGGAATATCAGCAGCTCTTTTGTTCCACCCTACTGGTGTCCACGAAGATGAGGAGGCTAACGAGCTTCAGGATAGGATACGCCGAGAAGGTATCGAAGCAGTTGTCACGGATCTCACTGGTTGGGCAAAAGACGATGAAGATCTACGGAAGGTTATCCGGGAATACTCTAGAATGAAGAAGGATTAGCTGGTACACTCTGGTATTCTCACCAGGTTCTCGCCTTCTCCCCACTTTTCTTTGAATGTTAATTTATTTCCTGTATATCCGCTCTCGCATTCTCAGTATGTTATCTTCCATCTACAATATGCTTGTTTACTTGTATGATCATCATTATACTTTTACTCGATTCTTGAATGTTTAACGATGTATATGTATGCACATTAGAGCGGCAAAAATGTGATGATTTGTTGCCAAATGACGAGAGGATGCTTGAACGACGAGGGTAGACAGACGTACTAAGGGTCGGCCAAAGCTAGGGGTTTCAAGCCTTTTTAGGGAACAGTCTTTTCGTAGATGATACCAATGACACGAATCGTTTACAATGCTATACATACATAAAATCAAGGGATAGATACCATACTTGACAACAGAGTCATATTGAAACAGGGCCTTCGGCTTTCAACATTGGGTTCTCCCCATATTCTGCGATGCTTATCCAAGCAGATGTAAGTTCGGAATTGAGGCTTGCGGTGACCGACACCGATTGGATGCCAAGGGAAGAAGCATGCCAGTCGGGATCCGGTTCGTTCTGGCCCGGGTCGATATCTATCGCAGTGGTAGCAGAACTCCGTGCTTTATTCCAAGCACGAAGGTGGAGAAGGAAACGAGCAGTCAGGATACCTGATAGTCTGTCCAACGTGTCAATACTATTTGTCTATTGCTGATGAAACAAAGGCATACATACGGTAGAGTGAAAGCGTTGAGAAGATCGTGGAGGTATTTGGACTGTTTTTCATCATGGTTAGTGCGCTTTCGGTATCTGATATCAAGGCTAATCACCTCGGTTGACTGGTAAAATGAAAACCCAAATTTGAATTAGAGAGCTAGTGTGAATAAAAGTCGCGCTTACCAGCTTCAAAACAAATGTAGCAATTGTGAATAATGATACAATACTGATTTTGGCTTGAATTAGGTCAGTTGTGTAGGACGATCGGGTCAAATCGTACCAAAAGTATACAGCGCCTACCAAAGGTGTTTTTACTAGCTATTTAGTGTCTCCAACGAAAATTATTTTAGCAATCAAGGCGTACCTTCTTGCACCAAGAAATGTATCAATTTATACTGACTGAAGTATGAGCCCCCTCTCCGAAATGCTTGGAGACTTCGAATGAGGATGAGAGTCGCAGAAAGTGTTTCAAAAATGATAGTCAGAAATGAGCGGACCAAGTCAACTGTGAACGCTTCAGTCACGGCAAGTAAATAATGATTGCGAACTTACTTCTACGGTTGGAAAGAAGAGGAAAATGTGAGTTTTAGATGCGAATAAGTATCTCTTCAAACACTAAACACGCACGTTGCCGTGTCTCCTCTGGTATTTTCGCAGGTTTGACGTGGCACATACATCTATTGGGTTCTTTGAGATTAGCCTGAGAGCAGAACACTGAGATGAATTGGCACATACCGCGTCAGTTAACACCGTGGCCAGACCAAGCATGACCAGCGATATCAACACAATACGGCTCTGTGCCCACACGACATATGTTCGCAGGGTAAATGTCACTGTAAGAATAGGTTAATTAGCAGATTAAGAGATGGTAGATGGGCACTCGAACCAATCACAGCGGCTCGGCCCAAAACAGCAAGGGCGGCAATAATTTTGTACCAAGTATCGCAACTAATAGCACCCAGTTTGGTTATAGTCATAGTATTCGGTGCCTCCTAAAACATACTATAATAATAGCATGTAAGTAAGTGAAGATGACACTTGTACCGTCAACGCACTCACCCTCAGTCCGAGTTTGTTCAAATGGGCCAGAAGATAAAGCAGGTTTGCAAGCATGGCATAACGACAGAGAATATATAGCAACGTGGATGAGCTAAAATTCATCCCCCATATATGTTCAACTTCCTCGTGAAGAGTTAAACCGTAATCATAATAGAGAAAAGCTGATCGAAAATGAGACATTTGACATTTCCTTATGATGGCAGTTCTTACCTAGGCTAGCCCAAGTGAAGTCCTCCGCTATACGACTAGAAATAGGTCGCTCAATCGATGAGGCAATGGGGAAGTAAACCACGAAGCTCACTCGCTCGCGGTGTCCATCCTGGGCCAACAAAGGATAAGATGGGCGAGAAAAAGATAATTATCAACATCCTACCTAGCATTTATTTGCGTTAATTCGAGTCTCTTACCGTGTATAATTCGAATGTATATCAGCGGACTACACATCCCATACAAACTGAGACAAGATCTTCTCCTTGAGCATATGGTATCTATATAGCCAGGGACTCGGAATCAGTTTCATTGTGCACTTGACAAAGTGGTCGCATCAGTTACCTCCGAGGTCAAGGAGTGTTGAGGCTGGGTCAAAGATTCAAGTATACTGCGTACCGAAGTATTCGTACTAGAGTTTGAATGGAAGAACTCACGGAGTTCTGGGGTTCCGTCGACGCAAAAGCATAGAACAGCAGAGCCTAGCAGAGCATGCTACATAGCAACCGTCCGAAGAAATTCCATGATGTTTGATCCTGAATACGCATTCAAACGACTGCGGTACGACATTTCAACAAGACATGTCGAATAAATAATGCAACTTTCTCGCTGCAGCTGTGTTACTATCAAAAGGTTAATGCGTATGTATAGTCTCTTTGAGCTAAACTCTAACTCTGGAATCAGCCCGTTACATCGGGCGGAAGGGGCACATGATCATCTTCACCACCGTGAACCTGACAATCAACCGCAACGACGATGGTCCCGCTTTCTGATCGCGATGATAGGCGAAGCACTCGGTTTACGGGGTCTTCTCCGAACTCGTCCATCGATGGAGTGGGTCTGAAGATAGCTTCTACATCGACATTCATAGCATCGCTGCTAGATAAAGGAATGCCATCATGTAACACTCGAACTTGTTCCACCGTGGATATGATGTATACGCCAGCATGTTTATCTTGCCATGCACGCAGATGTAGAATAAATTGAGCCGTGAATGCACCCGATAGACTGAGCAACGTGAATCATGGGATTGAAGCCCAAGACAAATTATCACTCACGGTAAGGTGAAGCCATCCAGAAGACGTTGAAGAAACCCAGTCTTATCTTTGATCAGCTAATTCAAGTCTAGCCTTCGAAGTAGGAACTCATACTGGAGCACGCTATGGATCAGAAAATTCAAAAGGTAGGATTCTGAACTGAAAACATCGATGCACTTACTATGTCTAGAATAACAGACGTGGTATTAAGGACAGCGACGACACTTTGAAGGGTCAAACATATCAAAGCAGTGTCTAAGAATCGGAGGGAAGAAAAGGCATACCAAAAATATAAAATTCCTGAAGAGAAGTTGTCAATATGATTAGTTATCTATCTACCTAATTCTCGGAACGAAAAGCAAAAGAAATACCTTCTTCAAAGATGAGAAATGTCAAATGATGTTTTTGACGTCTCCAAGGACCGCCAGCTCTCAGAGCTTGGAAGGTTCTTATAGTGGTAAAGAGGACTACGGATGTTTCGAAGGCGATCATGAAGAATGAGCGAAGTGCGCTTGCTATACAGAGCCTCGATCATTGATTGAGTCATTGACTGTATGGTTTCATCTCGAACCTCTGGGAGTGACGGATATCAGTATCATTGCTATGAAGGGAAAATCAAACATACGTACATCGGGGGATCCGCCGAATCAACACATTTTTCCGGAGGAATATGGAACTAAGCTTTGATTAAACACAGGAAGAAGAAGAAGTCATGGAACTTCAAATCATCATACCGCATCAGCCACAACACAAACTAGACCGAGAGCGATGAGGTATACCGCGATCCATCGATTTTGCGAGCAGACAACATACGTTCTGGAAATGAGCGTTACTTGAAGCAATGTCAGTCAAATTATTATTGAGCAATGGTCAGACAATCAATTGTCACCAATTATAGCAGCTCTGCCAACGACACTGAGCGCAGCAACGAATTTCATCCAGTTGTCACAAGTCACCGAAAGACTGCCAGTGAAATGTTGAATTTGCTTCCATAGTTAGTACCTAAAAATCAACGAACTGAGAGAAATATTAGAACAGAGACACAAAGTGATGCAAAGACTGAACAGCTCACCCTGGATCCAAGTATATTGGAAATGGCTAGAAGGTACAACACATTCGCTAGGAGTGCATATCGACAAAATATATAGTATATCGTCATTCGTGACAGTTTTGCTTTCCATACGTATTTGATCTGTACTGTGGTGAGCATATGTAATAATCATCCGAAGGAGAATACAACTGACTTCCTCTGGCAAAGTTAACAACCAGTCATAGTATAACAAAGCTATTTGGCCAATCAGTTCCTGTACCGGGACTAGCAGTTATATGGTTACTAATGCTGGCCCAATTGATATCATACTGTAAATAGCTTTTCGATGGCAATTGACATGAACTGCAAATCGGACTTTTGAACGAAGCACTCACTGCGAGCTGGCTGCGACGTTAGCGTTGTTCATAGGGAGGAACACGAAAGGGAGAACTGCTGCAAAATTTTCTGGAAATAATCATTATTTAAACCCATTACTCAAGGCAAACAACATTGTAGTAACTGACCTATACATTAATCGATCAGCGATGCTGGAGTTATGATGAACAAGACATTCAAGATGGCCTTCATATACCCTACTGGTGAATCTTACACAGCCGATGAAGCAATGATGATCAGCAACCAATGTTCAGATGGATCAAAAAACAAGAAATTTTTGATTTTGGAAAAAGAAGAAACGACATTGCACAATAAAAGTTGATTCTCGAAAACGATAGTACTGCCACTTATTGCCGCCCATGAGCCGCTTCCGACTATGCGATACATAGTAGAAAGCAGTCGATCTGCACGAATCGATGCAAAATTAAGACAGCGAGCGAGGAAACCTGATTTCTACCAGGGTTTTATTGCCGTGCTGGTTCTGCTTCTTCTTTCCAGAGCGTCGCACGATTTACAGCCCAAATGATGTGAATCAACAATCGACAGATCTAACACTTCAGCGTCAAATCGAAACAGCGTGTACACACTATGAACCACGCACCTAGTTGAACTTCTCAAACCACACCCCTAAAGAGTCGACACCAAATGTCAAGGATGTACAAACAAAATTCCAACAACCATATTCGATTTGAGTCATATAACCAATAGTCCTGCTGGCGGCGATATGGATATAAGTGGGATATGCTGTGCCCCTTAGGAGTTTGTCTTGACAGTCGATAGTGTTCTTTTCGCTGGTTGCACAGAGCGTTGTCTTGTAGTGTGCAATCTCAACAGGCTCCACGTTCACTGCCAGATATCATCACGAATGATAGCGCGCACTGTACGAATGAAGTTGTTGGGCTAGTCAGCGACTATCCTCTCAAGCAAACTTTTTGAGAACGCGCAATTCAGAACAGGTCGCTCGCCCCAATGTCCTGCCATTATTTCTTTCTTCTTGACCGTGCGTCAATTTATACAGCAAATATGCCGAAAGGAAGATAAGCCGATGGCGTCCCGTAGAATATCAGCTTGAGCACGTTCGCTATGCAGCAACCTGATGGAACTATCGTAGCCAGCGATGTAGATATTTCCGAGTTGATTTTCCGCAATGGAATCAGAACCTGAGCTGCTATCTCGATTGGAAGACCAAGCGAAGAGGAAGTTTGCGGTGGGCAGGGCTTCTATTGGGAGGAAGCCGTGTAGTGAGTCTGTGAGGTGTACCAACTATCAGATAATCATCTCCGAGATGAAAGATCAAGAGAGCACCGTAAGACGCAAGGGCACCCTCTAACATTCGTAGTGTTCGGAAGAAAGCATACAATCCGTCCTCTTTTCAACTTGAAACTGTCCTTAATGGATGAGCGGATATTTACATGAAGTGCCTGATTCGAAAGAGGTGAGTCTAGCCAAGGAATTATCTCGAGACTCGGGAAGCCCGGGAAGCACTCTCGGAGTTTAGGTTCCTAACATTCCCATCCTCTGAAGGAGTCGTAGTTGTAGTAGACGGAAATGGCGAGAGAATGACGGGATTTCCTTGTCAAAGGGCCAGTGCGAGTGGGTAAGCAAGTCCAAGCTTGAAGCTCCGAAAAAAGGTGGAATTTGGCACATTCCAATTTCGTACCCGTGATGCAGTCACTGTCATTGTGACACTGTCATCATCCGCCGTCGCAGGGGCCGTCGACTCGTTCCACCGATGATTAGCAAGCTCCAGGCCTAAAAAAACCCATTTATTTAACCAAGGATCAAGACCTCAGTAACGTTGAACTTCCAACTCCATTTTACCCTTCTCACTTCCCACAATGGCTCCCACAGCTCTAATGTCGTCGAACTCTACAACCTCTACTCATATCAACGGAATAAAGGAACTCAAACAGTCTACACAATCTGCACAGTCTAAAGCCTTAATTGACTTTCAGCTTCAGCGCAAGACCGCTGGTCGCCCGCAACTCAATCCGAATCCTGTGATCCGCGAACAATTCTCGTTCGACTCGATAGAGGATGCTTTACAGGCCTACAAGGAGGGAGAGTTTCTCGTAGTCATGGACGATGAAAATCGAGAGAATGAAGGAGACTTGATTATCGCTGGATGTCACTGTACAACGGAAAAAATGGCTTGGATGATCAGACATACGAGGCGAGCTCTGAACCCGTTGTTGTATTAATTGGGAATGGCCTAACATCAAATAAACATTCTAGTGGATTCATCTGTGTATCCCTTCCCGGAGAGCGTCTCGCTCAGCTGGACCTTCCTATGATGG
Source organism: Lentinula lateritia (assembly GCA_028011325.1). NCBI lineage: Eukaryota > Fungi > Basidiomycota > Agaricomycetes > Agaricales > Omphalotaceae > Lentinula > Lentinula lateritia. The sequence goes on from JANVFT010000091.1 coordinate 132,268, forward strand.
TATCCGATGAGAATCAAGACCCACATAGAACGGCATACACTATCTCCACAGACTATAGACACGGTAGGTGCAATGAATCTCAAGGGTACTCCGCTACTGACTCTAGTTTTCACTTAGGAACAACTACTGGTATCTCCGCGCACGACCGAGCACTCACCGCATTCGCTCTCTCATCTTCCTCTTCCGTATCCTCTGATTTCACTCGGCCAGGTCATGTCATGCCTCTCCGCACTCGTTCAGGAGGTGTATTGACCCGTCGAGGACATACCGAGGCTGGAGTCGACCTTTGCAAACTCACAGGTCTCCCTGAAGCAGGCGCTCTCTGCGAACTTGTCAATGACCTCGATGAAGATATCAAAGGAGGAATGATGAGACGCGATCAATGCCGCGAGTTTGCGGATAAATGGGGTGTCAAAATGATCAGCATAGAAATGCTCGCGGAATACAGGAGGAAGTCGGAACAGGCTTAACAAGACTCTTACTAACATTTATAGAAGTAAAGTAAAGTACATATGTATGACATAGCAAGGAAATATGCCCTCGCTCTTAATTATGTTCAGCGTGCGGTATTATGACCGGAACATCAAACATCCTAACTCATTCTATCCTTTCGATAGTCCAGTTAAACATGCGTAATCCAAGGAGCACTGTTCAACATTAAGGTCTTCTGAGAATATGTTCATCCTTCGAACTTTAAGCAGCTGGTGTGGTGCCGAGTGATGATCCGACCTGACCAAAGAAAGCAAGAAATATTCAGAATGACTCAGCGAGCAGTTAACCAAGCACCAACCTTGACCAAAGTTTCAATAGGCTCCTCCGAGTTTTTCACCAGATCCTGATCAAATTCCACAACACCCTTCGGGAATAGAGCGATGACCGTGCTTCCACCGTACGCGAAGTAGCCTAACTCTTCCCCCCGCTTGACCTCCGCGCCTTTTTCTGCACCTTTGGTCCAAACGATACTCCCGACGAGCAGTGCACCGATTGCGACGAACGCAACGCGTTTACCGGTTGCAGTATGTGTGAGATAAAGGATTGATCGTACGTTGGCGGTGAAGACATCGAATTTGGGCTCGTTCACGGCTTGAGGATTGACTAGTGTGCACAGAAATGGAAAGGATGAGAGATGATAGTGATGGGAAGGAGGAAGCAGACTGACCAGTGTAATATTGCCCAGGAACATTCGTGGTATCGCCCACGACGCCATCAATCGGACAATGGAAACGATGATAGTCAGCAGGCGCCAAACGGAAGATGGCCATCGAAGCTCCGTCGAATTCAATCGCAGTAGATGAATCAACAGGGACTTGAAGGAGGTTTGGAATACTGAACTCATCGCCTTTGATCCTGGAAGATAATGGGCAAATCAATATATGAAGAAGATATGATTGATTTGCAGGCATATACCAGAATTTACGCGCAAGATCAACTGTAGGATATACAGTCAATCTGCAATCGGCAGCACTACATATTCCGCTGGGATTCGCGGCATTCTCAACCGGTCGGCCGTCAGGTTTGAGTTTTCTGGATGTGATTTTTATGAGGATTGGAGTTTTAAGGAGGCGCCACATCAGACGTCATAAAGATTCTCACCGGAAAAAGAATTCGTTGAAACAACCATATTTAGTGATATCTGGCTCTAAAAGTTCATCCAAGTCCAATGAGTAAACCTGCACGAAAGATGCGATAGACTTGGCGGAATCGGGGCTGTTGTAGATGGTTCCTTGCTAGGGATAGGATTGAATAAGTGGAGAGTCGGGAGACGCCTGGTTGGAGCAAATCCAGACCTTGATTGACTGCGCCTGGAGTAGATGTGCGACAGATTTATAGTGAAGCACGGTCTCGCGTGCGGAACCATAGAACAACTTCAAGGACGGAGATCAGATGAGTACCCAAAGGGCAGTTTGAACTGTACCAGATGCATTCCGATCCTATATATAATCATTCGCGTCGCTGCGATAAAAGGTTTGAATAGTACGCACCTCGCATAAATCGGCATACTCTCAAAGATTCTCTCTCCCGACTCCCTCACGACGACAAAGTTCCCGATATGATAATTTGAAGCCAGCTTTTCGATACCGGGAATCATCTTATGGATCCAAGGGACCTCAAAGACGTTCTTTCCATGCATATGAATGCCATGGCTGACGTCGTGGTTGGTTTCCGAATGAGCAACCATGCTCTCAAGGCCTTGAGCTATATGCTCATCCTGGGCTTCAGAGAGATTGTTGACTCCGGGTTGTATTTTCTCAACAGGCTTGTCTTGAACTTGATGGTGCAAGAGATGCATGGTTATTAGGCCAGATTTCAAACTGATTGGTGGAGAAATGGTGGCGGTTTATATAAATTGTATTTTTGACAGAAACGCAACGCCATCATCACCGGTGAAATCATCGTTAGCTATAAATATGACATGCCCCTATAGCGACTTTTTTGCCCACCCGCCTACAAGAGCGAGCATAAATATACTGTATCGTCATAAATATTAGAGTATACATTCCAATCAAGATAATACAAACTAAATCATCTTTTTTGTTCAAGGCAGTTTCTCCAGTTCCGCGTACTGTACTCGTTTCTTCCCCTCCTTCACGGACTCAGTACTGGATTCTGACTTCATAGTAGGCTCAGGGTGAGGCTGAGATTCGACGTCAGCTCGAGAATGGGAGGTCGTAGACGGTGTAGAGGGTATGGAATCGAGACCCTCAGACTGGGAAGCCCCTGTCGACCTATTCCGAGAATTCTTTGGATTTGGACCCCGGGCGACAGGATCTGAGCCAAAATCCGAAGTAATGATTGTGGATAAAGCAACAGAGGCCGCTCTAAAAGAGAAAGTCGTGTTGAATTGACCCTCAGGTCCACCATTTTGGATGCCGTGAATGGACATTGCTCCTGGTGAATTCTTGTACTCCCACTCACGCATGTGCAACAGAAAGCGAGCGGTCAGAAGTCCAGAGAGACTAGCAGAAAAATATATCAATCAACGAACAGATCAGTAACAATGATCATAGAATGCGGCAACTCACGGAAGGGTCAACGCATTCAGAAGGCGCTGGAAAAATCCAGACTGGAGGCATGCGCGCATGTAAGAATAGATCGCAACTAATTTTCAGTTAGAACGCACAGGTGCTTGCTATTTTTTTGACGTTTCGGTCAACTGACGAAGACTGATTCAAGAAACGCAAAACTCACAAAATTGAGAATAACTGCTGCGGTTGTGAACAGCGATACTATGCTATCGTTTCCTGATGGGTTAGATCCGAGGATTCAACAATTGTATGTGTGTGGAGGGTTGCATTACCTGAAATAAAAAATACCTAGTGGGAGCGACATCATTCATGTATCAATCAATAGGAAGGAAGCCTATTCGTTGACGAACCTTGTTCAAAGAGTAAAAATTGGAAACCTGCTTTTTGCTCTTCGAAGCTTTTCCCATGAGCTCTGAATGCTTGGATGCATCGAATACTGTTGAGGATTGCGGAGGAGTATTCAAAGACAACCATCAAGATGGAGAGTAGGTCACTCGCTGGATGACCCAAGTCAGTTTTTACAGATTATCGTCGCAAAGAATCGTAAGGACAGACCACTAGGAGAATATCGACAAATTAGTGCACTTAGGGCAATGCAGATGGACAGGGCCTTACATTGGGATACTCGAACCACCGGTGCATCGAAGTCCCGGGACATGGGTCTAGAAGGGATGGTAGTAGTCAATCATGATAACAGAAAGTTTAAGAATGCGTACAATATCCAATGCCACGCAAGCAGCACCCAAGATGGACATATAGACTAGAACGATCCGATTCTGACCCCACACCGCCCACGTTCGTCCAGCAAACACCACTGTGGACATACGGCGAATCAGATACAGGAATATATTGAACACATGCACGCTATACAGAATGTACGTACCAATTACAGCGGCCCTCCCCAAGACACTCAAAGCCCCGATGAACTGGTACCAGGTGTTGCAGCTTGTAATCGGGTAATTCATTAGCTTGCTGTTGAAAAGGTAGAGCGAGACATATACATACTTTTCGGTCAATTTCCCGGCGATATCCAATAGATAGAGGACGTTGGCTAAGAGAGCGTAACGACAGAGAATGTAGAGAAAGGTAGAGAACCGGAATTTGGAGGTCCAGAGGTACTGTATTTCCATAGGGAACGTCAAAGCGTAGTCTAGTCATATAGTTTTAATCGGCTTGAGTGTGCGACAGTCAGCATATGGCAGGATTGCATACCATACCAAATCAAGGCTGCGTGTAAAAAGACGGACAGTTTTTTTCAGTGGCTGATATCGAGGATGGGCTGGGAGTGATGTGCTCTTACCGATGCTGGCCCATTGGATATCGAACTGAAGATAGCTGAAGGTAATGACATAGAGGTCAGGGTGAGAGATATTTAGAAGAGCATTAAGGCCTACTGCGTAACGGCTTTGCTAGCCATGGGGTCTCTTGAGCGAACTGCGAAAGGCGAGATTCATTACTTCTGTGCTTTTAAGGATCCAAAATTCCCAGCCAGATTACATTTTGCCGGTACAGTATTCATACAGAGCCATGATATCGTCTCGTAATTACGGCAAGAAGGGCGAAAACTTTAGGTTTGATACTTCTCAGTCCGATACTCCTGGTGCAAATTCAAAGGTCTATAATTAAGTGATCAGTACAATCGGAGAGGGTAAGGGAAAAAAGCGCCTCACACGGCAGTGCCAGTGGTAGTGCCTTCCATGATGATCTGAAAGCTGTAACTCGAGTAGGAGTTATTTCGGCAAGGTTACTCGGATGAAGTCGAAGACACGATGCGAGTTTCGAGAGCGATTGACTATGAGGATTCGTCCTCCCAGATGCTCCGTTCGACACGGATATGACACCATTTACATCCAGATAGTACTAGGACCTTATATACATCGCTATCGTCCGGTCCATGAATGAAATGATTTTCCGCATGGAGTATTACCTACACCTGCAGCAATCTAAACTCGCCTCATGGGATTTTCCTAACCAGCAACCGCGAATTACGCGGATATCAGTGGTTTCATGGTCTAGATATCTTGGAGGAAGAGTCATGAGGGATGATGCCAAGTAGCAGCTAACTCTGTTGAAAATTTCAATGATGTGCTTTGCTGCAGGCGGAAACGAAGCAGAGCTAAGAGGAGCTAAGGCGATGAATTGATAACTACGAACAGTCTCATCCTGTACAAGAATGAGAACTCAAAGATGGAACTAGGAAAGAATCATGCAAAGAATATGATTATGTGGCAGTGCAATGATGCTGCAACGTAGCATTTCAGTACTAGTACTACTACTCCACACATCTATCCATCATCATCATTGTATATAATGTTAGGACTACGGCAAAAACGCTGTATAAGTTATTTGAGTGTCCTCGTATATATCCCTAGATAATATCATTTGTAGGTAAGGTTGGTATCAATATAGAAAGGTTTTGCCTGGGGGCGAAGCCCCGCGCGGGTGGGCAACACACCGCTAAGCGAGGATCTAAAGCCCGGAGCATCTGAGCTGTAATAAACTTACCAGCTAGACACTAAGAACAATATAAAGGGTGGGTAGGTGGGTTGACAAAAGATGAGGCTGTAAGAGGTCAGACGGTGAGCGTCGAAGGTGAGAACGAACAGGCGCCTAATCGTACTCATCGCCACTCATTATCTTATCTCGGAACATTGTGCATGTACTCCAAACAAAGGCTTCATAGGTCAGGTCCTGGCATGGCCCAATATATTTACTAGGTGGGACAATACTGCCGAATTGATTGGAGTATGCAAGGCCATTCCGAGGCATAAGAAAATTTCGCTGTACAAGGGTCCAGGGAATGACTGTGCGCTAAATATTATACAGAAGTATGTTACTACAATCAGAGTTGTCATCAGCAAAGCAGTTTCGACAAAGCCATTTCAGCAACGTCAGTCGGCGAATCACTACTACCCGGGCAGGTCAGAGTACAGTAACACAAGAGTCAGTGATGAGATTCACCGTGACATAGCGGAAAGCCGGGTTCTTCCAGTCGGTGATATCTTCCAGTTCAGTAAACTGTTCACTGTAACGGATACGTCCTTCAGCGACAGCTCGATCTCTGCGACGGTTAGACATGATGAAGACGACTCGGAGGATGAGTATGACGACAATCTGGTAATGGAATCTGAATATCATTCTGGTAGTAGAGCTTTGGAAATTCGCTTACCTCAAGAGCCCGAGAGACCAAGCATCCAACTACACCAGTGTAATAGGTTGGGGCTTCCGATGTCTTGAATAAAAATGGACCAACAATGTTTCTGTGATATTTTCAAAGATAAGAGGACTCCTGATTTCGCGACTATATTGGCTGACCCGATAGCAACACCTAGGAAAATAGCGGCACTAGCTATAGCCTTCTTTGACTGACCGCCGACGTTACCAGAAAGGAGAGAGAGGCCAAGTACGAATGTCGCATTGGAAGCGCCAGTCATCCCTAGATTAAAATCCGATGATGAGCGCGGCCCATATATCATGGAACTACTAGATCGCATACAAAATCCGGCAAGTCTTGGTCCTGTACCTTTGCACCAGGCGACCATAGCAAAACCAACTACAGTCGGTACGTTAGTTAGGGCCATGAGCAACGTACGGTAACCCGAGGGAAGCTTCGAATTGATGAAGATCGCGGCTAAGATGAACGCAACAATAACCATTCCGTAGGGAATTTGCATGAGCGTGGTCTGGAATGTATCAAAACCGAACCTATCGTGCGACTAGATGGGCTTTTCTATACACAAGATGACGAGGTGAGAGACTTACCCTTGTACAATCAGTGTGCCGCTATCAGTAAAGGAAGGTCAGGCTTTTAGTAAAGTGACCGAATGAAGAAGGTTCACAAGTTGGAAGTAGCGCCCTGACAGGGAACATAAAACATAGATTCAATCATAGAGAAGATAAACGCATACATTAGGGACATTAGCGGTGAAGCCGAAGAGGAAAAACAGGTAGGTTTTTGGGTCAATGAAAGCTTCGAGGACTTGTGCAGGTTTCCATCTGATAACAGTTTCGATTCATTGAAGAGCGATAGAATAGTAATTAGTCATTCTTACTCTCGAGTATCGGTTGAATTATGATCTCCCCGTTTTCGGCTAACGATAATGAGTCTTTCCTCAGGCGTGAACCAGTGGCTGAAGTAGGGCGAGTCGGGAATGAATATAGCCATGACGATGGCCCAAACTGAGCAAAGGGCCCCAATGATCAAGAACTCGTACTTCCAAGATGGAAGACTGCCTATATATGGCATCAGTTGTGATGCGAAATGTACCCTTCACACGTTGTTCTAGATACCTTTGATCTAAATGTCGTTCACAGAATTGAGAGAAGAAATCACGGTCATTGAATGGAAGAGCTTACATGACCAATCCCATAGCCAAAAAGACCACCGAGAGCAATACCAAATCCATTAGCACTATCAATCATGTTCAAGATTAAACAAATTGAAGAATCAGGCCTACTTACAGATACCAATAACCGATCCTTGACGGTTGTTGTGTCCGCGTGTACCAAGTTCCAGTGATGAGAACAAACGCTGGATCCGCGGTAGCCTCTGCGGCACCAGATAGCACACGAAGGATGGCCAGCTCAGTGAAATTTCTACTGGCCGCTTGAGCCATGAGTAGAATGCCCCACAAGAAAATCTGGAGAGCCGCGGGAGCCGATCAATCGTATGTATGTAGCACGGGATATACCTGGGCTTACGTTGAAGGCAAGATATTTATTCAAAGGGAATTTTTGCATCAAGAGGTTAGTGGGTAAGGCCCAACCCAACCATCCGACTTTTCCGTATCTTAGTAAAGTCCTCATTTATCCACACAATATGACACGAACAGTAAAACAAACTTGACAGCCAACTCTGAGAAAGTAGATATGAGGGTTGGTCATGCTATCAGAATTCGAGATGCACGCACATAGTCAGAGCTACCAAGATGCAAACCTTCCTTAACTGGATAATGATAAGCGCGAGTCAAAGATGATCACATGGGATGCCATACTATTGAAGATTGCAGCGTAAGAAAGAGTAGTCTTGTCACTGAGAGCGGTCGATTCATATGAAGCGCCTTGTACAATGGTCACCACTCACACGTAGTAGAACTTGATATTGATATTTTTTGAGCGCGTGGGACGGTCATGCGAAAGACAACGAAGATGGACGAACCATGTAGCATATCGCGAGTGCGGGCATTATCAAGAGGTCGATCTTTCGTTCTACGTGCTTGACTTTACCAGCATCGAGCTCCGTTTCATTCATTTTCGCGACATCAGCGAGAAACTGGGGAGATGGATTCTTCTTCTGTAACCAATTGAGTATGCTAGCAGGACCAGGTTCCTCAGACTGATATGGGGTCCGGGGGAGGACATTCTCCACTTGTTCGACTTCTGTCTTCTCTACGTCCAAGGCTGGGGAGTCTGGTGCTTCCTGGCTCACTTGAAAGGTAGAGGTGGGCATGGTTCAAGACTGGAGTGAAGCTGAGTTGCTCCCAGCTATATATCATTATCTCCGCGACTCGGAGAACCTGTGATTCCCTTGAGCTTCCATATACTTGGGGCGGCCCGGATGTTGACTAGGATGTCGGTTGGTTTAAGTAGAGTCCAGAGTTTGGAGCTTGGATTCGAGCCATTAGACCGCATGACGCGAGAAAAGACGCGTTGGGAGCAGCAAGCAGTCAGGATTGCAAAGAGTGGGATGAACAAAAGAAAGTTTCCAAGTCCAACCGGACCGCCCCGTTGAAAAGCCTCGTCGTAATCGGGCCGCCGTAACTCCTCCCAATCTCATCTGCATATAAAGCTGATAGCTTTGAGAAAACATGTAAGAAGCTCTGATATCATGCCTACCGTTGTATTTAAAGCCAAGTCCACCACCGAACTACTCGATATCCGTGCCCGTGAACAGCCCAACGATCCTGCCATTTACACTGGCATTCCAGAGCCAGATGGCTCTCTTAAGCTGCGCTCACTTACGTACGTTTCTCCTTTACAGTGTGTGTTTCAAAGTTTAAATTCTGGATTTAGCTACACTGATGTACTGAGGGCTGTTGACCGAATTGCTTGGTACTATTCTTCACTTGGAATTGCGCCTAAGCTAGCCGCAGGAGAAACTCCGCCTACGCGAACCATCGCTGTCTTCGTGACCTCCTCGGTCGATGAAACCCTTCTGGAGCTTGCGCTCGCAAAAATGGGACTCACTGCTTTGCTTCTTTCTGTGAACAACTCTGTTGCTGCCGTCGCACATTTGAGTAAAATCACGAATGCAACCCATCTGATCTATAGTCCCAAGTTCGCTGAGGAGGCCCAAGAGGCTCAAGCCTTGTTGAAGGGGCAAGGAGTTAAGATTGGAATCATCGAGGACATGCGCTTCCCGCTCTGGGGCCCGCAAGGAGCCGCTAAAGCTGCGATCAAGCCATTTCTTCCTGTCCTTACTCCCGATCAGGAAGTTTCTAGACCTGCAATTTACCTTCATTCGTCTGGTTCAGTAGGTTATATTCCACCTTTGTATTCATAAACACTGATTCTTTGATGCAGACTGGCTTCCCTAAGCCTGTTTCTGTTAGCCATTACGGTCTGATAGCAAACATAGCGCTCAATCAGAACAAGACTGGGTTCAGTACTCTACCCGTCTTTCATGGATATGGGCACTTTGCACTGTGAGTTAATTCGTATTTTAATCGTTGCCCATTTATCTGATCCACCTATAAGCTTCCGTTGCATGTACCCAGGACGACCCTTTACATTATTTCCTCCTCATTTACCACTCACTTCTGCCAACATCTGTGCTTTCCATGCACTATCGCCCGATACTCGACAATGTTTTGCTGTTCCCTATGTCATCAAGGTATCTTTTTCTTCATCCAACAATGTTCTCCTGCTTTTTGTTGACGTTCGTACTACTAGTTACTCGGCGAAACTGAGGAAGGCGTCAAAATGCTTACAACCTTCGATGTAGTGAGCTACGCTGGTGCGCCGCTTCCGGTAGGACATGTTCTTACTCATCCATACAGCGAAATTCTCATTTTCTATCTAGGATGATCTTGGAACACGTCTGACCGAGGCAGGGGTCAATATAATTAGTATATACGGAACATCTGAGGTATTTTCCATCCATTCTCACTTTCGTGCTATATTCAAACTGTTTTGAAGACCGGAACCATTATGAACTCTGAGCGCAAGTTTTTGACGGATAAGGGGTGGAACTGGGTTCGACCGACGACGTTAAGCAAACATTTCATGGTGATGGAGCCTCAAGGAAAAGATACATTCGAATGTGTGATTAAAGACGGTTATCCAGCAAAGGTACATGCTTCACTTTTCCTTGGAATATTCCTTCCGAGATACAATGCTTCACAGGTAGTGTCGAACCGGCCGGACGGTTCGTTCGCCACGAAGGATCTGTTCCAACGACATCCCGAAGAAAAGGACCGATACAAGTACATAGGCCGCCTCGATGACACTCTCGTACACATATTAGGGGAAAAGACCAATCCAGGTATTCAGCCCTCTTTCATCAACTGGGAAATTCTCGTGAAAACCATTGCATTCTTCCAGTACCTATGGAACTTTGCATACGTGGGAACAGTCCATATGTAGCTGAAGGTAGGTCTATCGTAACTCGTTTTAATGTTATGCTAATCTAGCCTCCCAGCCATCGTGTTCGGTGCTGGGCAACCGACGACAGGGTGTCTTATCTTACCTTCAGAGTTAGCGAAGGATCTTTCCAACTCTGAGCTCATGGAAAAGGTTTGGCCTGTCATCGAAGAAGCGAACGCCGAGGCTCCTACCCACTCCCGTCTGCTACCTGAAATGATTGGCTTCCTTCCGTGAGCCTACTCACCTTCTTGCAATATCCTAATCCTCACATGCTCGTCAGATATGGAACTCATGTTCCAATCGCAACGAAGATGAGTATCCTTCGTCCGGCTTGCTATACCAAGTTCAAGGACATTATCGGTACGCTGTGTCTGTTTTCATAGTTTACCTGGAGACTCAACTGTTGCAGACGGTATATATTCTCGCTTTGAAGCCGGTCACTCAGAGGACGAGAAGCTTCTCCTGTCCAAGCCTGAACTTGAAGACTATCTTCTTCAGATTATCACGAGAACTCTTGGTTCTACCAAGGCTTCCAAGCTCGATAAAACAGCTGATTTGTTTGCCTTCGGCGTCGATTCTCTGCAAGCTACACGAGTCCGAAACATTTGTCAAAAAGAATTGGACCTTGGTGATCATGTTCTAGGCCAGAACGGTATGTCTTGAGCTTACTTTCGCATTCAGGTTAATCTTCATCTGGTCACATTTAGTCGTTTACGAATATCCTTCAGTCGAGCGGTATGTGTCAGACCCAGACACACATTAAATGTAACTGTCCTCATTTCTTGATAGGTTGGCGGACTATGTCTTATCGTTTCGGGGAGAAGCACAGTCACGCGTTTCTGATCATGAGTCCAAAATGCTCGCTATGGTTGACAGATGGGTTGCCAAACTTGAATTCCACAAGCCGGATGCTAGTGCGAAGCCAAAGCCCAGAAATGCTCGTGTAGTGGTGTGTGCATTGGTCCGCCCCCAAGATGAGTGTCTGACCTGATATCGGTCTAGATCCTTACAGGCGCTACCGGTTCCTTGGGTGCTCACATCTTGCATCAACTACTTCAAGAACCATCTGTACACAAAGTTATCTGTTTATCGCGTGCGCAGTCCCACGAAGAGTCTCGTGAGCGTGTCAAAGGATCCCTGAAGTTGAGGAAACTTCCGACACCAGATGACCACAAATTCGACTCATACGCGGCAAACCCCAACGTCCCACAGTTTGGCTTGACAGACGACGAATATACTTCAATCCGAGCGCAAGTGACGGATATAATCCATGCAAGTTTTCCTGTTTCATGTCAGTAAGACGGTTTCTAACCCAGCGTTAGAATGCTTGGCCAGTGAATTTTGCTCTCAGCATTGAGTCTTTCGATCAACATGTCGGGGGCTCAATCAACCTCATGAATTTGTGCCTTCAATCGCCCTATGCCGAGCCCGCCGCCTTTTACTTTAGTTCTTCCATCAGTTGCCGCCAAGGATCTCCAGACGCGACTTGCACCGAAGATTACTCTTCTTCCCCTTCTACTGCTGCAGGTACAGGCTATGCTCAAAGCAAATGGGTTGTGGAGAAGCTGTGTCAAAAGGCTGCTGATGCTACCGGATTGCCTGTCGGTGTACTACGGATCGGTCAGATGGTCGGTGATTCCGTGCAGTGAGCTCCTACACCTGGCTTTTTCACTTCAATTTTTTCATCTTCATTTGCTCCTAGTGGTGTTTGGAATGAAAGTGAAGGTATGTCTGCGTTACGCAGTATTCGCTTTTCTGACGACAGTCATGAAGCGTGGCCGCTGATGTTCAAGAGTGCCAACACTGTTGGAGCACTGCCTACAGTTGTGGAAGTGAGCAGTACCCTAGATGTCTAATTCATCTGATATTCAATGTCTTCACAGAACCCTTCTTGGCTTCCTGTTGACTATGCAGGACGAGCCGTTGCTGAAATTGTGCTGGCCGCAGTCCCTCTGCAATGCGCAGTATATCATATCGTAAACCCAAATACGAGTGCTAGTTGGGGAGATATCTTGGACGGACTGGAATACGCTGGAATGAAGTTCAACCGACTGGAACCCTTGCAGTGGGTAGAGCGGTTGGCACATTCAGATCAGGATGGGGAGAAAAATCCTACCATCAAACTTCTGGTGTGTGCCCACCATGTTTATAATATGATTTCATCGAACTGTTGTCTTCCTGTAGCCATTCTTCCGTATGCGATATAGCGGGGGTCATCGCAAGCCTATGATATTTCTTACCAATAAAACCCAGACCATGACAGACAGTATACGCTTCGCACCCCCAATCACAAAGGAACTGGTACTGAAATGGGTTTCGAGTTGGAAAGAGTCCAACTTCTTGTAGCAATTTTTGTACAGTCTGTTGGCATTCGTGATTGTATGTGCCATCTCTAACTCGTATCAAAAGCCACAGTCGTATCTTCGCCGAAGAGCTCAAGCTTAAAAGGCGACCTCATCTCAAACATCTGGATCGCCTTGGCTCGATTTGACTCTTTATCATTACTTCCTACTGATTATCTTCTATGTATTCTTCAGTGACTTCTGATATTGTACATTGGCTGTACATAAAAGTGTAGGTACAAACAATTAAACTCTATTCCGGGTAATCATGCTCGACCTTGCTCGGTTCCTCTGTTGGCGGCCCATGTATCTGCACCCTACATTGACGGTGAGTGATATTGTCCCTTTATTAAGTCTATTACTCACCTTGTGGTTCTTAGTTCGGTAATTCTTCTGTCTTCTGGTGAACCAATCCCAAGAAGTAACGCCGGGACTGAGACTAGCCTGCCTTTCCGGACTAAGCTTGTTGAAAGCTTCAGAAATAATCGGACTTTCTAGCAACGGCAAGAGAGGAGCATTGTCTGCAGGCCTGGTGAAATAAACCTGGGACCACCGATCGTATTTCGATTGCGATCCAGGGGGCGGGCTGGAATCGAATGCGTGAAATTAGCATTCCTGAAGGAGGAAATAAACTGGGTGCGTACACGACACGGTGAATATTGGAATTGAGCAAACCCCCGCTGAACATAGTCAGGGTGTCACCAACATTGCAAATCATATGTCCTGGCAATGGCTGAAATGAAAGTATTCAAAATTGTGAGCAAATTCTATGTGAAATTATCATTACCCTGACGTATGACCATTCGGTAGTTCCAGGCGGGAGAACCTGCAGCCCGCCGAGGTTGTTAACCAATAGACTCAAGGTTCCGAAGTCTGTGTGACCTCCGATGGCAAGTTTTCCTGGTGTAAGGTTGGCAGGAGCCTTGATCGTTCGCGTTTCACTCGCGCTGAAGTCGTTGCGCCCATGTAATTTGGCTAATGCTCCCTCCGGCAGCCCGAGTTTGTCGTTGAAGATCCCAATCATAGTGTTGCTGATGTCCACGCACTTTTCGACGAAGGGTGTGACGACGGGACCCATGAGTTCGTTGATAACTGTTGGGTATTCTCTACGGGATACTTTAGGGTAGGAAAGGGCGTCATCCTTGGCAACGTTGACACCTTCGACAGGGTCGGGATTACCGGCAGCGTCGACGATGTAATGGCCAACGGCTTTATAGCTGACGATTGGATATAGATAAATACTTCGCACAAGGTGTGCAGTGTTTGAGCATACCCGAAGGAAAGCCCCTCGTCTCCCTGCTCATACTTCATTTTCTCCTCTAAAGGCAGCTTGAAGACCTCCTCGCCCATACCCCACATAGCAACAAAATCCTGTTCGGCCCCATGGTTCTTCAAGCTATAAATTCCTGGTCAATCTCTTCTAACAAATGGCAGAGGTTTGTATAACTTACTACCAGAAACCCAGGTTTGTTCCAGCTTCCCAGAGCCGATTGATTTCAGTCTCGTCACCAGCCTTTAACAACTGGTAATCGATTACAAGCAGCGGGTGGGCCTCAACGTTGGATGGCCATTCTGGAAGCTCTCTGACGGGTACTGGCATGATTGTGATGAGGCTTGTGCTTTTTCAAAAAGAAGAAATGAAAACCCCAGGTTAAAGATGGCTTTTATATGAGCACGTCTTTCCGGTACTGTAGTTCAAGCTTCGATGGGAAAATTTAAGAACGGATGAAGGACCCCAGTCCATGGATCATACATACATAGATCTTCCGAGCGTGGTCGGCCTTATGATTCGACCTGCAAACGAGTGCCCATTTCCAGTCTAATCTGTTCTTTGATCAGTTGCAACTAATTTTTATTGACTGGAGTAGTTCGTCGGTGCTTCCAGCTCCGGGGGACTTGGAGTTACGGTGAAAATTGGGCCAAATAATGGGCTGAACCAAGTATTCTCCGGAAATATCCTGCTACCGGGGTCCTGAACGAAGATGATGCCTCGCGAGTCACGAATCAGAGTAAATTATATACCCCAAACTTGGGTGTTGTATACTACACTTCGATCCTGATAATGCTACCCCAGGTTGATTACAAGTGGAGTCTGTCCATTGCTTATGGGTAATATCGTCACCTGTTGGAGGCGGAACTCGGTTGATCCTCTTCCAATTGCACTGTGGGGATGAGCCAATGTCTTCGCGGTGAAAATAAAGAGAAAATGCAAGGATTTTTACCAAAATTCGTCAAAAATCCTGAGCACGAATTTTTAAACTTTTCGTGTGGCGATTATTGTGAAGCTATCGTGAATTTGGCGGGGGGCCGTGCTTATTTTGAATTATCTTTTCATAATTTTACCATAACATCAGCTCAATTCCTTCAAAATATCTGCTGCCATATTTTTGTACATAACCTCGAGATAAAACCCACATTTTCGCCTCGAGGAAATCGGCTCATCCCCGCAGTGCAAATAGCCTGGTTAGAGTCGAACGTCAGAACTACTAACATGTGCTGATCACGTTTGTCTTACATCACCGAAGACCGAGTCCTAGGGGAATTATCAACTTTGTGGCGGTGAAATAACAAAATCTCGCGATCACACAGCCTGAATCTTGAACGTTAACTGGTGAGAGGCCAAACGAAAGCCAGGAGACCCTACAAATTTCTGTAGAGCTCCATGCTATTGTGTTGAAGGCTCGAGCTCATAGCCATAGTGGATATCCTTCAAGAGCTTTATATTGAAGTTCATAATTTCGGGATCAGAACAACGTAGTATAGGCTCTCATAGCGGAAACGCGAGGGAGAAACTCTCTTACAAGGTCAGTCCTTCTTGCCATCCGCAGAATCATCAGGATATAGCTGTCAAGATGAAACGAGGATCAGAAAGGGTGTTGATCCTGTAGAACCTGAGACCCGATTACCTTCCCGGGATTGAAGAGACCAAGAGGGTCTATCGCCCTTTTGACTGTTTTCATGAGCTCTACCGTGCCAGCACCAAGCTCCTCGACCAAGTACTCTTTCTTCCCAATGCCGACACCGTGCTCTCCTAGAAAAAGAATCAACAACGTTCCAATGATGAGGTATGTCATAATCTTCACCTGTACCTATTGAGGTTATAAGCTAAAAGGCATCACATAAACTAGTTTAACTTACATGTCCCATCTAGTGCAATTGCTCTATGAACCATCCTAGAAACAACGTCCTTCGCGATTCTGAGTTCTTCCTCATCACGGATTAGAAGTGACGCGTGAAAGTTTCCGTCTCCAGCATGTCCAGCTATAGGTGCGACTAGACCAGTTGATGCGAGATCTTTCTTCGTCTCATACACGAGTTCAGATAATTTGGACACGGGGACACTAAATGGTTATCTAGACAGGCACAAATAATAAAAACATAGCACAAACCAAACATCTGTACTCCAAGCTCGACTCCCGTTGACCAGTGCAAGACAGGCATACAATGCATTCTTGCGCGTAGACCAAAGATCGGCGGCTTGTTGATCGTCTTTCGCAAGTTTGAACCCGAATCCTCCATGTCTTGCTACGATCTCTTCAACGACTCGGTCAGATTCTGACAAAGATGCTTGATTATGTCCTTGGAACTTGAACAAAAGTGTATCTTTCTCTGGCCACCTATCCTCGGATTGCCCGTATTTGTTGAGAGCGTGCATACAGAGGTCATCCATAAGTTCGACACACTCTAGATGTCGTGTTGATTGTTATTATCACCCCATACTTTGGAATTGGCACGCACGAATACCAACGCCTGAAAGCATAACTTCGCGGACTGCCTCTGTTGCTTTTCGAACATCTGGGAAATGCACCACAGCAACTGTTGTTGGAAGTACCGGTGTCAATCGTATTGTGACTGTATATTATGAGAGTGCGGTCAAATGTACAAGGGAAGAACATCATACCTTCCGTTACGATTCCTAGAGTGCCCTCAGCTCCAATGAACAATTTTGTCGTATCGAAACCAGCAGACGACTTTCGAGATCTGCGGCGCGTCTTAATAACCTCTCCGGAGGGCAGTACGACGGTCTGGCTGAAAAGTCAATCTTCACAGATCTATAAGTATTGGAGTTACTACTAACGGCATTCAAAAACCATTCTGCCTTTCCAGTACCATATCTGACAGCATTTGCTGCACAAATTCTCAGTAGTGGCTCATGAATACAACCTCGAAATGAAAACTCACTTCCAGAACAGCCAGTGCTTAACATTCCGCCTATTGTGGCCGTCGGCGCAGGGTCAAGCTATCCTAATGCTAAGTAGAGGACGGAGGTAAGAGTTATCTCAATTTACCGGGAAGAACAGCGGAATCCCTAGAAATAGAAGGTATTTCAACATGGGACGCGTAACAGTGCACTGACTTTTGACTTGCCTTGATCGTGTAGAGTATCGTTGATATCACTCCAACAAACACCAGGTTGACATACGAGGTCTGAGTCCGCCTCTAATACCAGCACAGTTCACGACATGTTCTACTCGAAGAATTTGAATACGCGTACCATGAATCTCGATGATTTTGCTCATACGTGACATGTCAAGGCATATACCACCGGAGGAGTACTGTCGGTCGAGTTCAAGTCAATAACGTCTGAAAAAATACATGCAGTATAACACACTCCGCGAAACTGGCCTTCCAAACTGGTTCCTCCAGAATAAGGTATTATAGGGATGCGGTATTTGGTAGCTATCTTGACGATTTTCACGACATCTTCGGTGCATGTTGGGTAGACGACGACGGTATGAGAAGTCCCTAGAACATACTATTATGTTTGGACATGTTCTAAACAAAGATATCTTTGTACTAGCCTGGATGATGGTCATTGACTGAAAATCCGTGGCTGTAGAGATCATCTGCGTTCGTCGACACGGCGTCCTCATCATCTGCAAATGTTTTCTTCAACTCCTCGACAGCCCTAGTACAGTCCTCTCGCGAACCGTACTGAGGCTTCCGCGGGACAGCCTCAGTGTCATGCCGATTAGCAAGAAAATATCCCGCGAAACCACTGATTAAAGAGGCAGCCGAGAGCAAAATGATCGTTTGTCCCGAGAAGGTTGAAATAGAAGGTTTGCTGACTGCAGTGGTGGAGAAACGCGGAGATCGAGCGCTCGGAGAGCATCTGTTGTACATCGATACTGCATTACTAAACGGCGACGAAAGCTGTCGAGCTCGAAACGCGCTCTTCATCACGGTCGTTCGCAACATTGTATAGGAGAGAAGAAGGTCGGTTCATCATGAACTGACTTTTGTTAATCAATTTTTTTTTGTATTGCTAATACCTGATTGATGATTCCCTGATTTCCCGAGCGAGACCGAAAGGCTATGAGAGCAAAGGTATGTCTCCTTGCTGTGTACCACGATGTAATAAATCTTGAATTCGTGGTGGGCCGTGCGCGTGAAGGACTAACTGGGACGGAACTCTTCAAGCCTTCGGGCCGGACTACTTATAGTCGAGCGTGAGATTGATATTGAGTTGCCTGTGTTGGAGCCTCGGGCTCTGTTTGGGGCTTGTCCAGGCTACTCACCATCTACGGGTGGGTGAGCGGGGCTGTGCCCCAGGCAAACCTCATCTACTAACATTGAGCACTTCACAGTGCTCCTTGCATTCTATATCGAGCTCGTTTGAGCCAATACTTATCTTATTTGGACTGTCCCCCGCTTCCTGATTTCCGCAATCGGCGCCCAGCTAAGGCGCCGTACTTCTGCCACTCGATGCTATTTTCCAAAATAAAATTTCAATGCCATCCTAATATTGCTGTATATACAGCAGATGTTTAAACATCCCGTTCCTGCTACGCGCTTGAAAGCGCGATGGCCCACCTTCGCACGTTATTCCCTTGATCAGCGGTTGCATTCAGATGGACTGGAGAACAGATGCGCGGACTGGCGAGACTCGTCATCGCAGGCCCAGACAAAAATCAATCTGTATGCTATTGAACTACTAAGAACACCATATTACAAAGTATAAGCAGGTTGACTCGGATGCACATGGCTTGCTTGAACATGTAGCTTTAGTCCTCTCAACCTCGAAGCCAGAGGGTCACATCGTGTTGATAAGCGTATCAAGATTTAGAACAAAAATGGAACCGTTTCACACAATCAACACCGATACCAGCACCGATACCAGCACGCTGACGACCGAGAACTTTATGCTTCCCCGTGTCCAGATCATGGCGTGAATAAATTCTGAGTATTGCAACCATTCTCGAAAGCGCGAATGTTTTCGAAGAAACGTGGTGGCACAAAGGTCGATTGCCAAGAGTGAGGTCTATGTACTGCGTCTACAACGCGGTTGATACCATGATCTGTTCGAAAATAATTGTCAAGCGAAATCCGTAATGAAGCATACTTGGCATTGAAAATTCGCTGTGTCACCTATATCAAGGTTTTTGAGTGAGTGTAAGTGAGTGTAAGAAACAAGCAGCGAGCTCAGGATCTACAAGGAGCGTTCCAGAAGATATCATTGACGCCGCTGCTAATCAGGTGAGGACTTGACGTCTAGTAGAGATAAACTCATAAGGCATCGGCACATTCCATACATCCTGTGAATTAGTGCCTGTGAAGGTAGTTCAGCGAGCTCATCTGCAAGGGAATACGACCCTGAGGCTCCGTGAGGGAGCGGAGCTCGTCAACGAGACTACGTGTACCCGGAGAAACGTGTACGTTGTCAGTCCCCACTGGGCAGGACCAGGACCAGACCAGGACAGAATAGCAGGGTGCTTGCTACTAGCGGTATCTCGGTGGTATCACAATCACCTTGAGTCTCTCCTTCCAGTTCCGTGTACGTCGGTCCTGCCGGAAGGGGTATCAGAACTGACAACAGTCTACAGCAGTACTCACTCAACAGGTAAAAGGACCGGTGCTGTCCCAGAGACGACCTGAGTATTGAGATATGTAGATGAGATAGATGACGAAGGTGCATACGGGATGTATATCATATCTTTTCGTGGACTAGTGGCTATATAGTTTATGTAGATCCTGTGTAGATCCTTGTGAATCTTCAGACTTGCAGGCTCAAATCCAGGCAACTTCCGACCAATTCGATACGCCAAGGCTCGAAAGTATTCTAAAACGGTATCATTAGCAGCGTTTCAAATATATCGTACGACTTACAGTGACAAAAGTAGACCGACCCGACCGTATAGACATACTGGCAGATGCTGGCGTATTACATGATGGACAGCGTGAAAGGATATGTACAACCAATGAATGTAACGAGGTACGTACATACATATATCGCAGGATTTACCTACTGGGACAATAAGATGTGAGGACAGGGTCTTCGGGAGAGTTATTATTTGACTTCGGAGTTGTGGGTTGTCACCAGCGGCCAGGAGCGGCCAGGTTGCCGCAAAAACCTGAATGCCCTTCGTGAAATCACGATGTGGAATCGTCGTTGCACCGTTGAACGATTCTGAAACATCGGCCGAGTAAAAAGAGCACAACTTACAAACATTACATTGTTCATTACAATCCGCAGACCTCCGCAAACCCATCCGATGAAAAAAATCAAAACACCAGTAAGAATTTACTTAAATACATATAAGCCTGGATGAGCCTACGATCATTCTTTAAACCTCTTTCAACAGAGCATAAAATACAGCCATAGCAACACAGCGCCTCTGTTTGTTCGTAAGTGTCGGGAATTAGATGCGTCCGTAAACAAGAAAGCAACTCAAATAGCGTTTGTGATTTCGAAAGCCGCAATGATGATTGGAAGGGTGACAAGGTCATGTTTAGGGTAGGTCAGATCGCGCCACTGTCAAGTTGGAAACGAATGTTATTTGAGGATTAATTCTTCTTACTGAAACAGTAAATGAATGTGTACACTACGGTTGTACGCAGGACAAAGTGTAGGGTAGAAGAGTACGCGTCTTCAGAAGGATTGGTAATGTCGATGAACGAGTCAAAACAACATGAGGAGAAGGGACTACAACACGGGGAAGGGGAAAAGAGACAGTTCGAGTCGATGCAGTGACAGAGCAGTCCAATGGAGTTAAAAGAATGTGTTGGTTGTACAAAAACAACATCGGGGATATGGAGTCGAAATAGTGAGAGCGGGGGAAAGGACAAAACACAAAGACAGGGTTGGAGATTTTTTGATGGTACAAGAACATATAAATATGCTTATACGGTTGCAAAAAGAAACGCAAAAGGCAGTTATGCGAAATCACAAATGAAGGTAGGACAGATAGGGTAGGAAACCTCAAGAGAGATCAAGAGGACTGAGAATATGAAGAGTGAGGAGATGCAGCGAAGAGGTGATTTAATGATACAAAAAATACACAAAAAATGGTTGATATGGGAGGCAATGGCAAGGGGATAAGATGAACAGATGAACAAGATAATGATTGGAGCAGGATTGTTAGCAACCGAACTGATATGGGAACTAATAGTACATTGCAACAGATGAAACGCGGGTTGCAGCTAGCAGGAAAGGGATTAAGTGCGAAAAGAATGTATGGAATTAGCAGGGAAATTATGCAATGAAAACGAATGACATAGTATACCGTATAGCTAAAAAAAAAAATCAAGTAGTTCAGATGAGGAGGGTTTTACACAACAGCAGAAATTTCAATGAAGCTACTCCATTGGAGCCACTCCTCCGTTTTCTTCCGATTTGGACTGTGCAGTGGAAAAATGATATCCGCCGACGATGACCGGGGTGATTGTTTGAACAAAGAAGACGAAACCTCGCGGTGCGAAGAGTGTTCAAGGTCCATGAAACTGGTATATTTCTTAGGGGTGGCGTTTGAAGGGAACATCGACATCGTCTTGCTACGCACTCGCGGCTCGGATTTGATGGAAGATCCGAAGCCATAGCTCGATTTGGAGCGAGTGTTGGACCTGCGGCGTTGCATTCGACTCGGAGCCGAATAAGAAGATGTCGAATAGGAGAATGAGCGAGAATAAGCGTGGGATCGGGATGGACTCATTGGAAGGATGTCTTCCTCGTCGTCGTGCTGGGAAGGAGCAGAATACGAATGACGGTGCGTTGAGCTAAAGTCGATGTCGAGATCAACAAAGTCCGCGTCTTCGTTAGAATCCATATCCCATTCGTCCTCGGAAGAATCCTCGTCTTCGGACAAGGACATAAAGTTGCTCGTCGTCTCCTCTTTAATACCACCGAATTTAAATGAAGTCAATGCGGTGTGGGACCGACCTTCGAGTCGGGCAAGAGCATCGGATCGTTTGGTTCGGCGATAGTTGGTGGAGACGGTGGAGGAAGCAGTCCTGGTAGATGTGTTGCGAGTAAGGTTGGGAATGGTCACCGATTTCGACGGGCCAGCGATTGCATTGGAGTGGGATGGAGGAAGAAGAGTGGAGGAAGCTCTGCTAGTGTTCAGAGCCGGTAGCGCAGGTAATGCGTCGGCATATTTGGGCATCGGCTTCTGAGACGGAAAGTTCTGCAAAGATGGACGGGAACGAAGTGTATGCAGAGATGGTGCACTGCGGCCGTTTTAGGAAGACGAGTTGAGGGGCACAGGATTATTGAGACGTACCGTAAAGAACCCGCGCCAGCTAAATCTAAAGATAAAAATGATCGTTCTTTGTGGAATTGCTCCACACTGGCAGTAGGAGACGAAGTATCTGGGAGGCTACCTCGGCGACGAAAGTCGACTTCGTAGAAAAATCCTTCCTGGACCTCGTTGGTGGCGTCGGGTGAGGATGGAGGCACCAAGCCTGACATGAAGAACTGCGAATACGGAGAACCAGTGCGAAACATTTCTGGAGAAGAGTTAGTAGAGAACTGGGGGGTCCAGGTTGAACTGGCAGTGGAAGTACTAGCTATAAGTATCCAACCAATTAGTCGCGCCACAAAGAATCTATATACACACACGAGGCCAAAGCCACAAGAAAAAAGTCACTCAATGTCAGCCAAGATTTAATCGGGGTTTTTAATATTAGCGTGGGAATATTGGCTAGGCGACTGAGTCACAAACCTTTTCGGGGATGTGCCTGTCACAGTTATACGGGGACGCGTTTCCGACTTTGCCGATTAAGCTCCCGTGTTCGAGTTTCGTCCCCGACGCGCTCGCCCTTGGACTGTTCGTCAAGGCAACAGTTTTAGTCTACGATAGCGAAAATCTCGAAGCTACAACTGCGATACTAGAGACAAATCAAGGCAAACTACTGACTTCCTGCTTTAAATTGACATGAGGATTTTGACATGATCTTCGGAGCTGATCATCTTCCCGCAGAAAAAGCCCATTGTTCTCATTGTAAGAACAAAGGCAAATATCTTCATCGACAATCGCGCTTGTAACATCACCTTCCGTAGGCATTGAGTCCATATCACAAAATTTCACACCGAATTTCACTGACTCCTGATGATTCATAGCTTTTTTTGCCGCCTGAGCCCTACGCACACATGTACATATACCAGCAAATTCCACGCCTGCGCCTCCTGAAAATCGTTATCACACGTCGGGAGTGATTCGACTTCTGAAGCAGCACTGGAGTCTCTCAGGTTCGCTTACCTTCTCACCTGACTCATCCGTCGTATTTTATCGTCCCGGATCCCGATATTTCGACCAATTATAGCCAATAATGCGAGCCTATAAACACCTATGAACGTATGTATTCAAAATAGATCCTGCCTGTCGTCATCCCGGATCCTCCCTCATTGTGATTTGTGACCGCGAATTTGTGCATCCAATCACATATCCGGATGCTTTCGAAGAGGAGCGGGGAGGAGTTCAGGGTCGTCGAAACGCATAAATATGTTTTGGCTCAATGTTTCCCGATGCAGCAAAGTACCACCTGCTTTGACCTCCTGTAGTGGATCTGCGGAGCTTGAATGCGACACTACGGGTCCAATCGCTACCAATTCTCCTTGCTAGCAGCGCCACAGACAGGACTCCAATCAGCTCGCAACATCTAGGCTGCGTTACTTACGCTGAACATGTGTGTATGTGTTGTAGGTTTTACTGTAGGTTTATCGTGGAATATCATGGCCTTTTTTCCGTGATAACCGTGAAATGCGTCAGCCCGCAGCCGCCACACAACGGACCACCAGTGTCTTATGCTAGTATGTGCTGGCTTCGAGGCCTGTTCTTGAGGCTGTATCCGTCTGAATCTTTATTCCGCAGACTGCACGAGACTGTATGTACGAAGTCGTAAATACAGAAGTATCAAGATCGAGACGTACCAGCCTGAGTTATTTGGCAGTATCTGGCTGCCTAATCCTGATATTATCGCACCCGGGACACAACTCCAAATCGTTTGAAGGTTGAAATGTACGGCAAAGGTAAGTATATACATTGGTACTCGTCATGATTCTGCCATTAACTCTGTGGACCTATTATCTCTTTCTCTACTTTTCTCTGCAGCTCGGCATATTAACTCGACCCCTCCCTGGCATGTATATCCATAGACTTCGTACCGAGCTATGGCCTGAGGTCATTTGAGTTGCCACATACAGCCACAGACACAGACATAAGGAAACATTCAGGAAACTTCTAGCGATAAGTGACATGATCAACGCCCAAATAC
This sequence comes from Lentinula lateritia, assembly GCA_028011325.1. Taxonomy (NCBI): domain Eukaryota; kingdom Fungi; phylum Basidiomycota; class Agaricomycetes; order Agaricales; family Omphalotaceae; genus Lentinula; species Lentinula lateritia. Next base: position 156,710 of record JANVFT010000091.1, read on the forward strand.
CTACTGTCAATCTGTGAGGACATAGACCGACCTGAAAACCCCGGACCGTGTGGTTGTATGTGGTTGTATGCGGTTGTAGGAGTTCCGTATGATAAGGGAAGAAACGTCTGAATACCGCGAACTAAATGAAGCCGAGAGTGTACAAATTTGCTTTATCATCTCTTGCAAGTCAAGTTGATAGACCATCTATCTTGTTCTCGACCAAAGTTATGCTCGTGGCCGCAATCCATACGTTGTCGGGATATCTCAACAGTTGAGCCGTCGACGCTGTGTTGTTGCGACATTCTTAACTGCCTCTGGAAATTTCAGGTTAAAGGTAATGCCCAATGATAGGTGAGTATAGGTGTTTGCGGAGATTCTTCTGTCGGTGCCGCGACAAGGCTGCCAACGTTGGCAGTTGCCAAAAAAAAACGGAGTTTCTGCGGAGTAGTCTGTGACCTTCACAACTTCTGACAGCCGTTCGATGTCCATCACCCAAATGACGTTCTATTCGCAAAGAGCAGCCCGTATTTTTCGCTCTCTTCCTAAAAGGCTGATCAACCGTATGCATTCGTTGAAAATCTATTCGCCTCCTGCTTACCTTGCGACTCTCAGGTCTTTTGAAAGGAAGGGGAAGCATTCGAGTAATTCCGCTGGCAGCGGGGTCTGAGGGATGCGATCATCCAGCTTGGATCTCTAGGAACTTGGGCTACCTCGCCCTCGTCGACACGACGTCGAGTCTGACTTGATATGGTAAAATCCGCGTCGAACGAAGTCCTCCTCGAGGTAAAAATCTGTACCGTGTACTACCGTGCGCCTTCGAACCTTTGGACATGACTGATATGAATACAGCCAGTGCGCATTCTTCCGCTTATTTCGCGCCCTTTGCTGCTTCGAAAACCAGCGTATACAGGAGTGTTGCTTGGTTGTCACTCAATTTGTCAATGAGGATAACATTTATTAGCACGACGTTGCACCTATGGCAGTGGTAAATGGTAATTTCGCTGAAGAAAAAGAAAGAAAATTCAAGGAATTCGAACCCACAATTTGACGTCCTCTGTCCAAAATGCCACCGTCATCACTCGAAATCCTCATTACCTTCAGAGGTTGGAGAATCTCCTCAACTGCTTGAGAGAACGTGAGCTGCCAAGGAAAGAGTCGAAGCCCGTAAAAATCGCCAGTATGTCGACGTTGGCATGCATAATACAGGATCATCTGTTCTTCTCTGCCAACCATCACCCATTTGTTTTTCGATTGTTGCCATGAAAATTTCGTTTAAGCACACACCTACTTACTCCGATCAAGCGCAGGCCTTTTATGAAAACGAAGAAATGAGATTTTGAAAGGAGAATAGGCAACTGTTCGGTTCATTCCTCGTCAATTCGGGGTTGGAGAAGTAAAAAGTAGCTGTGAGCACACACATTCAGTTTCTGACCCCAAATATGTCCGATTATCATCATCCACGAGAAGATGGGGAAAGGAAAACATGGGTACCCCGAGTAACAGGAATTTTGAAGATGCAAAAAACTGTTTGCCTCCTACCAGATTCGAACTAGTGACCTCTCCATATAGCAATACGAGTGGAACGCTCTACCACCTGAGCTAAGAAGGCATATCAAATTGGGCGCTAAGAAGGGACGTAACGGAAGTGTACACGATGATACTTTCAATATCAGCAACCTTGAGATCGCCTTATCCATAGTCCACCGAGTGACCGCAGGCATTATCATGAAGTGCACCGCTGATCTTCTGTCTTATCAGACCCGTACTTACATCCACCGCTCTCATCTGAAGCACCTTTTTCCTTGTTTTCACAGGGTAGAGGGTCGGGAAATGTTACCGTCCTGCAGCTGAGAGGAATCGTTGTCAATCTGTTTGCGCTCCCTAGGGCAGAATGAGACCTTTTCCTCACGCCGTGTGGTGGAAGCTTATGTGGATACTGGGCCCATTAAGAGGCGCCACACTTGGATTTTGGTCGATTTTTATTGACTCTACATAAGTTTCAACCTGAGAATTGACATGTCAAGTGGCATGAATAATGTTGTAAATTTGATTCGTTCGACGATCTCACCTATATATCACAACAGCGTAACAGAGAACAGGTCTTTCACGCTTTTGCGACTTTACAATCACCCTGTTTTTTTCAGTTACAGTCACAAGTGATTGCCTGCGCTGAAACGAAGTCGAGTCTTTGATCCCCCGGAAGCAAGGTATCAATGGCGCAAAAGTGAAGTAGATTGGAGAAGCTGTCCGAGGGTTTATGATACAGTGTTGACAAGTACACGATAACTAAGGAGACATGGTAAGAAATTAGTCAGATAGTCTAGAAATGTATGTTGAAGACTCACTATGACAAAGATTCCATCTAAGTGTACGATCATCTAAAATCACTGTTTGACTTCTTTGCATCTGTAAATTGCTCGTCTGATGCATGCTCTGTGGATTCTTCTTCACCATGATCCGCATTGAGTGAAGCTGCGATGGTCATGAGCCTACGAGTCAGGATGAATCGTAATCTTCGCGCAACTTAATGTTGATTACACACATTGCCGCATCTAATCCCACAAAAGTGCGCATTGCGTGTAGATCCTGCTGAAGCAGCTCGCAGAGATTGGACGTCTGCACTAGGGCCCGGTTCATTCTTCCGAAACTGCCTGCAAGTTGAGTGTAAAGCCGCTCTTTGGCTTGAGTGGCGCCTGTCACTTGCCCAGAGCTCTGCATTGCAGAAGGAGAGGAGTGAAGTTGACATCACGTGCCACCCAGCTAACATGAGCTTTGGTTTTACCCTCCGAGAGAAGGCAGCAGAGCTGTCTTCTCAGAGGATAAGATAAGATGTGGCGATGAGAGCGGGCGCTTACCGCTTTTGAACTACGCTCTCATCGTCGAAACTCTCTCTAGATCGTTTTTGTGATTTTCTGTGCATATACGCGTTCTTGAGTCATGACACAACACCCCCCGCTTCTCCTCAGAACCTCGTCGTCTGTCAGGGCTGATGATCGCCAACGCCGTACTCACATTCTCGGAATTATTCCGATTCTAAAAAAACTCAGTCTGGAGAGAAGATTGGAAAGGAACTACGACATCGAACGAGCTAACGAGGTGCGGCAGGAGAAAACCATGCTTTTCATCGAAAAGAAGGGCCCAGCAAAGGGTTCTCCTTCGGCTTCGCTCATTACCATCACTGAGGACGAATGGAACGATATCAGGACGACTCCTGCCATCTTTGAGCGCGTCAAACAATGGATCCCCAGCTACATACTCGCATGGATGACGAAAGCCAACGAGGTGGAGAATTTGTCTAGAGGGAAACGTACTCGGGAGGTGCAGGAAGGCGACGCGTTAGAGAATGGGCCGGAGAAGAACCCTAGGCTCATGACCCCCATCATCGAGACTACGCCAGATCCGACCACCTCTCAAAATGTCGAGCTTCCAGAATGCCTCTATAGAATTGGAAGGCTGCACAACTACCTCCCTCTCCCTCTCTTCACGGACAACAATCTTATCTTCATTCATTCCCACTCCTCGTCTTTTAAGACCTCAAAAACACTTCTTCCAGGGGACAAGGAACGTACTGAAGTGGTTGTTCTCAAGGATCTGCTGGATCGACTTAACATACGGGTGCCAGATGTGGAGAAAGCAGATGAAGACGAAGGTCTTTCGCTATATGAATTTCAGCTCGCTTCGAAGAATTACTTTGCTTTTGAACTCAGTCGCGACCCGGATGGTCATGGTGGCACTCGAGCAAACTGGACTCGACAACACTTCCTTTTCTTCAACAATCAACGTGATGCAGAGAAATACTACCGATTCTGGAAACCCCGTGAGTATCGTCTTCGGGAAGAACGCCGTCTCTATAACACCAAATTTGACCTTACCACTTATAACATGGCATGGAATCGCGTCGTCACCGATTACGAGCGGTCTTTGGAGGCAAAGCCTAGACAGACACCGAACTCATCCACCGTTCCTTCCTCTTCTAAGCCCTTTCCGAAAGGCAACAAGGGTGACTCCTTCGACCTCTGTTGCCTTGGATGTGGTAAGAAGGGGCACTCCGCTACAGACCATTCGAGTAAACATGGCTCCCTCCTCTGGGCCAGGTGGATCAAAGGGGGTAAATCTTTCGTCCTTGGTCTCCCTCAGGGAGAAGATAAACGCATCTGCTATCAGTGGAACATCCGAGGGAATTGCAAAGCTAACAAGGGCTGTCAGGATGCGCATGTCTGCACCTTTTGCGGAAGCGATGGGCACCATGCCTTCTCGTACACATGTCGCTCCAGACCCAATTGAGGCATTCCTTGAACTTTCGATTCCGCCAACCCTTTCTTACTATGACTTTTCCGATGCTATTCATTTTCGCTCACCACTTCCCAACACATGTCCCGAGTTCATAGAGCTATATGAGCGGATTGTCACCCCTTACAATGCAGACGAATTCGAAAAAGCTCTACTAGCTTGTAATATCTCTCATCACTACCCACTTCTTCTTCATAACCTCCGTCGAGGTTTTCCACTCGGCCACTTGCCTCCACTACATGAAACGATCATTATTCCTAATCATCACTGGTCGAATGGCTGGGCCGTTCTCTTGTGCAGATATGCATCTGATTATGCGAGGTCACTTCTATGTCTCGCCTCTCATAGTGGCTACGCAAATCCAGGGTCCCGGTATGCCTCCTAAACATAGGGTGTGCCGTAACCTCTCGAAAGATGGTCGCGACTCGGAGGGACACACAGTCCCATCAGTCAATTCTTTTACTCAGAAGAATTTGTTTCCAACACGATTCGATACTGCGGCCAAGGTTGCAGATATGGTAAGTCCAATTTTATCTCCTAACATCCTTCTCTTTCAGCTCTACTTCGCTTGACCCACTTGGTCCTATTCTACTACCATTACCTTTAATCATTACTGTCTACTTGCCCACTTTCACTTTCACTCACACTACACTTTACTCAGGTTGCTACTGCACCACCAGGCACGCAAGCTTGCACTCTCGACATTCAAAAATTCCATCGCACTTGTCCAATACTCCCCGAACACAAACCTTTCCTTGTGGTTCAGGATCACTTAGGCCATTTCTTCGCAGATCTTGTTTTTTGTTTCGGGGCTGCCCCGGCTAGCAGCAATTCAGGAATGATTTCCAATGCGGTTGTTGATATTTTACTAAGCAAACTTGTTGATGCGCTGCTGAAATACGAAGATGACTTGAAAGCTTTCCGGATTCTCAACTCCCAAGGTTCCTTCGATTACGACAGGACCTCAATGTTGGAGGCTATCGAGACACTTGGCGTCCCGTGGCATCCCGATAAAGGTGATGAAGATTTCGTGACAGTTACCAGATTCATAGGTTTTCTTTGGAACCTTGAGCTCAAGCGCGTTAGTCTTCCTGATGACAAACGCATCAAATACCTCGAGCATATTCGGGTTTTCCTCTCGAATTTCGCAAATGCCCGTGTTCCTGTATCAGAAGTTGAGTCTATACACGGCACACTCTGCCACATTGCCTTCATCTACCATGAAGGTCGATCTCACCTTCCCCCAATCTCAAATTTTATGGCTTCGTATCGCAGTTCATTCGAAGAAAACCGCGGTCGTTTTCCCCCTCCCAGTGTTCTTACGGAGCTTCAATGGTGGCACTCTCAACTCCAGGACCCCTTCTACTACCGAGAACTCCGACCTCGAGGTGAACTCAAGGACTTCGGTCTTTTTGTTGATGCCTCCACTGACTGGGGTATTGGAATTGTCTTTGATGGCAGCTGGGCCGCATTTCGTCTCCGTCCCAATTGGAAGATCCCTGGACGTGATATTTGCTGGCTCGAAACAGTGGCTGTGGAATTATTGATTTATTTTCTAGAATCGATGAATTTCCACGACACCTACCTTCTCATTCACTCGGATAACCAGGGGACTATTGGTGCATTTGACAAAGCACGCAGCCCTAATTACTGGATCAATATGTCCATCCGTCGCATCTGCGGGGTCATTGGCCCACTCTTCATTCAGCCCGAGCTCAGATACATTCCCACTACTCTCAATCCAGCAGACCCATTCTCGCGCGGAGAACTTGGTTCTGTTGCGGATAAACTTCCTCTTACTTTTTCACTCCCATTGGAGTTGCAAGAAATACTTGATTATGTTTAGGTATGCTCAAGCTATTCCTTATTACTTATTACGTCGATTCCAGCTGAAATTCATGCTTACACAGCCCTCTTCATTTCTTGGTGCTAGACAGTTCTGGCCCGAGTTTCACGGTTCCGCGCACCATGGAAACTCAAACAACTCCCACTTCGAACTCCTCCCCGTCACACCTAAACCCACTAGATTTCTGCAACAACTTCGCATCCCCACAAACTAGCACATGTAACCCTCAACTTCATTCTTCACAACTGACTATTTCCTCTAAACTACCAACTACCACCCCTGCTCAAGCCCCACCTTGGGCAGGTAATTACTTCGCTCCAGCTCCTAGGAAACCCAGAAAGGATTCCCAAATCGCCAACAATACCCTGCGGCCCAACGTCAGCTCAGCCGATTGGATATTGGCATGGACGTCACCTTGGTCTGTCGAGATGAAACTCAGAAACCTAGAGTCAATCCCTTTACATATTCTTCAGCAAGCCGAACAAATTACAGCTTCGGGGCTCACTGAGCAGACGAAATCAAACTATGCAGCGGGGCTTCTACGTTGGCATCAATTTTGTGACAGAGAATCAATACCCGAGACAATGCGCATGCCCGCTTCAGAAGTCCTAATAGCAGGCTTTGTTGGCGCACATGCAGGAACAGTTTCAGGTAGTACAATCCGATCATGGCTCTCTGGTATACGGGCTTGGCACATCCTCAACAGAGCTCCATGGCCTTCAAACTCAGAATTCATTACACTTGCTCGACGGGCGGCGAACATCAAAGGAAGCCAACATAAGCGTCCACTTCGCAATCCAATCACTCTACAGCATCTGCTCGTTCTCCATTCTGCTCTTGACTTCAGTGTTCCGTTTCACTGTGCTATCTGGGCGGTTGCCCTCATCTGTTTCTGGGGATGTCGCCGTCTTGGCGAACTGACTATACCGTCCAAATCCGCCTTTGACCCCAAGTTCCATGTCATCCGCTCAGGCATTCTGTCTGATTTTCTTCTGCAATCTTTGCGAACTCGCATCAAATTTCATATTCCATGGACCAAATCAACAAAGGAACTCGGGGCCGATGTCGTCGCTTCTAGACAACCAACCAGCTTATGCCCATGCAAAGCTTTTGAACAACATTGGCAGATGAACGCCGCCGTTCCTGAAGGCTCCTCACTATTCAGTTTTATTGACAAATCGGGCTGCTCCCAACATATGACAAAATCCATTTTTCTCAAATTCGTTTCCGATATCTGGACACGCGCTTCAATGCAACACGTACTTGGACACAGTTTCCGTATTGGCGGGGCTGTCGAACTTCTTCTTGCCGGTGTTGCACCTCATGTTGTTGCAGCAATTGGAGGTTGGACCTCCCTCGCATTTCTCATATACTGGCGTCGTCTGGAGGACATTATCATCTCCCAGGTCGCAGATGCTTATGACAAGCATTGGGATCGGGTACGCAAAGCAATGGAGGATTACAGGAAAACAAATAAAATTTCGGCCACTCTTATTGACAGCTGCATCCGCGGCGAGGATACTGAATTGTCTGAGGACTAATAAAACTCAATTTGTACATTATATTACCCTTCTAATAAAGCTATAATATATCCTTTGTATGCCCTCGACTCGGCTTGGGGTTTCGTCAACCACAGTTGATGTTGAGTTGCCTGTGTTGGAGCCTCGGGCTCTGTTTGGGCATGTCCAGGCCACTCACCATCTACGGGTGGGTGAGCGGGGCTGCGCCCCAGGCAAAACCTCATCCTCTAGTTAAGAGCACTCGTTAGTGCTCTCTACATTTCCCAGTGAGCTCGGTCGAGCGAATCTTATCTTATTCCGAGAGAAGGCAGCAGAGCTGTCTTCTCAGAGGATAAGATAAGATGTGGCGATGAGAGCGGGCGCTTACCGCTTTTGAACTACGCTCTCATCGTCGAAACTCTCTCTAGATCGTTTTTGTGATCCCACCCTCCCTTCCCTCTTTCACTCAAGTGTCCAGTCTTCTGACAAAGACGCTCCAGGCTCAGCCAAACCGCTTTTCGTGTGTTTTCCCACCCGAGCGGGGCTGCGCCCCAGGCAAAACCTCATCCTCTAGTTAAGAGCACTCGTTAGTGCTCTCTACATTTCCCAGTGAGCTCGGTCGAGCGAATCTTATCTTATAGTTAGGCAGTCTATGAATCACAGCGATACTGGTACATATTGATTCTTATTCTTATATACATACTTGAGGTGAGAAGCCTCCTTAAATACTTGGAATGCAGTCCAGATAAATGCGGTGGGGCGTAAAAATATTTAATCTTGAATATAAAGCAAAAATGGGCGATAGATGAGTCTGTAGATGCAGCAAGGCTTGACACCCCATTAGAACGCTTAATGTAAATGGAATCGCTCCAACAGTCCCGCAATGGGATTAGACGGCGCCGCAGCATGCTGTGATGGAGGGCCCTGAGCGTAATCCGGGGGAGCTGAGAGACTAGGCGGCGAAGCAGCAGAGTGCGTACTGGAGTAGTTGGGAGGCGGAGGAGGTGCAGCGTAGATCATGGGATTATTGAGCTGTGATGGAGAGGGGGAAGGCTGATGAGGATGTACTTGGTGAGATCGTACATGAGAAGCAGGGGGAGATCGGGAAGGACGGAATAGCTTGGATTTTGGTCTTGCGGAAGAGGCAGAAGACGAGGCTATAATAAATGGGTGCAATCAGAAATGTTGAATTGAGACAGAATATAATACAAGTACAAACCGTCATTCTTTTTGAGAGAAAGCTCTTTGTCATTCGGTAAACCTCCAGGTTTAAGGGGTTGAAGCTCGGGCATAAGAATCTTGCTGATATGGATACATAGACTACTCGGTGGAACATAGGCCGCAGGCTTTTTCCCTTTATCGGTATCATCCAAGTTAATCCTCTTGGGTCCTTTCTTGGCTTCAGCATCGTAAATCACATATTGATGTAGATCGTCTTCTAAACCTGCAAAAGCTGTGGACGACCTGACATGAAAAGAAAGAAAGCATATACCAGCTTTGTGCCGTATCCGCTTGGTTTCTTCGGCAACTTGGACAACTTTTTGTACCTCGAGACTAGTATGTGATTTTATCATGACAAACAGTATTGCATCGTCCTAATGAAAAGCTTGTTGAGTAAGGACTACCGGAAGAAGGATACATGGCACCTGAAGAAGGTTCCAGCAATACTGCGCATAATCATTTACGCTACCCTCAGCTTCTACTGTGACTTCATTAAATTCTCCTCGGATGGCGTGCAATTCTGCAATACGATCGACACCGGCCTTGGGTTCAGGTCTAGGAGGTGGCGTTGGAGGCTCCAAAAGAATGGGAGCACTTGCAGAAGGCGTAGTTGTAGGTGAAGGCGAAGGATTAACCTTCGGGGAGTGATAAGTATCGTTCAAGTCGTGGAATGTTAACAAAGCGGTCAAAATGACGATTTCCAGGCCTTTGCGGTCGTTGATATCGAATCTCAAGGAACGTCAGTGCATACAATTTGATCGACTCCGCTGGTGAAAACACACCGGTTCAAATTATAATCAAGCACTTGGACTGAACTGCTCTTCAACCGACCTGCAGGCTCCTTTGTAAGAGCGACTAGAACTGGCGGATCTGGCTTTCGTATCATGTAGCATTCTTCTCGCTTCCATTCGAATTCGTGACTGTCGATATGTAAAAAAAATCAAATAGGTTCATTCAATACATTGACGATTCGCACTTTTCCCATTGAAAAGACCATTTGAAGGATAGTGTCCCTGTGTATTTGAGTTCTACGGCGATAGTTGGATTACAAAGCTCCAGGGTTTTGACTTTGCTGGTCGCGCTTGGTGCGCTGGCAGTTACGAGCAATGATTCAGAAGCAAAATCTACTGGGAAGTATGTATCACCAATTACGATTAGAAAGCATATCCTGAAACACACCATACACCTCTACTTTGTATATTGATGCAGGAACGCGCTGCTTGCGGTAATGCACTTGACCAGTCGAATCTACCAAGTCTATGACATTGGGGTCGATTATGCTTGGAGTTACGATGAGAGTAAAGAGATTTTGATCTAAAGACATCGAAGATCGCTTTCAGAAATGCTACTTAACGTGAGAACTTTCAAGTTGATGCCCGTAGCCTGCGCCGCCTCAATGTGATTGCTCAGGATTGCTCTCATTCTCCAGGTGAGCAGAGTGGATGCCCTGATAGCTCAATAGGCTAATTGGCTAATCAAATACTAAGCCTTTAAGCTCTACATACTGATCCGCTTCTTACAAGGTTTAGCCCAAGGCGAGTATAGGTATATATTGGCAAAAATTTAGTTCGATTCGATATCAGAACTCACATCCACTGCAGGCGGCGACTCGTGTCGAATGATTGCCTTTCAGATAAACTCCCACCCGTCATGTTCTGCCCCCCCTCTCTCGGCTTAACACATTGATGGCGCTTGCCTGCTCGACGAGTCTATGTTTTAGATTGTTGCCCAATCACTCCAAGTTGCGCACTTATGTATTCTCTCGTATACAGTCCGTCCAATCCTGGCCCCTTTGTAAAATTTCCTTACCATCGACAATCCGACCTATGCTTTCTTCAAGAATTCACTGAAGTGTAGGCAAGCTCATAATGTAGCAATTCCTGAGCTCCCTTCGAATCTGTACGCCAATAATCCAAGAAATTCAGCGTAACATTCTCAAAAGCGCCGCCGTTGTATGTGGATTGGTTGACCAATTGTCAATTTCTATCAGTTACGAGAGCAAACCCAAATTTTCAAAGCTCTAGGATGTAGAGTGGACCCATCGTTTTACACGTGTGTTGTTTTACTAAGGTTCGTTCAAACTTCAGATCTTGCTCAATGTGTATGCAGTGACCAATTCATGCTTCTACCATTCCGCATAGAAAACTCGTTAACATCCTCGTTCTCGCCGCACGGGGACCTCACAGAATCACGTTGTCTGTTGCTGGACGAACCTTTGCTGATCGATCGGGCAGGGCACTCTATATCACCCCAGTTTTTCTGCTTGAGGCTATTTGCTGGTTGAACTTTGATGTTTCCACTTGCGTGCCAGTAGGGTTCTAGAGTAGCTCTATTCGCATGTTCTCCTCATAAATACCCAACGTCTGTATATCCTTCCCTCAGTTTCCGTCAGCGATAAAACCATTAACTCCACTACAGTCACGGTCACGATGTCAAATCCGTTTTATTTGGACCTATATCCTAATTTAGTGCCATTCATTGACGGAAATACGGTGCCCATACAAGAGCTGGACAGTTGTGTCTACCCTATGGGCGACCACTACAAGAACAAGGCTATATACTTCGAAGGAGGTAGATGGGGTGGAAAGAGGGTGCGAGCTGATCTGCATGAATTGCAACACGCCAATTTAGGGCGAAAGTCAGTTTCTCTGATATGTTCTCTTTCTTGACCTTGAATTCATTTTAGATATGCTGAAGTCGACAGAAGATCGATTGATCCACCCCCTGTTGCTTTGCTTCGTTTGTTTGAACGTACGCCCCCCAGTCAATATGGTTCTCTAGAAAGTGAGATCTTCAATTACGAGTAAGTCTTAATTGAGTAGTGTTCTTTAGATGCCAATTTCGCTACTGATTCCAGAATTGCGACCACACTAGAAACGTCGGGACTATGGGACTTTTATGTGCTGTGGATCTTATACCTGTCATTAAATCTGGTAGCGGGGGGCACATCCATCCAACGTGTGACATCAGCGGACCACGTATTAATCATCCACACTACGACAACGACCATTTGCCTTCCGGAGTCGAAGATTTTTCCCTTACAGAAAATCTTCCAGTCCCCGAGTCAGAAATCGCCCGACTGACTACGAATGTTCTCATCGGGTCCAAGGTCGTTCAACCGCATCTCATAGAGCGCAATGGTCAAAAAAATCTGATGTTTGTCTTCTCCGTGAGCGTTGAAACCACCGACTCAGATTTGGAGATACTGAAATAATTCATTGATCAGGATCTTGCAGTCAGAAATCTGGGCTCTTTTAGACTTCGCTACAGATTCTTTGATTTGTTTTCGACTATGCCAGGTAAAGATACGACGATTCAAGCCGAGTGCATTGGTGGAACCTTCAAAGTATTCTCCACGAAAGATTTTCCTGGCCTGGAGGTATCAACAGAGTTGACAAAAGTGTGTCTACGCAATAGTAAGTCGGTGTGATTTGTCTCATTTTTGCTTGCAGGAACTTTCGGCACAAGGAGTACCCTTGAATGTTAGGAACTCAGAACGTAAAATCAAGACAAGAAATCATGACCGCACACAAGCAACACCAAATTAATGGCAAGGAGACAAAAAAGATTTAGGTATTGCGTAAGAGTTTTAACGTCGGATATAAGTAAGTCGGGGGAGTGATGAGTTGTAATCATATAGCCACCAAGTACTGAACTTATGTAAGTTTGGAGATAGCAAAAAGCATCAGGAAAACTGTCCCCTTGAAATCCTATATATTAAATTTCCTGGGGGCCCCCTTGATCTAGAACCACCATGACGTGTGTTCGGCGGCCGGCCTCTCAGTGGCCAAGGGGACTAGTAGCTGTTGGAAACAGCGAAGCTAACAGGTCGTACTCCTCAGAGACGGTGGTGAACACTGTGCTACTGGGAGTGAATGCTCGACGAGGTGTCGAGAAGAATCACAGAAAGATCCATAACGTAGAAGGACCTACGAGAAAGTCCCCGGGCCGAAGTAGAACCGACCTGCTAGTGATATAAACGACTTCTATTACACCTGGGAAAAGCGAAGAAGCTTCAACGCGACAGTCCGAAGCACCTTGATGACTTCCAAGGGCAGGAGCACCCTGCGACGAGGACTGACGCCACCTCAACGTCGACGAGCGGCCAGCGGGTTAAACTACGCGAGAAACTGCCTTTGCAATGAGGCCACTGTAAGACCTGGGTCAGAATAGGTCTTAGGGTAGGTTTTTGGTACGATGAATTTATGTTGTAGCGTGCTAGGAGCAGGCTGGAGCTTGAAGGGAGCTACGGAAACCGCGACCGAGGACGGGAATGACCTAGTGATGGCTAGAGTTGGGAGGTGTGACCCTTGAAGAGGTTCCTGTAAGGTCCAAGGAGGTCCCTAAGGCGTAGGTAGCGGAGGTGGAGGTACGGAACCTAGTAGCGTTGCGTAGGAGGAGTTGTACTCGCTAGAACGTCAACATAGTATTGAATAGGTCGTAGAGAGAATAGGTATAGAGCGTGTGAGCTCCTAAGGATGTATACGCCCGGGGACTGAACTCGAAGATGGTCGTCCTCGAGTGTGGGAGGTCGTAATGGAGAAGCGATACGTCGTTCGACGTAAGAAGTAGCTTCGACGTTACCTAGATTGAGATCCCGAAGCTTGGGGAGCAATGGGGGAGCTCAAGGAGGTATTGGGGAGGTTGGCTCTCCAAAGCGTTAGGCGTTGGGGAGCTTTAGTATTGTTCGAGGGAGCTCGAAGACTCACTCGGGTTGCTTAGACGAGAAGTAAAAGCATATATTGGATCGTGTAGATGATCGTCGAAACTGTAGACAAGAATAGAGAGAAACAGAGATAGAGAAACAGAGAGTAGAGAGAATTCCGTATAGTTAGCAGGTACAAAGGGACAGGGACTGGACCTATGTAAAGGGTGTGTGTTCAAAATATACCAAGCTGGGGTTTCGGGACATTGCGGCGCTACTTAAATAGGTACGGGAAGTGAACAAGAGAACATCTGGAGACATGAGGCGGTTCAATCGAGGGAGGGAGGTAATTGAGATTATTACTTAAAGGGGTTGGCGGTTAGGAGGATCTTGTATGCGTGTCGGGGCGAATGGCGTTTGGGTAGGTATGTTGGGACACTTGGGGAAGTGCATGGTGGTACCTGGGGAGGTGTAAAAGGGCAAACAGGAGGTGGGTAGGATGTGTGACAACGTCTGGCGAGTACTGGTACTGGTCTGGTTGTAGCCAGGGCATGACATTACCCCCCCTTGTAACCCCTTCGCGCCCTCGCGATGGGTAGGCGCGTTTCCTGGGAAGTCACCTGACATTCACGTGTTACCCGAAATTTTCTTGTTGAAGTCCGTCAGATGCTTGCTTTTTCCCCCCTTCCACCAACTCAGTTCTATGAGTCTAACTCCTCTAACTGCCATGTCTTCCAACTCTGATCGTTCCCCCTCTCGTACGCCCTCCCCTTTGCTACCTCCTCTCACCGCCTTGGGTGAGGTACCTTCCCCAGATTCCGAATCCGATGGGGAGGTCGAACAAGATCAGCTGGCATTCACCTTGGAGTCTCCGTCTCGTCCTCAGCTTCAGCTGTTCGAGACAGTCTTTAATACTGGCAAGCCGCTCTCGGGTTATTGTCAAGACGATCCCTTGTGGCTTCTTCTGGCGGAGGTAGCCTCTCCGTGTACTAATTGTGTGAAGACCCCGGGTAAATGCAAGGTTCTGCCGAATTCCCCTCGTTGCACCAACTGTACCTCCAAGAAGACTTGTAGTCTTGGAAAGATACTTCGATATCGGTATTTTGCTCATCGCTGCAACCAAGACCTTGCATACAGCCGCAGGTTTTTGGAGCTTCATGGGACTTCCGCGCATCAGTCAACGTGGGGTATTCCTCTGAGTGCCTGGCGTGAATACGACGCCGCTCTCCACGCGCGAACCTCCTCCACTTCGACCCTCCTCGAGCTGAACATGCTGGACGAAAAGGACACTGTCGAGGCCGACCAGCAGGAACTACGGGAGTTCCTTGCCTTGAAACAGGGTGAGGCAGTCGTCGCAGCCAAACGTAAGCGCGACCGCTCCCCTTTGCCTGTGGCTGGCTTCTCTCGGAAAAAGGTTCGGTCAGATGCTCCCAAGAAGCGTTCTCGTCGTAGGACTCCTGTGGCAGCGACCATTCCAGGTTCTCCTCTTCGCATCCGGTTGGTAGTTCCTCCCAGTCGTCCCGTTGTAGCCTCCTCTTCTCCTCCCGTTCGCCCTCACTTATCCCCTTCCTTAATGGAGGTACTTCACAGGGACCTGCCGATGCAGGGTCCCAGTGATTTGGTTCGATTGGCGGCTGCGGCGGAAGTCCATCCTGGTTTGGTTCAGCAAGCCGGTTCTTCCTCCCCTGCTCGAACACCCATAAAAGGTGCAGGGCAGG
Source organism: Lentinula lateritia (assembly GCA_028011325.1). Lineage (NCBI taxonomy): Eukaryota > Fungi > Basidiomycota > Agaricomycetes > Agaricales > Omphalotaceae > Lentinula > Lentinula lateritia. The sequence goes on from JANVFT010000091.1 coordinate 171,911, forward strand.
ATCTTCTCTCCTCGACCATGCCTCCCATTCTTCGTCCTGCCCTGGTACCCCGCAATCTCGCTTCTCACCCTTACCGTGCTGAGAATCAGCGTCTTGCTGCTCGGGTTCGTTTGCTGGAATCTCAGCTTGCTGACTCACAGCGGGAGAATTCCTCCCTGACCTCTGCTCTTCGGGATACCTCGCATGCTCTCGAATCTCGACAACAGGAGGTGGAGCAATTGAGGTCCTCCAGTCAAGAGTTCCTCCAGCACCAGGAGGGGTATCGTCGCATCGTCGACCAGTTTAACACCCTGGATAGGGCTCTTTCGGGACCATCTGACCAAGTAAGTCGTAGGACTACAGTCCTCACGCTATCGTTTGTCTAACCTTCCTATTACAGAGTCTTCTAGAGCGTTTCCAAAAAGTGGAGGAAGAACTTCGTATCACCAAGAAGGATTGGGATGACGCAACGGGGAAGCTTTCCACTTCCTCCCGTAGGATTTCCGAGTTGACGACTGCTCTGCTGTATCAGCACGGTATTATGGATGAGGGCAATGCCCTGTCAACTCGTCAACGTGCTCGTTTGGAGGAGCTTCAGGAGGAGGTCCATCGCACTCGTGGTCGTGCTGCTTTCGTCGAACGTATGATTAAGGAGTATCCCGACGAGGGCTACTACGAGGTGGTCCTCCCTCCCCTCTCACAACTCGAAGGGGACCTCGTCAAGGTTCGGGCGGACCTTCGTTGTGTTGCTACTCTCGCCCACCGCCTCTATCGCTCTGATCCTGCCACCGTACTTCACCATCACAACTGTTACATTGGTGCGATCATTGAAGCGGTCGTTGCCTTCCTTCGTCATGCTCTGGAAACCGAGGATCCCGACGTTATGGCGCACAACTTCCAGCTGGCCTTGGATTATATGCAATCGGCGCGTGGTATTCATGGGGACCTCCACATACGGTCCCTTAGCAGCATCCAGTGGTTCTTTAACAACGCTGTCGACCAAGATGAGGGTCTTTACACCCTGATGTTGGAGAACTCCCGTTTTGACAGTGATCGTCCTTTTTTGACTGCTGCTCAACACGCCGGATTCACTAGCCCCCCTCCCGACTCGTTGGAACCTCCCCTTCATCGCCGTATGTTAGCTTTGTCAACGGCTCTCCCTCACCAAGAGGGTGCTGGACGGTGGGACGATCTAGTTCCTGCGATCCCCAGTGACGACCAATTGACGCTGGACTGGGAGCGATTAATGTTGCAGTACATGCACCACATCACCGATACCCCGCTACCTGCTCCAGATGTTGCAACTTCTATATCGTCGGTGGGGCCAGGTGGCGAGTCGTCGGGAGGAGTTGGAGTAGGTGCTGAACAGTCTTTCGACGCGGGGGTGGCACCGATGGTTGAACCCCGGTCCGTTAGTTCCCCTATTCGCACCCCGTTGTTCCTGCCTGAGCAGGAGTCTCCTACCTCCCCCTTCTCCTCCTCCCCCTTCACCCCGCTTGCCCCCCTTGTTTGGATCTGTCGCACCCTTATCCATTGATCTGACTGGCGATGACGATGAGTTGTATGATGCGGGAGACGTCGATGCTGGTCAGATGTTGAAAAATGAACCTTTGTAGCTTCTTGTAGTCTCTTGGTACCTTGTGTTCTATACTCCCTGCTTCCGTATTCCTTCTGCGAATAAAATATCTATTTTGTTGTCTTTTGGTATTACTACTGCCAGCGTCCTTCGTACTGAGTGAAATTTATTAAGAGTGAAACCGTGGTGCACCAGGTCGCGTAAGCCCTCCGATGCAATCTATCGTTAGTTAGTCGTGAATGTCATGAGGTTGTTGCCCCCGTCGTGTTTTCGTGGTCCTCGTTCAACCCCTGTACTCCCTTCTGCCTTCCTTGTCCTCCTCTTCCTCCTCCCGTGCTTCCCGCTCTAGCGAAGCCCATTGCGGGCGCGATGGCTGCCGTTTCCTTGGGTGCTTTTTGTGCCAGTTACGTAGGAGCTCGATTGAGCCCACCATACCTTCCCATCCTACCCAGGAGTTGAACTCGTCATTATACCCCTCCCATTTTACGAGGTATTCCACTTCCTCCGGCCGTCCCTTTTTGGGTTTAGAGTCAAGGATGTCTTCTACAAAGTGTTCTGTCTCCCCTTTTATGAATATCGGGGGAGGTGGGGAGGTCTGTTGTTTGAATTTATCGTGGAAGTGAGGTTTTAGTCTGTCGACATGGAACACATTGTGAATCTTGTGGAGGTCCCCAGGGAGGTCCAGTCGGTAGGCATGACTTCCTACCCTTGATAAGATCGAGTAGGGGCCCGTCCACTTGTGATCCAGCTTCTTCATAGGTCGTCTAGTCCTGACGTTTTCCATGTTCAACCAGACGTGGTCACCCTCCTTCCAGTCCGGGGCGTCCTGGCGTCTTTGGTTCGCGTACTTGGCGTAGACTTCGTTTGCTGCTCGAATGCGCTCCTGGAGGTAGGAATGTAGTTCTTTTAGATTCGAGGCGTATTCGTTGACCTCCGCTCCTTGCACCTGTTCCAGTGTGATAGACAATCTCGGGTGGTATCCTTTGTTGGCGAAGAACAGCGAGACACTCGTCATTGTGTTTGGGGTGTTGTTGTATACAAACTCGGCTATAGGTGTCATGAAGTACGTAGCCCCTATCATTTTCCTTTTCTCACTGTCTCTACGCCCTTATTTGTATGATACATCACTCCATCACTTTCATGTCCCACCATTGTTGAACTCTCATCGATTACTGACCCACCTGACCCCCTTCATTGATTACTGATCCATCAGTTACCCATCTCCTTCTACCGGCTTCTGCCACCTTCTTTATGCTCAAACTGTACAGTATTACATCGTCAGTTCTCGCAGACCGGATTGTGTATATAAAGCCAGCCCCCACTACCTGGTCCCTTATCTTGACCTCTCTGTCATTATCTTGGGACCAGGTACGTGCTTACTTACTAGTACTTACAACTCCGATACTAATATAACTCTGTCATTATCTTGGGACCAGTCTGTCTCTGCTCCGCTTAGTCGTTCCGCATTATCACTCTGCTTAAGTCGCTCCGCCTCCCTGCTCCGCTTAGTCACTCCGCCGCTGCCGCTTTGTGACAATAGGGAGTAGGAGGTCCCAGTCGTCCTGGTCGTAGGAGCAGTAGATTCGAAGGTATGCCTCCACAGATTGGTTTACCCGTTCCGTCTGTCCGTCTGTCTGGGGGTGGTACGCTGTAGATAGGCGGGATTCGATTCCTAATACCCTACAAAGCTCTCTCCAGAATTGAGACACGAATAGGGAGCCCCAGTCTGAAGTTATGTCGGAGGGCATCCCATGTTTTGAGAAGACATGTGTTATGAAGAGATTAGTGAAGTCCTCCGCATTATCCGTAGTATGACAAGGGACATATATGGCCTGTTTAGTCAGTCGGCACACTACTACCAGGATAGCATCGTACTTCTCCGGACCTGCTGTGACTGGGAGCTGGGTGATGTGGTCAAGGGAGATTGAGGACCAAGGTCGTTGACCGATTGGCAGTGGGCGGAGGTTCCCGTATGGCTTGGATCAACTGGCTTTCGCTCTCAGACATGAGTGGCAGCTCCGTACATAGTAGTTCACGTCCTTGGACAACCCTTTCCAGAAGAACAGTTGGCTTACGAGCTTCCTGGTGCGTTTCTCCCCCGGGTGTCCTCTCAACTTATGGTTGTGGTACGACTGTAGGACCTCTCTTCGTAGCGTTCCAACGTCTGGGACATATATACGACCTCCCCTCTTTATCAGCTCATCCTCCCACACGAGAGATTCCTCCTCGTTCCATGCAATCCGCTTCAATGCTTCAATCATACTTGTATCCTTGGGAGCTTCTCTCACTTGGTTTACTAGGAGGTCTTCGTTCATGAGGATGGTCGCGTTTAGACGTTCCGGAGGTATGAGTACCCTTTCCCTACTCGCTAAGACCTGGTCCCTTGAAGCTCCCTTCTTTGGGTACACGTCTGATCTTCGGGTGAGCGCGTCCGGCTTGGCTCCCAACCTCCCTGGTCGATAGTTGATAATGAAATTGTACCCCGAAAGGAGCTCCGCCCAATGGGCTTGTCGTGCTGTCAGTTGCTTTGTAGTGGTGAAGTACTGGAGGTTGTTATGGTCTGAGTACACTTGGATCTGGTGTCGGGATCCTTCGCAGTATGCCCTCCATTGTTTGAAGCAGTCTACGATAGCTAAGAGCTCCTTATCGTAGATGTCGTAGTTCAGCTCCGCAGAGATCATTGATCGTGCATGGAAGGCGATAGGGTGTATCTCCCCCGTTTCTGGGTCTAACTGTGAGAGGATCCCTGCTATCGCCAAGTCGGAAGCATCACATTCAAGGATTACCAGTAGGTCCGGGTTGTAATGCCCCAAAACTGGAGCCTCCAAGAATGCTGATTTCAGCAGTTCGAAAGCACTGTTACACTGTGGGGTCCAGCTCCATACGGAGTCCTTTCGTAGGAGCTTTGTGAACACCTTGGTAATTCCCGAGTAGTTGTCTATGAACCTCCTATAGAAGTTTGCAAATCCAAGGAACGCCTGGAGCTCCTTAACCGTCCTTGGTTTTGGCCAGTCCATTACCGCCTTCACTTTCTCTGGGTCCATGGATACTCCCAGTGGTGATATAATTACCCCCAAGTATTTGACAGTGTCGACGTGGAACGCGCATTTTTCCGGCTTTGCATGGAGGTGGTTCGCCCGTAGTCGTTCCAGGACCTTCCTGACGTGCTCCACATGGGACTCCTCGTCGTCTGAGTAGATCAATATGTCGTCCAAGTAAATCACCACGCAAACGTCCACCATGTCGTGAAAGATTTTGTTCATGAAGAATTGGAACGCAGAGGGAGCATTTGTCAGCCCAAAGGGCATTACCAGATACTCGAATGAACCATATCGAGTTCGGAATCCAGTCTTCCACTCGTGTCCCTGGGCAACCCTGACGTTGTTGTATCCTGCGTGGAGGTCAATCTTTGTAAAGATCTTCGCCTTTCGCAGTTGATCCACTAGGGTGCCTATCAGTGGGAGGGGATACCTATTCTTCTTCGTGATCTTGTTCAGAGCTCGATAGTCTACGCAGAGTCGTAAGGTACCATCCTTTTTCTTGGCGAACAAGACGGGAGCTCCCGCGGGGGAACTGGAGGATCGTATGAACCCCTTTCCCAACATCTCGTCGATGTACTCCTTGAGAGATTTCAGCTCCTTTTCCGACATGTTGTAGAGCTTCCCTATGGGAGGTATTGCATCACCTTCCATTTCGATTTTGATATCGTAGGGTTGGTGCGGAGGTAGCGTTCTTGCTTCTCTGGGTGAGAATACATCCAGGTAGTCCTGGTATTGGACGGGGATGGATTTCTTTAACTCCTCCGTCTCCTGATGCTTCGATGTTTCTTCCTCGAGCTCCTTGACGACCCCCCCTTGTTCTGGACTAGGGTTTCCCCTCTCCGAATCCTTTGATTGCTGCACTCTTTCTGGGTTGTTGCTATCACTCGCCCGGAGCATTTCTTCGGTAGGGGGCTCCTCCTTCGTGGGCGATATATGAAGGAAGTATGCTGGGGTTCCCTCCCTCAGTAGACGATCCATCCCAGCTGCTCCTATTAGGCTAATGGGTTTCCCTTGTATGGTGGGATCCAATTTTCGTTCCACCACATGGGTACCCGCTATGAGCTGCTTTCTTCGGAAGTTGTTACGTCTTATTGAACCCTTGGGAGTCAGACCAGTCCTTGAAGGAATCTTGGGTATGTTCAGGCTTTCGATGTCTAAGGTGGGGAGGTCGGGATAAGGTCCATGTTCCCTCCTTTTCTTCCTCCACCGGACCTTTTGCTTAGCTCCAGGCCAGGAGGAGGATCGTTCCTTGTCCCTACTCTTCCACTTTTGATAAGCCTCCTCTGAATCCTTTGCTGGTTGCGGGGTTACTGTTACTTTCTCCCTGGCGGATCGTCCAGCCTCGAGGGTTTCCCCCACCTCTTCTTCCGTGCTTTCGCCTGCGAACTCTAGCCATTCGTTCATCCCCATAAGGATTGGGTCATCTGGCCCTAGATTTTTGTCCGAGGGGAATAACTCGTGTGGACCTGGTTGACTTGCCTCGTACTCTTCGTCCTTTACTTCCTCTAGTTCCACCCTCGTCCTTGGAGCTTTAAAAGGAGCTTCAGGAGGTGGTTGGAGAGTTCCCTCGTGGATCTTCTCGCTGTTTACCCCCCCTCCTAGCTCCTCAGTACCTCCCTCGGCGCCTGGTTGGACAATTTCCGATGCAAGGGCTGCTGAGATTCGGACGTTTCGGTCCTGGAACGTCAGGCAAAGTTCCTTCCAGTCAATTACTGGGTTGTGCATGCGTAGCCACAGCAATCCTAGCACGATTGGAGCCGTGGGGTGTAGTCGAGTTACTAGGAACTCCACCTTGTGAATTGTTCCATCCGCAAAGCTGATCTGGTCAGTGTAGGTCTGAGTTATCAATCCTGCGGAGGTAGGTTGTCCGTCGAACAGCTCCAAAGGGATGCTGTTTGTTAGGTCAACCAAATTTTCGGGATGTTGCATGGCGACGGTTTTGTCTATGAAGCATCTAGTTGCTCCACTATCCACTAATGTGGCGTATTCTTTGTCTTTGTCGAGGTCGGAGAACGGAAAGCGTGTAAGGATGATGAAGGAGTTGTAGGATCGGGATGTGAGACGAGCTGGCTGACTCCCCGCGAGTGCAGCTCTTATTGTGGTCGGCGAAGGTGTTGCGGGGCTTCGCAGTTTGCCTTGATCTACCTCGAAGCCCCCTGCCCATTTCCCACTCCGTCCAACAGTTCTTGCTCACCTCCCTTTGGTGAGTCTAAGATGTGAACGTTCCAGAGATCGCCCATCCCTTCCCGTTCCTCCACCACAATCCCGGCGTGAATCCGTTCTAAAGGACGAGTTGAATCGTCCTTACGACCTCCCCCTTGGTTGGCCGTCCCTCTTCCTCGAGTCGAATCGGCCTTGGAAGCTCTCTCTGAGCTCCCTTGATCCTCCGCTGGATGTTCTAACGATTCTGGGTTAGGGCAGTCCTTTGCCCAGTGCTCCTTCCGTCCACAACGCATGCAGAGCTCCTGCCTTCGTCTTCTCCACTTCTCCCCTCTTTCTTCGGAAGTCCATTTCCTCCCGGTATCCGTAACTCCTGCCCGGAGGATCGCTTCAGTTCATTCTCCTCCGCCCCTGCAGTGGCAGCAGTCCTCGCTCTCCCCTCGATTTTCGCTATCGTAGGTTTCCTCTTCTCCCCACGCTGCGGAAGCCCTTTGTCGTCCGTCTTTCCAGTTGGACCTGTTCTGGAACCTCCCTGTTACAGCTGGTTTCGGATTGGCGGTCCAGACGTCAGCTGGATCTTGTTCCCTACGCAGAGGGGACTTATAAGGAGCTTCGGGTGCTAGCTCCAACCCGGGAAAACGGCTCAGCCATCCTTGCGTTATTTTTTCGCCGTGGAGGTTCCTCAGACTCTCCGCTTGCGCGCGTACGGCTCCATCCAACTTCGTGAATACTCGAGTCCATTCGTCGTAGGATTGAGGTTCTTCTCGTCCAGTAACAACCTGTAGAGGCAACCAGGGAGCTACCCCTTTCTTGAGGTATGTTACCAGGGCCTCGTCGTTAAACCTGGTCAGAGGTGCGTATTCGTTGAAGCGAATGAAGAAGTTGGCGAAGCTTTCCTCCGGCATCTGCTTCATCCAGGCCAACCTCCTCCTTGCCTTGTCCGCCTCGTCGATGGGTCCGAATTTGGAACCGAATTCTCGTTTGAACTCTGTCCAGTCTTCGAGACAGGTGTACTCCCCCCTCAGTCGTTGCCGATTCAACGTGTCGAAATGGGAGAGTGCTGCACCAGTGAGGTGGCTGGCTGCCAAAGCGCACTTGTCCTTTTCACGAGCATAGATGGTAGGACGTACTCCAAACATCCTTTCCAAACTGAGGACCCACGTCTTCCATGCAGACCGGTCATCACCTGCGAAGCTTTCGATCTTACCGACGTCGAGCTTCGACTCGATGGTAATCCGATTCTTCTCCTCGTTACTCTCCCACGTATTCCGTCCCTCGTTGGGAGGTCTAGGAGCTACCTTACGATGCCAACCCTGTCTTGGATCATAGTACCAGGGTTGGTCCGGGTCGTAGCGTGTTGGGGGTGCTTCAGGAGCCCCAGTGGGAAGTCCCTCTCTGTCCTCCTCCCTCCCTCCACCGTTCCTACTCGATTAGGTGTGTTCCCCTTCATTGGAACCTTCAGAGTCATTATCACCCGGTCCTCCTGAGGGTGGTGGAGAAGGAGGAGGCGGAGGTGGTGCCCCTCCCCCGCTCCTTCCTTCCTGTCCCCTTTGAGCCCGTCCCCCTCGACTCGGAGGTCGTTCTTGATCTCTTGATTGGCTCGAGAAGTGTGGGGGAGGTACTTTGGGAGGGAGGTTAAAGCCCCCTCTGCCTCCTCCACTGTCAAGTCCATGCCTCGGGCCTCCACTTCGCCGCTCAGTATCCCGAAGATCTACCTTTTATTGTAATCTCCTCTTTATTGTTCTTTCTCGCTACACATACCCTTTCATTCTAGTCCCTCTTTATTGTCTTTTACTTTACCCTGCAGGACTACACGTATAACTCCTAGTAGTTAGTCTGGCGCTCCGCGCCGCTGCGCCGCTCCGTAGATATAAATACTGCTTGTACGCTACTATAGTTCCTCAGTTTAATTATCGACTTAGATTCCCTCCTTAACTCGGTGCTCCTCTAAGTCTTCAGGCTCACTGCCTTGAAGTACTCTCTACTCTACCTTAGGACTTAAACGTTCTTTGGTTCGCTCCTCGTCACCGGCGATACCGCCGCTCCGACTTGGCTGCTACTCAGCTCCTTCCTCTTATACCCTTGACCTCCGGGGACTAACGGCGTAACGGCGGTGTTGATAATAACTTCACTACTGTCCCACTCGTCTTCCGCACTTAGATACTCTGTGACCTCTGGCACGGTTACACGGGTTGCATGATCTTAACATCCACCGACAGCGGCTCCACCGTCCTCCATCGCGTACCTTCCTCCCTCCGGTCTCACGTACTCCCTGAGCTCTGCCCTTTGCACGCGAGCTCCCCATTCCTGAATACGCCTCCTATCCACACTCGGAGTGGCAGGTAACGGGGCTGTTTGTCCTTCCTGGAAGTTCCCTTCCCTAACTCCCATAGGAGTTCATCTGGTAAAGGATATTGGCTCTGTAGCTTGCCAGCTTCTGGGTTGGGGAACTACAGGAGAGGGACCCCCCCTCGTATCCTCTATCGTTACCATGGGCGCTTGCCCGAGTAATCCCGCCGTGTTTCCTGTTTTGGAAAGCGACCCACCAGTTGGTATTCCTCCTGCTGCGAACCCTCGCCTTACTTCACGGAGTTGCTCCTGAAGCGTTTCAATGACTCGGGCCTGTTGTTGGATCATTACTACTGACTCCCGAGAATGTGCCGAGTCGACCATGCCAGGTTGGTTCATTTGAGCTCCAAGGACAAAGGAAGTTCCAAAAGGAGCTTCCTGCGGGAGTACCGCCTCCTCGTGAACTGCCAACGCTCTTCGTTGGTTCGGACCCCTTTGATTCTCCGCTCCCACTGCCTGCGACTGCATCGATATCGACCCTTGATAGGGTATGACTGATGGATTGCTTCGTTTTGGAGGAACGTGTACAGGGTTGGGGACCAGCCGAGCTGTCAGATCGGGTCCGGAGATCCAGGATGAATGTTGCGCGCCATCCATCCTTACCTCACCGAACTGGTATTGTTGTGTCGAGACTGGAGTTACCGGTTTTGTCTGGAGGTTAACTCGGGGGGGAGGAGTCGAATTTTGAGTGAATGCATGTACAGTGGGGGAGGTCCCCGAGTGTAACTGAGGGCTCCTCGTGGCCGTATTACCGGGGTTATGGACTTCAGGAACCTCGTTGTTTCTGGGCGATGAATGCTTCTGCCCCAGGGAACGTCCATCAGAACCACGGAGCTGTCCCTTCTGGTCGAATTGTTTCAAGGGGAACTCCCCTACACTCACTGGTTCGCATTGGACCATATACGATGTTCCCCGATTATCTGCGACCAGTCTGCGACGGAATTCCAAGGCTCTTTCCAAATTCGATCCAGAAAGTTCCTCCGACAGCATCAGAGTTGTCTGATTCCGCTAGTAACGTCCGGTGTCGGGACTCCTGCGAACACAACATCGCTTCAGACTCCTCACTTCTCACCAGAAGCTGGTGCATGTGCCTCATGGGCGTGTATGTGTACACCGTCTGTCCGCTACGGACCCGGACAGGACTATCCTGATCAGGCATTGACTCCACTGGGGCCAGGAGGTGAGCCGTGGTGTATCTCCTGCGTCTACGATTTTTTGCAGCAATTGCGTTGACCTCCTCGCTGCTTTCTTCATCAATTTTCGCAGCTGTCGCCGCTAGGTTTGCATTCCGAAGTATTTGGATCGCCTGGTAGTTCGGGATATTAACCCTCGAAGGGGGAGGTTCAAATCTTATGGCTCCTAATCTGTAGCTAGAGGCTCGGTACCATATACGTAGCCCCTCCTCGTCACAGAATTCCTTCTCCCTTCCATAGGTATGAGGAAGGAGGGGAAGTATTCCCCTCGAGTTTTGGGACGATCGCCCGTAGCGTGCCTCTGCCTCTAACAATTCTAAAACCCGCTCTGGGTCCAGTAGGATGTTGTACAACCAGAGGAAGTCCGATCGGTTTGCCGGGGTCATCAGCCACTGTTGCGCTTTCTCTGGGAGGTCTATTTCCAGTTGAGTTCCCACCGTTAGGAACTGTACCCGTAGGTCTGAAAATTCGAGACCCTCTCCCAATATTTCGATCCTGTCATGCATCGGCTCTAAACCGCAACCTCCTCCGTTTCCTTCGATCCAAGTAATGCCTCCCTTCCTTTCTCATCATCTCTCATCCCCCCCTTCCTGGGAACCTCCGACGCCGCCTCCAGACCTCCCCAAATCGCCATATACCTCCCCAAGATTCCTAACTACTCAAACGTCCCCCAACCCGACACACATACAGAACCCTCCTAACCGCCAACCCCTTTAAGTATTAATCTCGATTACCTCCCTCAGATTAGCTGCCTCATGTCTCCAGATGTCCTCTTGTTCACTTCCTGTACCTATTTAAGTAGCGCCGCAATGCCCCGAAGCCCCAGCTTGGTATATTTTGAACACACACCCTTTACATAGGTCCAGTCCCTGTCCCTTTGTACCTGCTAACCATACGGAATTCTCTTTACTCTCTATTTCTTTATCTCTGTTTCTCTCAAGTCTTGTCTATCGTCTCCGTGATCGTCTACACGATCCAATACACGCTTTTACTCCACGTCTAAGCAATCCGAGTGAGTTCCCGAGCTCCCTTGAACAGTACTAAAGCTCCCAAACGCCTACCGCCTTGGTGAGCTAACCTCCCCAAACCACCTCGAGTTCCCTAGCTATTCTATAAGCTTCGGGACCTCGATCTAGGTAACGTCGAAGCTACTTCCCACGTCGAACTACGTACTGCTTCTCCGTTACCACCTCCTACACTCGAGGACATCCATCCTCGATCCTAGCCTCCGGGGACCTACCCTCCCCTGCATATCCCTTCTCGGGAGCTTATACCCTCGAGACTCATCCACACATACGACCTACTCTATCCTATATTGACGTTCTAGCGAGTACAACTCCTACTACGCAATATCGTACGGTCCCGTACTCCTTCTCAACCTCCCTACGCCTTAGGGACCTCCCTGGACCTCTTAGGAACCCCTTCAAGGGTCACCCTCTCATCGTTCTAGCCACTACTAGGTCATTCCCGTCCTCGGTCGCGGTTATCGTAGCTCCCTTCGAGCTCCAGCCTGCTCCTAGCACGCTACAACATAAACCTTCCCATACCAACACCCACCCTAAGACCTATTTCGACCCAGGTCTTACAGATCCCATCGACCCCAATACCTGTCATAAGACTATAGCTACGTCCTCCGGGAGACACTCCTGGATTCTAATGACATCTTCCATTCGTAACGTCATCTCTGACAATGGTTGCACTGGGAGGGTGGTCCTACTATGATGAAGTGCGTGAGTACGCTCCCAGCTAGGCGTATTCATAGCTGGACTCTTCAAAAGACCTGAGAGTGAGCTTCCTCGTCTCAAAGGAGGAGGTTTAGGAGACTGTACGGGAGGAGTCGGTAGCCTCCTGGACGACGCCTGAGATTGTTCAGAAACTGCAGGTGATACCCTCCTCTCCGGAAGTTTCTCCTGTTGTCATATCGTAAGAGGATTCGTATTCTCCCCTTGTATCCTTTCGATAGCTGCTACTTGGCCGCTGACTCTTCCACCCACGTTTGAAGCTGACTCCATGTCTAGCTGCGGTACCGGTCCAGGAGGAGGTCCTCTCGTTCCCCAGGTAGGGGAGTAGGCAAAACCTCCCATGGGGCTACCGGCAGGTTGGGCATAATCCATGGAGGTATACCTCCCTTGTGGTGGTCCCATCCCAGGTTCCACTGGAGGGGGCTCCTGAACCGCAGTTTGACGTCCCTTGGGGGTCCTTACGTTGCTAGCGGTCTCATCCCCGAACGACTGTTCTGGGATGGACATCAGGCATTGACCAGCTGCCACCGTGACAATGGCGGAGCTAGCGGCCTGGTTTGACTTTTGAGCTTGTGTCGTGTTTCCACGAGATAAGGCGCTCTTTTGCTTCCTTGATTCGAGTTTGGAACTGGAAGGTCGTTCCGTTGACGTCGCAGACATTTTGTCGCGACGAGTCCGTTCGGTGATGGGAGAGCTTGGTATAATGTAAGACCTGGGTCAGAATAGGTCTTAGGGTAGGTTTTCGGTACGATGAGTTTATGTTGTAGCGTGCTAGGAGCAGGCTGGAGCTCAAAGGGAGCTACGGAAACCGCGACCGAGGACGGGAATGACCTAGTGATGGCTAGAGTTGGGAGGTGTGACCCTTGAAGAGGTTCCTGTAAGGTCCAAGGAGGTCCCTAAGGCGTAGGTAGCGGAGGTGGAGGTACGGAACCTAGTAGCGTTGCGTAGGAGGAGTTGTACTCGCTAGAACGTCAACGTAGTATTGAATAGGTCGTAGAGAGAATAGGTATAGAGCGTGTGAGCTCCTAAGGATGTCAGCGACTGGTTCTAGTGACAGGTATCACCAGGCGTCACACTCAAGAAAACCTCAGTTGGCGGAACGATAAAGGAAGCAAGCAAAGTTCTGGTCTAAACCAGGTAGAATAGACGAGATCAAAGCTAAGGAAATACAGCAAGTAACTACAGCTTATATACGAGTAAACAACCCTCCGCCCTACTAATGCCCAACGCCCTGGGTTAGTGGTAAACATGAGTAGAACATAAGTAAAGCAATGTGTAAGTAATGAAAGCTCGATCGTCATGCTGTATATGTGTTGTGAGACTGCTGTGTTTAATATAAGTAAATGAAAAGCGCATGTTGTATCAGTAAGCATAAATAATAGGTCAGGTGACAAGATAAGACAAGATATAGGATAAGATAAGATGAAAAAGAAGTGATCGTAACAAAGGATGTATACGCCCGGGGACTGAACTCGAAGATGGTCGTCCTCGAGTGTGGGAGGTCGTAACGGAGAAGCGATACGTTGTTCGACGTAAGAAGTAGCTTCGACGTTACCTAGATTGAGATCCCGAAGCTTGGGGAGCAATGGGGGAGCTCAAGGAGGTATTGGGGAGGTTGGCTCTCCAAAGCGTTAGGCGTTGGGGAGCTTTAGTATTGTTCGAGGGAGCTCGAAGACTCACTCGGGTTGCTTAGACGAGAAGTAAAAGCATATATTAGATTGTGTAGACGATCGTCGAAACCGTAGACAAGAATAGAGAGAAACAGAGATAGAGAAACAGAGAGTAGAGAGAATTCCGTATAGTTAGCAGGTACAAAGGGACAGGGACTGGACCTATGTAAAGGGTGTGTGTTCAAAATATACCAAGCTGGGGTTTCGGGACATTGCGGCGCTACTTAAATAGGTACGGGAAGTGAACAAGAGAACATCTGGAGACATGAGGCGGTTCAATCGAGGGAGGGAGGTAATCGAGATTACTACTTAAAGGGGTTGGCGGTTAGGAGGATCTTGTATGCGTGTCGGGGCGAATGGCGTTTGGGTAGGTATGTTGGGACACTTGGGGAAGTGCATGGTGGTACCTGGGGAGGTGTAAAAGGGCAAACAGGAGGTGGGTAGGAGGTGTGACAATGTCTGGCGAGTACTGGTACTGGTCTGGTTGTAGCCAGGGCTGTAAGACCTGGGTCAGAATAGGTCTTAGAGTAGGTTTTTGGTATGGTGAGTTTATGTTGTAGCGTGCTAGGAGCAGGCTGGAGCTCGAAGGGAGCTACGGAAACCGCGACCGAGGACGGGAATGACCTAGTGATGGCTAGAGTTGGGAGGTGCGACCCTTGAAGAGGTCCCTGTAAGGTCCAAGGAGGTCCCTAAGGCGTAGGTAGCGGAGGTGGAGGTACGGAACCTAGTAGCGTTGCGTAGGAGGAGTTGTACTCGCTAGAACGTCAACGTAGTATTGAATGGGTCGTAGAGAGAATAGGTATAGAGCGTGTGAGCTCCTAAGGGTGTATACGCCCGGGGTGGTAGGTTCCCGGGGACTGAACTCGAAGATGGTCGTCCTCGAGTGTGGGAGGTCGTAACGGAGAAGCGATACGTCGTTCGATGTAAGAAGTAGCTTCGACGTTACCTAGATTGAGATCCCGAAGCTTGGGGAGCAATGGGGGAGCTCAAGGAGGTATTGGGGAGGTTGGCTCTCCAAGGCGTTAGGCGTTGGGGAGCTTCAGTATTGTTCGAGGGAGCTCGAAGACTCACTCGGGTTGCTTAGACGTGAAGTGAAAGCGTATATTGGATCGGATAGGCGATCGTTGAGACAGTAACAAGAGTAAAGAGAAACAGAGATAAAGAGACTGAGAGTAAAGAGAATTCCGTACGGTTAGCAGGTACAAAGGGACAGGGACTGGACCTATGTAAAGGGTGTGTGTTCAAAATATACCAAGCTGGGGATTCGGGACATTGCGGCGCTACTTAAATAGGTACGGGAAGTGAACAAGAGGACATCTGGAAACATGAGGCAGCTTAGTCGAGGGAGGGAGGTAATCTAGATTAGTACTTAAAGGGGTTGATGGTTAGGGGGGTCTTGTATGCATGTCGGAGTGGAGGACGTTTGGGTTACAATGCTTGGAGAGTGCATGGTGGTACTTGGGGAGGTATAGGGAGGTGTAGGGGAGGTATAGGGAGGTGTAGAGGGGGGACAGGATGTAGATGGGATGTATGACAACGTATGACGGGTACTGAGACTGGTCTGGTTGTAGCCAGGGAATGACAAGGGCATGACAGCTTCGACTTGGCTAATACTGGCCATAAATTGTTGAACAATTCCTCTGCAATCATGTAATCAGTACTAATGTACTAGGTTGCCTGGAATTATGTTTCTGGCCTCTTAAACAATATACTATGGTGACTACCAATTTAAATATGAAGTGACAGGGCTGGCCAAGCCTTTAGAATTACAACTTTTGTAGAAGTACAAGTAATGGTAAAATGCCATGACTGTTGCTGCCCGCGCAGAGCAAACAGAGTTTGGGTTATGTAAGCAGCAGTATTCAAAACACAGAACTTAACAAAAATAATGGTTCCTCATTGTCTCTCAATGTCAGTTTACATTGAACAGAATATCCTCCACCAAAGAAGCACAGATGTGCTAAGAAGACGTCAGGGCCAGAATTGGAGCAAGAGGACAATGGCAACAGTGACGTGTCAGAAAATACATCAACATGGGATTGTATAAAGATTGAAGGAGAGGGTGAAGAAAAATACCTCTGTTTGATAACTCCTCAGGGAGAGGTTGTTTGGTACATTCAGTTCTCACATGGCATATTTTGTTTTCCTTAAAAGTTCATCATTTAATAAACATACCATTCTAGCAAGCTCTATTTGGTCCTAACATTCTCTGTAGCTCACGTATGTAAAGGAAATCGTCAAGGAAGTGGTAATTGATCATCTCCCTGACACCATAGTGTGGACCCCAGCTGTTCCATAGTGTGGACCCCAGCTGTTCCTCAATGGGACCATGCCAGTTTTCCTTTCCTTTCCTTTCCATAATGCTCACTGGACCATTATTATATGTGGTAAGCATTGGCATGTTTGAGGGTTCATTACTAATCTTTTTGTTTAGGCTCTGCAAGGAGAGCGAAAGTTCGGAACCGAAGCGGGTATTGACATTGATAATGTCTCGTCAAAACTCAAGAAACACACTGAAGTTGAAGACAAATTGCCTGAGAATTGTTACAACGCTGACAACAGAGATTTGGGTTTCCCTCCTGGTGTGTAGAGTCTGACTCTTAATCGTTCAGTGTTCAATGAATGTTTGTTACAAATGCTAGCATCTCCATTGGGGTGCAATATGATCACAAGTTGATGCCAGATTACGGCAGGAAATTATTTGCACTCAACAAAGTATGCTTGCTTCAACCCAATTGGCATAAACTCCACAGCGAGTTGATAGTTCCTTGGAAAAACTATCAGCAGCTGAGGCTGGGGACTGTGGTTGTTGCGAACGTTAGTTTTAGGCTGCATGTACTGCAACCAAAAGATAAAATGCAACAGAAACAGAAAGTAAGCTCGACTTGCTATATAGATAGATATAGATAGAGTATATATTCCTTTGCCAATCAATACATCCTTTTTATGTTTCTTTCTGTGAAATATGAGGAAAGTTACATTGAATCATGCTCAAAATATCAGCCACTCATGTGAAAGGACTAGAATTATGAGTGAAACCAACTGACGAGTTGCTCAAATTACCTGAAGAATATTTGAAAAGATTTGAAACGTGCTTAAAAGATTTTGAAATCTCAAACTGGGCCGCCAAATTTCAGAACTTTCACACATATTGCAACTACACTGGCGGCCAAAACTGATGGACCCCCCGTATTTGGAAGGTTCGTTCCCACGGCCTTTGGACCACTTCGTTCCTTCTTGTCTGCTTCGCTGGCAGGCGCAGTGAGCGCAATTCACCGTCTTTCTGTATAATTCCTTTGTAAAACAATCCTATCTACATATAATACATGATTATCACCAAGAAATTCCACGAAAAGCTGCACAATACAAGAATTTCCACTATCTGTCAATAACCAATCCACATGAAGTCATTCTCGCGCAGAGCAACCAGGCGGCGAGGGAAGGACTGATACAAGTGCCGAGCATACACCTGAAAGTCCTCAGACCCCCATTCAGCCTCGATAGCATCGAAATACTGATCGGAATTGAGAAGATTCGGGTTTTGTAGGTGGACACGGCGCTGGACTTCATGCCAAGCATTCTCAATGGGGGAGAGGTCAGGAGAGTTGGCAGGCCAAGGAAGAATGGTGGTGAAGTGTTCGCTGAACCATTTCATGGTCTTTTTTGACTTGTGTTTACTGTCATTGTCTTGCTGGAAGAAGAAATTATCTGGGTGACGAGGTGGAAGTTTGGCAAGGAAAGGGAGCAAGTTGGCCTCAAGAACTGCAATATACTGGTCTGAATTCACCAGTCCCGTCAGCCGTACAATAGGCCCAGTGCCCCAAGGTCCGATACAAGCCCAAACAAGCACACTACCCTTGTCTTTTCCCTTTCCAGCCCCATGTGCAGTCCGTTTCTGAACACGGTGCTCATCTAACCGGCCTTCTCCTCTCTTTCTTCGACAATATCGCCTCCCATCTGAGTGCTCGAGCTTGAACTTCTTCTCATCTGAGAAGATGACTGTATTTTGGTTGAAATTCTTGAGTGATTCCCAAGCAACGTGATTATTCCACCACAGACGACGACCAGCAACATGCTCTGGCTTCAACAAAGGCTTTTTCGGTTGGGCAAAACCCTCATATCCAACCTCGCGAAGGTTTCGGCGGACTGTGCGTTCTGAAATATCAGGAAAGTAGCAACGTTGCGCATGTGCTCCATCGCGCAGTTTCCCACTGTCAAACTGGTCCGTAACCTCTTCTAAAGCAGCTGTTTTGATTTTCCGTGGTCTCCCACCAGGTTTCTCCTTCCTGGCAGTCCAATAGCAGTCATTTCCATGTGCTTTTGCCTCACGATAGTGCTTTTTAATGGTGTTTTTCGAAATAGATGTTTTGGCAAATAAAGGCTGGCCGAGAATTTTGCTCCAAGACATCTTGTCCTGATCGCGATAGATGAGGATGGCACGGACTTTTGTCGGTGTGCATTTCGTATATTCTCGGGGCACTTTGTGAGGATTCTGTAGGGTTGCGAACATGTGGCTTATTATGGAGGCAGCATCATTTTGTGCTTGCAGGGCGTTTTAGGTTTGTTTGTCAACCTCCGGAGCTTTGTAATTTAGTATATTAATATATTCCCTATCTACGTTACACAAAAGCAGATGTATGGGTGTTCAATCCGCTGTATAACACAGAAGAACAAGGAGGAGCGATGAGTTCAGGCACTGTGAGAAAGGTTTTTCCAAATACGGGGGGTCCATCAGTTTTGGCCGCCAGTGTATATAATATTTTAGTATGTTCAGTATTTTCATCAAACTTTCTCGCATATAACACCTAATTGTTGTCTATTTCAAGGGGACGGTTTTCCTGATGAAGAGAATCAGAATGATTTAATTTGAGGATCTGGAGGACTTAGCTCAGTAAGAGCTTTAGAAAGATCAAGCTAGATAAAGGGGAGTCATCTGCAAAACCTGCGCAAGTTGGAAATTTTGGGATGCTGGTATTGGTACAGGATCAAGTTCAGTTGGTAACATGCAATTGCAGGCCACTGCACTGCCATGCATGGAAAAAACTTGGCCGTTTCCTTGAGGGTTATTAAATATTATAGAATCAAGAAAATGGGGCATCTTTCAACATAGAATTTTCAAGAAAAGTTAAATAAAAGCAAATTTACATAGACTATTTATGACAGTAAGTGAGTGAGACGAGAAAAAATAATCATGACAGAGAGTCATAGTCCCGTGATATCCCATGCTGGTCACAAGAAATCAATACAATTCAACACAGTGTTACATTTAGTTGAATAAGGAGTACAACCATAAAAGGAAATTAAAATTGTATGAAGTGGCATATATAAGGACAATACTTCCGTAAACTACAGCCTCGTAATGAAACAACTGTATTAGGTATGTACCTGATGGCACCAGGCCAAGCTACAGTATGTGAGTTAGATATATGTATTATTGAGCTCATCTCAGTTGGTTACACATGTGATTGGAGGCCACTGCACTGCCATGCATGGCAAAAACTCTGCTGTTTCCTTGAGGGTTATTAAATATTATAGAATCAAGAGAATGGGGCACCTTTTCGGCACCTACATGTCAGCGACTGACTCTAGTAATGGGTGTCACCAGGTATCACACTCAAGAAAACCTTAGAGGGCAGAACGATAAAGGAGGCAAGCAAGGTTCTGGACTAGACCAGGTAGAATAGACGAGATCAAAGCTAAGGAAATACAGCAAGTAACTACAGCTTGTTAAGATCATGTACACCGTGAAGCCATGCCAGAGGCCACAAGGTGTCTAAGGGCAGAGGGTTGAGTGGGACAGTAGTGAAGCTATTAACAACACTGCCATTACGCCGCCAGTCTCCAGAGATCGAGAGTAGAGAAGGAGAGAACCAGGAGCAGCCAAGTTGGAGCGGTGGTATCGCCAATGACAATGTCGCGACGAGGCAAGAAGCGGGAGGCAGGAAGTCTGAGTACGCCAAGGAGCGACAGCGAAGAGACACAGAGACAAGCACAAGGCACAGAGACAAGCACAAAGCACAGATGAAAGAAATAGTGATCTCAAACAACAGTGGGATAGCGTCAGAGGCCAATCACACCAGTAATCAAAAGGGAATCTAGTTGCCCAATGACCAAGTTAGATAAGTAGTATCTAAGAGGATACAAGTACTTGCCTAGTTGCCCAATGACCAAGAGGTCGAGATGGGGAACTAGGATCTGCCTACTGCTCTTTATATGCTACTTCTGTCTAATGAGTAAGCGATTGTAAATAACGATGCGATATGGAGCAAGAGTGAGGAATCAATATATACGAGTAATAATGAGCCGATAATGAATCATAACGAGCTAATCGATGAATAAGGACGAGTTGTATGGAAGCGTATGGAAACAAATAGAAGTATTGGGATGTTCATGTGAACAAGTACAATAAACATGTGAAAAGAGATTGATGGGAACACACCGCTGATGGCGCATCAAAGGGCGCATCATGAGACTTCATGACATTACCCCCTTCCTTAGAGTCGATGTCCCAGCGACTTGATTCACTTCGGTGAAGTTGACCACTGGCTGCCATGGTAGTGAGTAAAAGATCGTTGCTGAAATTTTCCTTGGTGCATTTGGATGTGCGGCATAGAATTCGTTAATGGCTTCGTTACTAGACCCCACCACATTCTCCTCATTTTCCCAGGTATCATGGCCTTCATCGTAGCCTTTCCACCAAACCAGGTACTGTAGCTTCTTCCACCGACCATAGATTCTGCTGTCCAGGATTTTGTCGACATCGTAAAATTCTTCACCATCAATAACCTCCGGCTCTGGCGGGGCTGGTAGTATCCCATTTACTTCGTTGCCTTTCCAGGGTGCTAAGCGCTTGACATTGACGTTGTCATGGATTTTCATCCAGGTAGGTAACGCCAGTCGGTAGGTATGTTCCCCAGTCTTTTCAACAACCTCGAAGGGACCTAGTCGTCGACTTCCTAGTTTTTCACTTTTCCGACGAATCTTCAAGTTGTTGACTGAAAGCCATACTGGCTGACCAACTGTGAAGCTGGGCTGATTAGGATGCTCCGCAATTGTATCTGCAATACGTTGTTTGCTCATGCGCAATGCTGCTTCTGCATCCTCGCGAGCGTAGCGGAGAGCCTCTAGTCGCTTTGTGATGGAGGGGTACTCTTTCCAGGACCCGATGGGAATGGAGAATTCTGGAGTGTAGCCATAGAGTACCTCAAAGGGTGATCTGTCGTGAGCAAAATGTACCCGGGAGTTGATGACAAATTCGGCAGTTGGGAGAAGGTGATCCCAGTCATCCTGGCGGCGACTGATATACATTCGGATATAGCGTTCGATTTCCTGGTTGGCGCGTTCCGTTTGACCATTAGTTTCAGGATGGTACGATGTGGTTAGGGCAGATTCTATACCCAAACGCTTCAACAGAGCCCTCATGATGTCCGCAGCAAACTGTGGCCCTTGATCAGATATAAATCGTCTGGGGAGTCCATGTAACCGGAAGATCTCTTTGTAATAGAAATATAGAAATCGGCTACCCCTTCAGCAGTAAGTTCAGTCGTAGTAGGGAAGCAGTGGATCATTTTAGAGTAATGGTCTGAGAAGTTGATTACTGCATTGTGTCCGTCCTGCATCATTGGTAATTTACCAATGAGGTCTACACCAATGTCTTGCCATGGTCCTCCTGGTACTGGTAATGGTTCTAGAGTTGATGGTGGTTGTGGCTGTACACGCCTTCGCTGGCAGTTGTCACATCCTTCCACGTACTTATCAACAAAGGATCAAATGGTGGGCCACCAGAACTGTCGGCTGACCAACTCCAGAGTGCGGTGTTTTCCGGGGTGTCCGGCCGTAGGAGCATCATGGCATTGTGCTACCACATCTTTGCGTAGTTGAGGATCAGGTGGGACCTACACTCTGCCTTTGTAGTAGACAATTCCTTCCTTTTCTTCCCATTCGGCTAGTCCATTCACAAGTTTGTGAGGTCCATGTGTTTTCAACTTGCGCAGCCCTTCAAGCACCTCGGACTCTCGTTCACTTGCCTTGCGAATGCATTCTTCGAGAGGGTTATGGAATAAAACCATAGTAGCCGCTCGAAGGAAGTGTTCTGGTCATAGCACTGTTTGCTGTTGGTTGTCATCAGCATCTATTACTTCAAGCTGGGAGATTTGGGAGAGAGCATCTGCTTGCGCATTTGCTTTACCAGCTCTGTGTGTGAGACCAAAGTCAAACCGTGAAAGCCATAGAGCCCATCGTGCTTGTTGTCGGCTAAGGTCCTGGGCAGTTCGCCAATACTCGAGGTTCCGGTGGTCTGTGATAATCTCGAAGGAGTTCGGAAGTCCTTCCAAAAAGTGTCACCAGTCCTTTAGTGCTTCAATAATAGCTAACATCTCCCGGTCGTAGATTTCATAGTTCCTCTCAGCAGGGTCCATGGAGGCGGATCGGAATGCCACTGGGTGCCAGAGTCTTCTCCCTGTTGCTGTAATAAGGCCCCTCCGGTTGCAAATCCTGAAGCATCTACTTCAATGCATGTCGGTTTGTTAGGGTCCCAGAGTACCAGGATTGGTGCGGTGACAAAGGCTTCTTTCAATGCGTCAAATGCTCCCTGTTCATTAGCTTGCCAAGACCATGCTACTCCCTTTTTGGTGAGGTCATTTAGTGGCCTAGCTTTCCTAACGAACCCGTCAATGAAGCGTCTATAGAAGTTGGCAAATCCCAGGAATCCCCGGACATCGCGAAGGCAGGTTGGGGTTGGCCAATCCTTTACTGCAGCGACTTTGACAGGGTCCATGCGAACTTCTCCTTCACTGATAATCAGGCCCAAGTACTCGATAGAGGTTTGTTCAAATTCGCATTTCTCGGGATGGAGATAGAGGTCATTCTTGGCTAATCGACCTAGGACTTGATGAACTACTTCCCAATGTTCAGTTAGGGATGAGGAGAAAATGAGGATATCATCCAGATATACAGCTACTTTTCCTGCTGCAATTAGATCAGCGAACATGGAGTTTATAAGCGCCTGGAACGTAGCTGGAGAATTGGTGAGACCAAAATACATGACTAGTGGTTCAAAGAGTCCTCGATTGGTGGAGAAGGCTGCTTCCATTCATGACCGTCTTTGATTCATACGTTATTGTAACCCCAACGCACGTCAAATTTGGTGAAATACTTAGCTTGTCTCAGGCAGTTGATGATGTCAGCAACCAGGGGGAGAGGGTAACGGTTCTTGATGGTGTATTCATTTAAGCGTCGGTAGTCCTGTATGAATCGTAGTTTGCCATCCTTCTTTTTAATGAAGAACACGGGTGAGGAAAGGGGTGATTTGGACGGTCGAATGTATCCTTTTCGGAGATTGTCTTCCAAGAATCGGTCCAACTCTTCCTGCTCGTTAACTGACATCAGGTAGATTTTGGTACGCATAGTTTCCGGAGCATCGGGTTTAAGATCGATCGCATGGTCCCAGGGCTTATGTTCAGGTAATCGTTCCGATTCCTTTTCGGAAAATACCTTGGCATGACGTCGATATGGTTCGGGTATCATTTCTTCAAAGGTTTTCCAAGGCTTATCCTTGTTCGCTGCTTCTGCTAGTTGTTGGGAATAGGTGTATCCAGCAGCACACCACAGCTCCTCTGTTACTTCCTGGATAACCCCTGCGCAGAGCCAGGCACGACGTCGTTTACGATTTCCAGTCAGCCGGTATAGCGGACTTTCAGGTTCCTCGAAGGCTTCACCCTCTTCTTCAATGGTTTCTAAGTGAGGTTGGAAGGACTGCTGGATTCCCGGACCTGTTTTTCTTTGCTAGGTTCTGCAGTCTCCGTAGTAGCTCCTTGGTGACGGATCATGGGTGTCGTCGGGGTCTGGATTTGTCCATTCCGCCAATTGATGTCGGGGTTTACCTTGCGCAACCAGGGCAATCCTAAGATCACATCCTCTGATCTGATGTTGGTGACAAGGAATTCCAGGATCTGGGGTTTGTTTTGATCTACCTTGGTTAGGAGTCGTGCAAAGTGGGTAATACGGCCGGCTAAATTGGCGGTAACGAGCTTGCCTCGTTTTTGTGTGAAAGAGAAAGGAAGGAATCTAATGGGCACTCCA
This sequence comes from Lentinula lateritia, assembly GCA_028011325.1. Classification (NCBI taxonomy): domain Eukaryota; kingdom Fungi; phylum Basidiomycota; class Agaricomycetes; order Agaricales; family Omphalotaceae; genus Lentinula; species Lentinula lateritia. The sequence goes on from JANVFT010000091.1 coordinate 195,701, forward strand.
ACCAACCAATCTAATACACAATATGCGAGTTCACTGCTATCAAATTTATTTAATAGCAAGGGGTAGCGTTGGCAAAGCTTTGAGAGCTAAGTAAGAAGCTTTAATCAATTAATTTGGATCGTTCTAAGGATTCGATATATTCCTTTGATCAAGGTAGGTTCAGCACGATTCGTGCTTGGGTTGTATTGATTTGGGTATATCAAGAATTGGGGGTTTGAATCAAAGTAAATTAAAACCAAAACACACAGACCCCTACGGAGAGCTAGAACTATGTGCTGGCACAACCACACAGCGTGATTTGCCCTTAAGACCAACAACTGATCCTAAGTTCGAAGGATACCCAACAACTGGATATACTTCTCGCAGTCACAAGGAGCAGAACACAACGTTCCTATACTCACAAGTGCCGGGCCCGAATGGCTGCTAGCGAAGAGGCTTCAGTCTGGCGGGAGTGTGTCTTTCCTTTTTACGGATTAGCACTGCAACGTCGTCCCAAAATCACTTGTATTCCAGATACATCGGATCGCTATTTATACATACAGAATATAGAGTTGCACAGTACAATTAATTTAATACAATAAACGTTCGGAACCACCAGGAAACTTCTACAACCGGTCAGATACTATTTAATTTTGAATCTTCATGTCCTTATTTGGTCTACAATGGTTCCAAGATTCAAGTATACCTCCAAACATAGGTAGGTACTTCGTTATTCATTTAATTTAATTGTTTTGGAGAATGACTCGAATAGTGTTCAACCGTCACTGCGGTTTAACACTTACTTCGATCGTTTGTCACCTCGTCCGGAGGCAAATCAGCTCTCCTTGATTCTAATCCTATCAATCTGATTCATCTGGATTAAACTAATTGCTTCTCTCTTTCAATAGACACCCATTGTGCCTATACTCTATCAAGGGAGTTACGCATAGTATTCATTTAATTGCATTCTTCAATATTTTCTACGTCAGGACTCTTTGACATTCATTTGATATGTCTTCGGAGCCTCGCAGTCTTTCGATCGTTCTTCTAGTCATTTTCCTCAATCATGCAACCGTATTGGTCTATTAGACTAAATCGCAGTCTTTTAGATCAATGCATGATCTCGTTCTAGAAGGAGTATTTGATGATTCCTGAGTTCTAGAAAGTCATTTCGAGTCAATCCTTGGTTCATGGTCACTTGAGTAAGTTCTTCAACTCCTGCCAGTGTAAGGTCCAATAAGAATACCCTTGGTATGTCATACGTGAATGGTCATCCTTCGGATGTAGTCCGGGTCTGGTATAATCCTGCTTGACAAACAGGTAGACTGCTATCCGAAGGTAGTATCGGGGATGGGTAAACTAACCAACTTGTGGCAGTATGGGTATATGGTCCCTTCAACTTATTAGACTGATTCAGTATTGACTTTGACTGTCAATCTGGGTCTTAATTACAGTCCTCTCGATACAAATCTATACGTGAAAATGTCACAATTCACAGCATAGACGTCTAGCCAAAATTTAGGCGTGTCATCCCCCCCAAACTAAAGAATTTGACCGTCCTCGGTCATTCGTAGTTTTGTACTAGGGAAAGGATAACCAATCTGTCATGACCAGACTATATCTCCTTTTAATGTAAATCACTGGGTTTGGATCTCTACTTCTCCGTGCTCTCCAATCAATTTGGATGCCTTCAAATGGGTTTCTAGCGCTCATTTTATCAATTTATTCACACGCCTGCTACGAATCGTAACAATTTAGCGCTCGATTTGAATTGAATACTTTTTCGGTATCCATATCACGTTCGAAAATTTAATTCACAATCTTTTATTCATCTATTCACAGAACCAGCTTCCATTTCACGGAGAGCTGCTCTGACGTACACGCTGATTCAGTGTGTACATTTATTTGGTTCGGGGCACGGGGTTCAACAAATTTTTTGTTGAAGTCCGTTTTCTTCCCTTTCCTTTTCTTCCATCATCTCGTTCGTCAAAATGGCTTCAACCTCAAGTCCAACTTGATCTTCAGCCGCAACCACGCGTTTACCAAGCTCTCTAATGGAGGCCCAGGTTCTACTGGCGGGCCTTCAATCTAAATCGACACTTCCTTCATTTTTCGAAAGTCTAGTTTTTCAACGTTTTCAACAAGGAGACTATGTTCCCCCCATCTTGGATTCACAGCATTCACCGGATTACAATGAGTCTGGTTCCTTTCCGGCCTTTACGTATCCTCGGCCTTTACTTCCATTCTGTTTTCCCGTCGACACTTCACGTCCCTTGTCCGTGGCCTCTGGCCTGGACTTGTTCTGTTCGGCCCAAATGGCCGTTCGAACGTTACAAGTTTTACTTGAAAGTCCGGTTCCAACAGAATCTGAGGAAATATATAACGTTTTTGGGGAGGCGGCACCTTTTTTGGTATGTCTTTCACTTCCTCTTTCGTTTCCGATCTTTATTTAATCCTACTTCTTTTTAGCTTTATCTTCGTGACTTCTGGATGGGCCGAGCAAATTGTCCCTTGTTTGCGGAACATATCCTGCTCACTGCTGAGCACTTGTCTCACAGTCTCCCTGCCTTCTTGAGGGATGATTTGGAGCAGCAATGGGGAATTCCCCCTGAACACCGTTCTCCTGGTTCTGTAAGTACATTCTTTCCTCCCATCCTTTTTGTCTTATTAATTGGATCCACAGGGCGTTCTCAATCTTGAACAGTTCCCCACAATTCCTATTCCATTTTGTTTGCGTTTTCGCAAGGGAAGCGCCATCATGCGTATGGTTCCTTCTAAGGATTTGGATCCCTTCACCTCACTTCGAGGCCAAGTTGTTCTTCCTGGGGTTCCGAAAATAGCTTCTCCTTCCAAGGTTTCCGATGTCATCCTGCCTTCCTCTACCACTAAAGCACCAGCTGTGCCCCCTAGGGTACTTCGAAGGAATCGGGAAGTCGAAGGCCTCAAGGCTGACGCTTCCTCGTTTCGTAAGTTTTACTTTAATTTCTCAATTTCATTTTGTTTATCCATTTTATTTTTCTTCAGTTGCTTCTCCCCGGTCCATTCGTTCAAAAGACTCCGATAATGAGCTCTTAAGAGGATCCCCTTCTGCGGACACAGCTCCTCGAGCTTCCACGTCTACTAAGGTTCCTGTGGACAGCAAGAAGCCTAAATCCAAGACTACCATCAAAGTAGTTGAAGATTCTAAAGCTTCCAATTCCCCTCCTGCTGGTACGGCTTACAAAAGGGTTCGTCTTCCCCCTCATTCGAGGAAGGTCGTGCCAATTACCGCAAAAGGCAAATCCCGACAAGTAGTCGTTTCTGATGACGACTCTGCTTCCAATGAAGTAGAGTCTGAAGATGAGGATAAGGATGAGGATGAAGATGAGGATGAGGAGGAGGACTCTGCACCCCCTCCAAAACGCCTCAAAACAACATCTTCCATCTCTGGTAAAATTTCCTTCTCCCACTCCCTCGTCTTATTTTATTAATTCAATTTGATTGTAGCTTCACTACCTCGTTGTTCAGTTAAACGGGTGTCCGTCCCCAAACGAGCATCCAAGGCTACGGCGCAGCCCGTTCCCGAGCGTTCCCCAGATAGTACCTTCCAACCGGTACTTTTGGCAGATGCTCAAGGACGCCTACGGCTTCCTGATCAGTCAACGGGGAGTTTCACTCCTTTCCCCAAATTTGCCCATGCCAGGGTAAGCCATAGTCATTCAATTTAACTCATTCCAGATGCTAACTCTATTAATTTAATAGAATAGCGCTCCTTTAAGTCGAGAAAACCCCCTGCTTGCCATTAACCCTGACTTCGTCGAGCTTGGCTCCATTTTGGAGGCTCAAAACGCTCGTTTCACAATGCAGGACTTGATGCAGGTTAATCGGGTGATTCGCGACGTGAGTTTTCTTTTAAATGTCTTATTTTAATTTAATTGTTAATCATGCTTTTATTTCATGTAGCCTTCCATTCCCAGTCAAGCTTGCGTTTCGGCGCTTGCTCGAGGGGATTTGGAAGCCAATTCGGCTCCTCTTCCAGGATATAAGTGTCAAGCCTGCTCCTCACGGAGTTTAAAGTGCTTGGGCTCCTTGGACGTGGAACTTGCTATGGACGCGCTCAATGCGCTCCATAAAGCTTCAACTAGCAGTACACATAGTAAGTTTTCTCCATTCTATTTGATTTTGCTTATTTAATTTATTTCATTCGATTTATTTTAGATCTAGCCAACTCATTACGACAGGCCATGGACCTCAACGACCAATTGAAGCAAGTTGGATCCCTTTTCGATACAGCACGGGAGCTCTTTCTTCGGTCCATTTTGGACTTGCAGCATGCAGGGGAGGACCCTATCGTCGTACTCGAGGCCCTCAAAGCTGCCGAGCCCAATCGTCGGGCAATCAATTTAAATGAGTGGACCCTCTTGGCTACCCTATTCCGTTGGCCCAGTCCATTCAATTTGAGTGGGCTGGCTTTCGATAATCGGACTCCTGGCGAATGGATCGAACTGCTACGCAGCATCCATTCTGGGGAGTCAACGGCGCGTGTTGACGATGAAGGGCACCTGGTGGAGTCCTCTCCTCCTCCGGATTCTGCTACCGAGGCTTTGGAAGACCTCAAGGAAGTCGAAAAGGGGTCGGCGGACGAGGGTGCCAGCAGTCAAGTAGGAGGATCAGTTCCTATGGAGCTGGACCTTCCTACGATTGAGAGTTTGGCCGAGCTACCTCTGTCTCCTGAAAAGGGGGCAGAGCAAGCGCAGACTCTTGACTCATAGCTGGTTCATCGGAGCGTTGTTTTATTAAATTTATTTTGTTTTTCCATACACGCACGGATGGGCTCTCATGCCCATATATCATTATAGCTGACCACTCGCGGTCATATCTTCCGGGTTTTTAACCCAAAATCTCATCATGGACCTTTTCAGGACCACCGGTCAATCAAGACCATTTTATTTAGATTTATTAATCTAATATCTTTTTGTATCTCTCTTGTATTTCTTGTAGGTAGCTTTACCTATTGCTCTTTTGTGGATAGCCTTTTGCTATCTTGTACATATCAAGTCACGAGCTCTCATGCTCATGTTTATATTAATTTGAATGAGTGAACTTAAGTCTCATTTAATTTGAATGAATTCATATATCCATGATTCACTCAATATACTTTTCCACTCGATTCTTGTTTTAATTTGAATGAGTGCTTGCGAATTATCGAGCCAACTCTGAGTTCCATCTTTGAATAGGGGTTCAAAGTAAGACTCCATTCCGGATCCTGGTATGAATTTTCATGCAAGATCAGGACCGCAAGGCTTTACTGTCTTCATTGTCCTAAGTGCTCAAGTCGATCTCCATTCGCCATTGATCATAACGACGTCGGGAAGTATTCTCAACTCCATTTTCAGGTTCTGAGCGCAGTTTCTTTACTCACTCCGCATATTTTGACCTTCTGCATGATCATTTTGATCAATTCTGGGTCGCTGCGTTCGCAATACCATTTAATTTAATTGCAAAACTATTAGTCTAATTGAAATTTTGTAAATTTTCAATCAAATTGATACCTTCCTCCCCCAAACTAAAGAATCCAACTGTCCTCAGTTGTCCTAATTTGGTCAGGAGTTTGATTTCACCCTTTTGGTATAAAAGCTCAGCTTCATTGGCTTTCAATATGCCATTCGTTCCAAGTCGACTTGCATTAGTTGAACTTAGTCGAGCACTCATTCCATACCAAGCTCCATCAACATCAATCATCGTTCATCCTAGCATGCCCATCCATCACAAGAAGGATCTTGACATCGCTCGAGTTGCTGAGCCCCACTTGGGTGCTTTGCAGCAGCTACTTGCTTCGTACAAAGGCAAGAAGACGAACAATCCCGACAAGGCAACAATCTCTGTCCTACGTCGGTCTACCGAGTATCTTCATGATCTCTTGGGT